>JASEKS010000001.1:154899-707638 GCA_030770415.1 Pleoardoris graminearum | reverse complement strand
TAATTAAATAATTTTGTTTTTATTAAATTAAATAATAAAAAATAATGATAATATAAAGAATAGAAGTAGAGTGAATATTATAAGTAAATTAAAAAAAAAAAAAAAAAAAAAAAAAAAAAAATTAATTAAAAAAAAAAAAAAAAAAAAAAAAAAAAAAAAAAAAAAAAAAACAAAAAAATTAAATCCTTAAATTAATAAAAATAAATATAGTTAAACTATATATACTATAATAAATTAAATTAAATTACTTAGAGTAATCTTTAAAAAGCCTCTTTCCTAAAGTATGTTAATTACAGCAAAAAAGCGCACCAAATAAATACGTAGAAAAATGCTAAGGGGTGATTAGTGAGGCTGAACACGCGCGCGTATAGTTGCCGTCTGTGCGTTAGGGTTTTACGAGATGTCGACGCTATAAACTTTCTGGCAGACTAGCAACGTCACCAGTCGGATCGACGAATTAACCTCGACTCGAATATGCGGTGATTTCCGAGGACAAGCATCATGCTTGTATAGGTATGGCCTCTTGCATTTGGCCGAACTCGAACCCTGGCAAGTATGCAATGAATGAGCATCGCCAAAATCGGGCATCTCTGCCGCTACGAACGCCAGTAAGTCATCCCTCCACCATCAATCCAAGGGCCCGGCTTAGAAACATCCCTGTGCGCGTTGAATGTGCGGTCTGGTCCGTTCAAAGAATTGAATCCTCACCGACCCCTACAGTTACGACCTTACGTAAGCGCAGTCTTCGCTGCATAGTGGATTAGTGGCTCAAGGGAAAAATCTGACTAGATCTGCCTCTGCATTACATATCCCAGGGTAACACATAGGAGGTTACGCTTATGCACCTGGGCAGTCTCGTCAACCATGGTTCGCACTCAGGCAACAACCTCAACATTATCTCGTCAAATCCATCAACTTCTACTGTCACGGTTGTCTCGCGCACGTGTATCATCACCGCCTAGAGAGGTTATGCACCTGCGCAGTGTCCGACTTTTTCCTATGTCCACTGTTCCTGGTATAAATGCCCTCTTCTAGTCTCTACCACCTTTCTCCTATACACAACATCTCTGTATTCCTTGGGGACTAAAACCCTCGTGGAAGGAATCCATGGGAGGGGATGAGGATGTCTAAAAACATTTGCACGCATTATTCATGGTCGCAACCCCCCCTCTAAGAGCAACATACACAGTACCTAGGTATACATGTCTGCGTGTCGGGTCATGAAATTCCCTTATGCTATGGATCCGCTCAGCAATCGAATGGCCTTGGGAGCAAAGAAATTTTTGTTCTTACCGCTGTTCCGTTTTCCACCGGATAAGGCGGAATTCTAAACGCCTCCACGTTGCTCCTGCAACGTTTCCTCCGCGCACTACTGTTCGCCTCGGACTGAACATTAAAAAGCCTCGTCTGAGGGATCATGAAGCGTGCGTTGGTCTAAAATTCGACCATGAAGCTAACCATAGCTGGCCGTCCAAAGTTCCGTCCGCACCCGCATGTCCCCGCGTGTTAGGTCACACTTGATGTCGACTTTCATTGCTTCGTTACAAGAAAACGCTTCACGACGGCAAAAGGCTTGTATTCGGCCGCCATCTCATGCGTGATGAGTAGAGACGCGGGTATATATATCTCTTACCAGTCCTCCTACTTCCCTTCCTCGCACTACCGGTCATGTTGGGCTACTAAAAAGCGCGGTTTGACTATTCATGGGCGGGTGCGGGTCTAAAATTCGACCACGACGAGTTCTATGGCTGGGGGTCTCTCTGGAATCCGACTTCCTCAGATACATGCCTTCGAGGCTTGTACGCTCTTAGATTAAGATGAGGATATCCTGAACAGAGGCTCAAGTGCATCACGCTCGCGCTCAGCCATCACCCCATGCACAACATGACAAAGCAGGCGTATAAACATCCTATTGTGGTACTTCCAGAATGAACGACTATGACCCAATGTGAATCTCCGAATAACTCGGCTTATATTCTTATGCTGCCCGTTTGAGTTGGTCTTAAAGCTCGGTATAAATCCCTCTCCCCTCCGACCACTTCCTCTCCACTCTTCTGCACCTCCTCGTGGGGATTAAAATTGCTGATGAACAGTCTCCATGTTGCGCTTTGTGCGAGAGTAAAAGCACAAGGGCACCGCGTCATGGGAACTGGGCGCTCTCCCTAGGACCAAAAACGATGCACAAAAGCGCTATACTGCGACCCGCGTGGTAAACCCAAAAGAAGCTAAACAGCAACAAATGGAAGCCGGGAGTTCTACCCGGGCCCATAATTCACTATGAGAAAGTATAATGTTTGTTCCGCGTCGCGGGCCAAGATCGGGCTGTTGATCAGAAAATAGAAGCTGGGAGCTCTGCCGGGGACCAAAAAAGATACGGTCTAGACATGAATGTTGTGTTCTGCATGGGAAGCCAAAATCATGTTCGTGACCCAGCTATGGGGGTTGTGAGCTCGGCCCGGAACCAAAGCTACTCACAGCCCATTCACGTTGTGTTGTGCCTGAGAAACCAAAATTAAGCTCCCGATGGAAATATGGGAGCTGCAACCTCTCTTCAGGGCCGGAAACGACAAAAAGGAGACGCTATGCTGTCATCCGCGCCGCAGAACAGAAGAAGCTCTGCACTGAAACATGGATGGCGGGAGCTCTGCCTGAACAAAACACCATTACCCTAGGCCTATGCGGGGCCTGTATGGTGTGGCGGTCTAAAATTTGTACCTCGACCACTTGATGGAATCTTTGTCTTCCATTCAAACCAAGAAACTCTTCTTACCTCGCGCACGTGTATCATCACCGCCTAGAGAGGAAACTCTTCTTAGCCCCGTCACATTGTGGTCTGCGCGAGACCAAGATTAGGAACCGAATCCATTCATGGACGCTGAAGCCGTGTCCGCAACCAATAACCTCAACAATCATGTCATGTTACGCTCTGCGTGAGATCAAAGAGCAAAACTCTATCGGTTATGGAGCTGGCTCTCCCCTTGATCAAAACAGCGCAGCCTACACTATCATGCTGCCCTCCGAGAGACCAAAATCAATGAACGCCCTATTTAAGAGATACATCCTCTATCCATAACAAAACAAATAGGGACCTTATGACATGCTGTCCTCGGCAAGACTAAAACATCCTGTACGCGTTCAAATGGGCGCTTGCCGCTCCCCTAGACCAAAACCATGCTGCATATGGCTATGCTGTGCTCCGAGACCAAAATGCGATCCGAAACCTAATATGAGACCTCGCCTCTCCTCCTTAATGGAAACACTACTTCCACCCATCACGCTATCCTCCGCAGGCCAAAACCAATCCCACACTCCAACATGGCATCTCGCCCCTCTCTGCCTGACAAAAACCTAGGACATCTCATACCATGCTGTCCTCTGCGTGAGACCAAAACACCCGTATACCATAACATGGCATCTTGCCGCTCCTTGACACCGAATCTCACGACGCATGTCGGTATGCTGTCCTCTGCGTGCGACCAAAACCAACCTCAACACGCACACATGAGATCTCGCCTCCCTCCCTGACCAAATCTAACGATCCATATCGCCATGTCGTCCCCCACAGGACCAAATCCCTTTCTTCAAGGGTCATGCGAGGCCCCGCACGAAAAAGCTCCATTCTAACCTGAGATGGCTTCTGTGTCCCCGCGTGCTGAATCCCAGATATACTTCGCGGGTTCAGGGGAGCCCAGCAGCGTAGATTGCTGAAACTTCAGTGCTACATTAGCATGGCCTGAGGGCGGCGCTGCTCGAAGCAAAGTGGCACGGCTCGGTGCGACGCGCTGGACGGAGGACATACTGCCCACGTTCTCGAAATGATGCGCATCACCATCGTCGACGCCCGGCGGGCACAAGAAACAGTCGTCCTCCCGGCCACCTCTCGCACAGCGCCGACTCGGAACAAAGATAACGATAGCATTAAGCTCTTGGGTATTAGCGCTAACCACCGACCAAAAATGCATGTACTCATAGCAAAACAATTTTACCGATTCGGGGTATCAGCTCTAAACCTCTCTGAACGAGACCTTCACCTTCACCTTGCCCTTCTCCCCGTCATCCTACGGCCTTTTCTCAGAAATAATATCCAGGTCATCTACAGTACTACTGCCGCTCTCGCTCCCGCCCACTGGGATCTTCTCGCCCGGCACGCCGTTACCCTGCTTCCTCCCCTTCAAGCCACTGGGCGCAGTCCGGCTGAAATACGCATGCACGCCCTCGCTGAACTCGCCGTCATTGTCGTCAAAGTCCTCGTGCCCCTTAAGATCATCCGCAAACTTGTTCTGCTGGTGCGCGATCCACTCCTCGCGCATCTCGTTGATCTTGGCCTCGTAGTCGAGCGCGGCATCGTAGTTCTTGTGCACGCCGCGGAAGCGCTCCCAGAGGGAGAGGTGCTTCCAGTGGATCGCGATGCCGTGGTACTCGTGCTCCTTGCCGGCGCGGATGTACGACCAGCGGCGCTCCTGCTCCTTGAGGTCGAGGCCCGTGGTATCCGGTAGGAAGAGCCATGTGAGCACAGCGCCGGCGAGACCGAACCACGGGACGACGTAGAACTTCGTTTGCGTGTCGATGTAGTTGTACAGGACGGAGGCGAGCAGGGCACCGGCCTTGCCGATGGCGGCAGAGAATCCGTGGGCCGTGGCTCGGACGGGCGTTGGGAAGACCTCGGCGGCGACAATGAACGTGACGCTGTTGGGACCGAATTGGTTGAAGAATGAGGAGAGGAAGTACATGGCCTGGAAGGCGTGGACATGTTGTGGAGTAGTGAAGAACTTGAAGTTGAATGCGGGAACAATGAAGAGGATGAAGTCCGCCATAAAGCCTACGATCATCATCCACTTCCGGCCATACAGCTTATTGTCAATAAGAAACGACGCGAGGTAGTAGCCGCAAAGCGAGACGCCAACATTGATGAGGTTGTATAGCCATCCCGTCATGACGGAGCTGTTGTTGGGCGTGATGACCTCGATGAACTCGTTCTGGAAGAGCTTGTTGCCGTAGAAGAAGACGTCGTTGGCGAACCAAGTTCCGGCAGTAGCAATAAGGCGTGGTCCGAAGTATGTCAGGGTCATCTTCAGCGATTTGGTGTCGTAGCCAGTAACGTTGCCCTTCTTCTTAGAAATCATGAGCTGTTTACTGGCGGAGCGCATGTGGTAGTAACGGTAGTAAACTAGCCAGAGGGTGCCAACGGCTGGAATAGCGAAGCTAATGCGATATGTCCATTGTGCAGCGACCTTGGAGTAGGGCGGGTTACCGCTGCCATGGTGGAAGACGAGAAGCAGAACGATAAGAATGACCTGGTTGAAGAACTGGCCCCAGCCTTGCATCAAGAAGGCGCTGGTGACCTTGCGGCCACGGTGGAGACGATCGTCCTTCGTGGATATTTTGCCGGACCCGACGGCGTTCTCCATACCGGATGTGGCAGTCATGGGATA
The DNA here is from genome assembly GCA_030770415.1 of Pleoardoris graminearum. NCBI lineage: Eukaryota > Fungi > Ascomycota > Dothideomycetes > Pleosporales > Didymosphaeriaceae > Pleoardoris > Pleoardoris graminearum. The sequence goes on along the minus strand of JASEKS010000001.1, from coordinate 702,206 downwards.
TTCGCCACCAACACCAATGCCGTAAAAGAATAGAGACCAAGCATAGCAGATGACCCAGCCATTGAGCGATGTGCCCCATGACGCAGTAAGCATGAGTAAACCGATAAACATGATCGTAGCGTCTTGGATAAGACCCCATCGACGGCCGAGATAGTCTCCGAGATAGCCAACAAGGATTTGGCCTTTTTAACTGTTAGTCCGACAAATCACAGAGGTAGCCTTCGAGAACGTACCAACTATGATACCAATAATCTCAAGGTAGTCTACGGCTTCAGTCCAGCGCTCATCGCAGGTTTCGAATTTTTTCCAACACGAAGGGAAAGCAGCCTGGAGCAAAGGCCTGACGTTGCCGATGGAAAACAGAACGTAACCCTCTAAACCAAGGCCGGCACCGGGGAGAACCATATTCTTTAGGTAGTACCCTACCGGGCTAAGAGGGTCGTTTTTGAACATGGTCCAGATGGATGAGGCCTCTTTCTTCGCTTCCTGGTTGTCGACATGGTTCACGAATTTGACACGCTGACCGATAGGCATGTCTGCCCAGTATGTGCCCTGGGAGTCGTACATATCATCGGGGTGGAGAATGGCGTGGAAGACATCTTGCTCCTCCGAGGTCATGTCTGCATGCGGGTTAGCGATTGTTATTGGCTCTGCGTCGGGCGTTGGATTTGTGGGCGCCGCGTTTCGTGCAGTGGGTAGATAAACTTCGTCGGGTAGGCGCCTGAATGCGTGATGGACGATGCCGAGCTCGTCGATGGAAAGATGGTCGGTGCTCGTATCGTGAGAATATGTGAGGGAACCACCATATAGATGGGGCGGACCAGTCCATAGCTTGGGGGATGGGGGTAGTTGAGGTATGGCCAAAGTTTGATCTGTAGTCTGGCCAAGGGGGCACAGGATGGTCGTTCCTATTGATACTGCGGAGCGGGCGGTGGATGGTTCCGTGAACGTGATATGAGGCAAGAGAACGTATACGTACCATGCCTGACTTCCACATCTGCGAGGTCGTCCCTGATGGCACTGGCAGGAACGCCGTGGGGAACGGGAACTGCCGCAATCTCCATGGCTGCGGCAGTGGCGAGTCAAAAGCGGTCGTCAACCAAGGCTCGGTCGTGACGGGTTCACGAGCACAGTTGCAACTCAAGTCTTTAAGCCGTCGGGTCCCTTGGGGGCCCACAATGACGTCGCACTGGATGCGCGACAGGGCAAGAGGCAGCACGTCGAAGTTCGTGGCCAGACGATTGTGGACAGTTGGAGCACGTTTTCACGGCCCAGTTCTGACTGGCCGAGAGCCGCGTCGCGTGTGCGTTGACAAATGACGTCCGGCGAACGGAGGGATGCCGGGGTTGTCCGAGGAGTGCGTGCGTAGGAGGCGTCTCGACGTGTGCGCGGGATATCACTAGGATGGACAATGGCAGAAGTGTCGTGAATGTGTAGCGGGGACTGCTTATGTCTCACAGCAATCACGGTCGTCGATGTGCTGCACCCGTTGGGACGGTCAGTGAGCCACGCGTTGGAGGCGTAACGAATGTGACCACAACTCGAGACGAGAGGGCATGGCGATACATGTTATATAAACGAGCGGCGATGTCTCGCCCAATGCCGGCGCTCCAGAAAATTCTTCCAACAAGGCGGCGGTGGGTGCCGGCAAAGGCGACGGATGTGTTGAGTGGAGAAGGTTGCCCTGGGTCCGTCTGCATTGGGGAAGAGCACACGCGACCAGACGATACGTGCATATTCCATGTGTGGGGGCATGCGGGAACCCTCCCTGCTCCTACAATCTAGAATCGAGGCTCTTGATCGATTTTCGGCATCCCGACGTCTCCTTCTGGCAGACTGAGGATCCCTTTTGTCGTCGTCATCGACCTGAACAGATGAGCTCATGTGCGAATCGCGACGAGAGCCAAGGCGGTTCGGCTACGCAGAGAGGCTTGCACAAGCTCCTTAGACGCGCCTTGTCAGAGCTTCGCACGCCTCGCCGTCGTTACAAACAGATTCGCGTCGACTGCTGGCCGTTACGCTCGATAAGGAAAACTGCGTGGGTGGAGGGAACCAATCAGATCGCGTATGTCGCCCACGGTGTGTGTTCTGTGGCGAAGACAGGGTCCGGAGCAGGCGACGCTAGACGCGGACGACGTGCAGGCTTGCTGACTCATGCACAGAGAACGTCGTTGCTCGATGTTTTCAGAACAACACCGCGAATATCCCGGATCGAGTGGTACCATGTCTGCTCGCAAAGGCTGTCTGATGTTACATTTTGATGCGGCTCCGAACCAGCCAGGATGCACAACCGACCGAGCCACATCTGATATTGCTCATGCGCATGCTCGCTGACCAGCACCAACACTAGCAGCTTTCTAAATATCTCTTTTACTCGACGGATCCTTTACAACGATTGAAGTAAATGGGCTCAACCTAAGCTTTTTCACGCCTCTAGGGATACCATCCATAGCTACTCCTTCCCCTTCGCAAACCCACTCCGAGACCCTGAGTCTCGACCCAAGACCAGATGAAGCCTTAGCAGAAGCTTCGCTATGAGCCAAGCAGACGCGCCCACGGGCATCAGCCCACCAAGCAGCATCCCACAGTAGCGGATCTCTCCAAGTGGGGATCAGTATCCAGATATCAGGCCATACGAGGGTGCCAGCACTTGAAAATTCTCCTTCTTCGAAAGCTCGATAACCTAGCATAGCCTAGACCTAACAATCTATCATTAGCTAAGCTACACGCGCCAAGGGTGGAGTTCTGGCGCCTCGAGCTTTCCAAAAGTACCTCCGGTTTATGCCGTATCAACCTGATGGACGATTCAGCTGAATCTGATTCATTATCTATATATCGTTGCGAAATCAATAAAAAAAAATCCATTGTCTGGAATTATTACTGGGCTTGGGCGTTCCCGGCCATGTGTTGTATAAGTGATGGCAGCCGGTTTATGCCGTGAAACATGCCTTTGCCAGCCCAATATCAGCGGGAAGAGTACAGCAATGCTTGCGGAAAGTCCCACGCAGTCGCCGCCTCGAAGATCGCTCCTTAATCCGGGCCGAATCTTCGATGAATTGAGATTCAAGTCTTTCGTTGTATACGCGGCGCAGGCCATAAACTCGGTCGAGCAGAGTGACCACGGCGGGCATTGCTTCGTGAAAACAGGGATCTACCACAGCCGCAACCTACACAGTCCATAGATGGACAACCATTGCGCCCGAGGCTGAGGTATAGCGATGTCTGCCAGAGCGCTATAACCTATGCATCGATAACGACACAAACTAGGGTATCGACTTGCCATGATATCGATTCAATAACACCTCTACTATGTATCCAAACGTCCCTAAGTTTTAAATATAAAACGTCCGTATTATCTTGATATGTACTCCAGTCTTTATTAGCTGCCCACCGCACCGATGCCCCAATTAGCTAGTATACAGCAAAATCAACCAGGGATCCACCAAAAATCAACGCCGTCGCTCATGCCACAGTTAGCTCTGCAAGATGCCCCTCCATGCCCAACGCCACCAATGCATTACCAACCAACCCAAACAACAAAATCATGCAGTAAAAGGAAAAAGACGCAACATAACAATGCTGTGCCAATCCCTCAGTCCAACCAATTCTGCCACTTACACCGACATCCGCCAGACCCACCATCGACGGGACCCGTGACGTTCTGCTTGCTGAATGCGCTGGGCCGTGCACCCTTGACGAGGTTTCCGCCGAACCCGAGGTCCTCAAGGATAAAGAACTTGTTCTTAGTCTTATTGACAATCGTGCCGTCGCTCTCCATCTTGTAGCAATACAGCATCTTCTCGTAGTAGTCCCCGCCGTGGCGGTCGAGGGTGAACGTGACCGGGTACGGGAAGGTTCCGGGGCGCTGCAAGGCGGCCTCCGTCGTGTGCTGCGCGGGATTGAGCAGAGGCTTCGACGTCGACGAGCGTGTCCAGATCTGCACCAGGAAGCGCGTCTGTGAGAACGTGCAGCGGAGCGTCGCGGCGTCGCGGGTGGCGCCCCCGTTCAGGTCGGCGGGATTGCCGCCCCGGCCGGTGGACGAGTTGATGGATTTCAGGAAAATGCTGCGGTCGAAGTAAGTGTAGAAGCCGTAGTGCTCGTCGGGCTTGCCGCGGTTGAAGAGGCGGAGTGGTTGGGCCGAGGGGAATGGGAGGAGGTTGGCGTCGGCGGCGGTCCCGTCGGGGTTGAGAGAGGGAGGCGGGATTATTTGAGTGATGTTCAGAGTGTCGTCGGGGTCGACGGCGCGCTTGGCCATGTGCGGGGGAGAAGAGGAGGAAGAGGTGGCGGTAGGGTCTTTGAAGGACATGAAGAAGGGTGTGGTTTCGCCTTCGAAGGGAGAAGATGTCCCATCGGTCGTCTGCCCCAAGAACTTCATGTCATCGACGCTGGGAACGGCGGGGGAAGGAGTGGGCGTAGCGCGGCGGTGGAGGGAACGCACCAAGGCGCCAGCTGCGACAGGGTTGGCTGCTCGGCGGGTGGTGTTCGAAATATCCGCATCGGTGCCGTTCTCAAACGTGATCTGCACTTTGAAGTTCGGCTGATCGGGCTTGTTGGGAGCGATGTCCTTCTGTTGCTCCTTGGGTAGAGCGCAACTCCAGACGGTGGTTGGCGCGACGCATCCGCTCTCCTCTTCTACGGCTTCTGGCTGGGCGATGGTCAGGAGGCCGATCTTCATTGGAGGATAGCCGGTGTTGTTGAGCCACTGAGTCGGGACACCATCATTGCTCGTGTCAGGAGTTCCTGCAACAGGAGTGGTGGAGTTCTTGTGCTTCTTGGTAAGGACCACAACCAGTGGAACGACGATGGCGACGAGGACAACTATCACGAGACAGCAGCAGCAGCCAAGGCACCAACGCGACCGGTTCTTCTTCGTTAATGTGGCCACGAGCTTGTTCATCTTGCGATGAACTTTCATCTTCTTCGTGTTCGCTTCATACGATGATACTGGGCTACCCGCTCTGCTGAAGTCTCCGAAGTTTGACGGCTTCTCCGTTGCGGCGGCGGTCGGTGGCGGTGGAAAATACACTGAAGCAGGCTCGGCGGGCATGTTGCTCCTGTAGCCGGGGCTGGTGATGTGGGTAGGCAAAGACGCCATTGTGGTAGGTGCTGGCTTAGCGGACGTTGACTGGTTGATAGGCACTGTTTGATCGTTTGCCGTTATCCGCGGGTTATGTGTCACTGAGTTGATGTCGAGTGGCTGCTGCTGTGGTTTAAGTAGCGGTGCCAAGGCTGCCACTATACCCTTTCCAGCAGTGTCAACTCGCGGTGAATGCTGCTGTTGTGGTTGAGTGTGTTGCGGTGCCAGACCTGCCACTATACCATTTGCAGCAGTGCCAACTCGCAGTGACGCAGACTTGACTGTCAAAGGAGGTGAAGTAGACGTCGGCGGCTGGGGTGTCTGTTGAGCCAGCGGCAACGCGGTCTCTGACTTTATAGACATAGCAGGCGTAGAAATTGCTGCGCTCACATTGGCTGCGTCCACACTTTGCGGCGCTGGATCACCTTTAAGGTTGGTGTTGTCGATCAGGGCCACATTGATAGCACCATTCTCACCATGTTGGCTCATGCCCAGTTGGTTTATTTCTAGAGAAGTTGCGGCTTTGGGCAGTATTTGAGGGGATTTTAGGTGAGTATCGCCATTCGTGGAGGGACTCCTCTCAGTAGCGGACCATATGTATGTAGACGGAGACGTCGAGCTCTGCCATGTGCCATATTCCGGGGGTACCATCGGGATTTCGGGCATTTTGTCACCATTACGGCCATTCTGGGTCCATGTTGAGTTCCTCCGTGATATCATGAAGGGTGTCGTGATCACATTCCACCATCCTTGTGACCTGCGTGGTGTAGGCACAGTGGACGTGTCTAGAGACAACGTTTGCAGCCTCTTTCCTTGTAGTGGTGTATCATCCTCCTCGAACACTGTGCCGGTCGACATGATACGATCTTTTCGGGCCAGTTCATCCTGCTCCTCCTCGAAAGCTGTGTCACTCGATCCTAGCGTGTCAGTTCTGGTCCGGGTCGGGTAGTTAAACTTCCAATCTCGCTCCGTCTCGGAGCCTGCTTTCTGGGTAGACAGCTTTTGAACATCTGCAGGTAGACTTGGAACCGGCGGTACGTCTGATGACCAAGGCGGTAAGTGCGTTGCTCGTGAGTAGACGCTGGAAGCTCGGTCCGGCGTGTAATCAGTTGCGGTGTCAGGTGACCAAACAGACTTCACAGCGGCAGCGGGCGTGACTATGATGCTGGGAGTCGCAAGCGTAGCGTCGCTATCTGACCGAGCTCGTGTTCCCTGATAGTCACTAAAATCAGCAACACTGTCCGAAGGTACTGTGATGCCGATGGGAATGGGGCGGTCGTAGGGTGATATCTCCTGCCAGGACTTGCTACCTGCTGTGAGTGAGTCTGCCGTTTTCGGATCCTTGCTCGATTCCTCCCGGTCCTCTGGCTGACGTCCAGGGTCAGGCGTCATTCCTTTTACTATTCCCAATCCCTTGTTTTTCGTATCTGATTTTCCCAAGCCAAACCAGCCTTGCTTCCTGATTGAACCCCGACTCCTGCTCTCGCTCTCGTAGGGATAAACTTGATGCGGCACATTCCCTCGGTGTCGCGCGAAGCTGGTGTCTACCGTAATCCCGGGCTTTGCCTTGCCAACCACCTCCATCTTCCGTGACCGTGACCTCGATATCCTCGCAGCGAAAGATCGAGAGCTACGCTTCTGCATGGCTCTTCGTGCGGCTACTTGTGCGTCGCTTTCTGCGGGTGCCTGCCGCTGCATGTTCCTTGGGAAAGTAATGGTGCCATTAAACTGTCCGTTAAAGTGTCCATTGAAATGTAAGAGTATGTTACCCTGATCCTGGGTGCTCGAGCCGCCTGCGCTCGGCGCAGGGTAAGCAAGGTCCGTCGTTGTGCGTTGTAATGCGGTTTCGTGGGATTGCTGCCCATGCGGAGGTTGTGTGTCCATGTCGTCCCAATGTCGCGAGTCGTGCATTCGCACTCAAGGAGTGAGCTACAAAGAGGGAGTGATGTAGACTTCGTAAATGTGGCGTATCGGTCTGCTCAGAAAAGGGTATAGAAACAATGCATTGTCCTCGAGAAGGCGAAACAAAGGCAGTTTTGTGATTATGATGTTGCGTTCTATTGTTGGGGCCGGGTGATGGGTGAAAGAAACAGACAATAACAAAAATAGAAGGAGTGGTAGCTAGGCAACGTGCCCGTGGGTGAACCAAAACAGACGTGAGAAAAGTTGAGATGAAAAAGAAAGAAGATGTGTGTCCGTCGCGATGGCGCGAACTCATGACAACGGGTAGCTCCTGGAAACCCATGCTGCCAACCCGCCATACCGTAACATCTTAGCTTCATGTACAATCTCGTGTCTCGCCTTGTGATTCGACAGCCGCCCAGGACACGATGGAATGCGTTGAAGCTACCCAGCGAAGCAAATCAAAAGCAGGCCCGAAAAGCGGAGTGATTGGAGGCAGAGGCCGCCCGATAGAGTGGGCCGGCCTGTTCGCGGGCGCTAGCTAACAGACTTGAGGCTCATAGGCGCCTGGGATCGGTTAGGCTTGAGATGTACAACGCGAAGCCGCACCTGAGACGCTCCAGAGCGCGGCCTCGTTGTGGTCGACGACCAAATCATGGAGCGTGGTCGTGCAACCAGTCAGAAGCGAGAACGGCCGTTTTACGCGCCTGCCCTGGGCGCGTAAATATACTGCCAAGCAACGTACCTTGGGGCCAGTCCATCATCAAATCTACCCATACAAATACTCGAGTCTTCAACTTTCACGGTGAGCACGCTGGGCGTGAAAGACCGCGGTGCATGTTCCGTTGCTGAGGGTCAAATGACGTCCTTGCGACCGCGAGTAGATTGGAAACTGCCTTACAAGGACATGGCGGTAGCACTCACCCCTCAGACGGCCAATGATCAATTGGACCGATCCGACCTCGAGGTGACACTGGATCCTGCATGCTGTGGAAGGAAAGCGGACCGACGGCTTGCCGGAGGCCATAGCTGCGACCGCTGGCTGTGGTGCAGCGTGTCGCGTGTGGGAGGCCAGGCCCGTCGTGCGACAGCGTACAGACGAGAGGCATGGTGTTGACAGATGGCACAACGACTCCCGTGGGTGCGGATTGAGATGGTTCATTGCTGAGTAATAAGGCGAGGATCGAGGATCGCGGGTCTACGAGCGACCGCGGGCCGCTAATGTTCGATGACGGCTGACGGCAGCACGGCAGCACGGCATGGATATGGGTCAGCCGCCACGGGGTCCGTGGAATTGCTCCTCTAGACAACCGCACAGCGCCAAGCGAGCCGCGCCGCGCTGGTTCTGTGGAATAAAGGAGCGGCGTAGAGCTTCTTCGCCAAGCAGCGTGGCCTCAGCGCCCATCGCAGGGTCTGGTCCGCAATTTTGTGGAGGCCCTCCTTTTCGCAGGAAGTCGAGGTGGTGTAGTGTAGCGTAGTGCCTGATCCATTGCGCCTGCAGCGAGAGACACGGTCCTCCCTTCCGTCCCGTGCAACCAGACACGCGCCCATACAGGACACCTGGAGCAGCTCCTCCGCAAGCTCTCCGGACACATTGCATCTGCGACAGCGGCCCTTTGACGCCAGCGCCAGCAATTTCCTTGCGCCGTCAGCGGGCGTAGGCATCATCTCAAGCCACGCGCAGTGGCGTCTGCTATCATTCCACGCCGCTCGAGACTGCTGAGAGCCATCCGCCGTGGCTTCCCCAACCTCCTTCTCCGCCTCGTCTGGCCAGCGTCGCAGGCGGTCGTCTGCTGCCAAGCACCCGCCGAACCTCCATCTGAACGACGGCTCCGAGTCGCGCTGCAGGGTCGGCAATACCACGGGCGGCTCCTTCGAGGGCATCCTGCCTCCCATCCCCGGCACCCCGGCCGTCGAGATGTCAAGATCGCCGTCACCGCGCCCCGGCGGCTGGTCAAGTCCAGGGCTAAATACACCCTACGACAGCGGCGGGCGGACCAGCCCGTTTGCGAACGGCAGCTCCAACAATGTCACATGGGCCTCGGCCCAGACACGTAGCGCGAACGTCAAAGGATACACCGCATTCACTCCGCGCAACCAGAACTTCTTCGGGAAGCACTTTCGGCGGCTTTCCACGAGCCTGCCGTTCAGCTATGGAGACAAGGAGAAGCTGGGTCGAGGGCGGGGATATCAAGGCAACAACAAGATCATGCAGATGCTGAATAGGGTCGGCTGGAATCTGTGGCGCCTGCGAAAACCTTTGGGAGCGATATTGGCCATACTGCTCCTCTATATCCTATTCTATGTAACACGTATGTTGTTCAGCCTCACATTTGCCGGCTGTGCTAACCGTAGCAGCATTACATCGAGCGTACCGGCGCTCCGCGTGGTTCGGCGGAGGCAGCAAGTACGTGGTTATCCTCGCAGCGAATCAAGGTGGTGGTGTCATGGAGTGGAAGGGGCCGAGAGAATGGGCCATCGAAAGGGACAGCGTCAAAAACAAGAAGAAGTACACGCAGAAGTGGGGATACGACCTGGAGATTGTGGACATGAGCACCAAAAAGCGATACGCTCACGAGTGGAGAGAAAGCTGGGAGAAGGTGGACACCATCCGGAACGCCATGCGCAAATATCCGCATGCTGAATGGTACGTCGTACATGACGAAGGTGGTAAATGTCGCTAACGTCGATAGGTTCTGGTGGTTGGACACAAACACGTTCATTATGGAGCCGACGTATTCTCTCCAAAACCACATCTTCAAGCACCTGAAGGATATCACGTACCGCGACATCAATGTCTACAACCCCCTCAACATCACCCACCCGCTCACCGATGAATACCTCGACCCGGAAACGAGATCGCCCGTAGGCGATGGCAAGGTTGATTCGATCAACATGATAATTCCCCAAGACTGCGGTGGGTTCAACCTCGGCTCGTTCTTGGTACGAAGAAGTGTCTGGACAGACCGACTATTCGACATTTGGTGGGACCCGGTTGGCTACGAGCAGAAACACATGGAATGGGAGCACAAGGAGCAGGATGCCCTGGAGTACATGTACAAGAACCAGCCGTGGATTCGCCCTCACGTCGCATTTATTCAGCAGCGCAAGATCAATGCTTTCCCGCCAGGCGCGTGCGGGGAGAAGGGCGATGACCCGCATATTCATTACCACGAGAAGGAGAGGGATTTCCTGGTCAACATGGCTGGGTGCGAATGGGGTCGCGACTGCTGGGGTGAAATGTACAGGTATCGCCAACTGAGCAACCGCCTCAACAGGAACCCTTGGGAGAAGTTCAAGGACTGGATCAGTGACTCGGTCAAGGCGCGTCGGGACGCGAAGAAGAAGGCAGAGGAGCAGAAGAAGACGAACTAATATACATTCTAGTATGATGTCCGCTATGAGACGGCCGTTTCCGCTAATATCCTCTGGCCAACATTTTCCGCCTTATTGTTCGATTCGCTTGTCGCATTTCTGGAGTATGGGGATCGCGCGCAAATCGATTTCTGTACCATATCATGAAATTGGGGTAATCCGTCTGCAACACGAGAGGGTATGACAATTTCCTACGTGGAGGGCAGTCTGCTAGATCAGTCGATTGTGGTCATGCTGCTAGTGGTATCCCGGACAGTTTCGTGTCCGGGTCGAAGTTGCTTCCCGCAGGTTGGGCTCTGTACCGTCAGCAGTTGTTCATCGCTCCTTTTTCTCGGTTTCGTTGATTTGTTGCGAGGTGAGCTGAACCTCGAGGAGTCGAAGAGTTGGAGGGACCTTTGCGAAGATGTACTACGGCTGTAGTCTGTCGATAAAGAAATCATATCTCGCACACTCCACTCTCACTGCCATGCTACAAGGCCGTCATCTTTGTCGGTCGCTCTGTGGTGTCGCAGTGTCGTATATATATTGAATGACTGTCTAGAACCAGACCGTGTCGGGAGATGACCGTACATGGGCGGCGTGAGGCTAGCGCGACAGCCATACATGCTATCTACACCGCCCAAGTATACGGGTAAAATGCGGGGCTAACCAAAATGTCTGGATGGAAGCCTCAAGACGAGGATTGCGCAACGAAGCACACGAGTAGAATAAGGGGGCTGGACTCGTCAGCTGCAAGCGGCAGTGCACTCAACTAGGTATATGGATGACCGATACTGTGTCGAGTGTTAGGCAGATTAGCTCGATAGCACGGTGGTGAACGTCTCGGCCCCGGTTAGGAAGGTGGGCTACGGCGCCTGATTCGCTGACGCACCGCCTGCCACCGACATGTGTCCGTCTGCGAATGCACCGTGACCTGCCACGGCGCAGGGTCCTGGATTGCTACAAGCTCGCTCAGCTCTCCTTTCTCCCTCCCCTCTACCATTCCCGGCGTCGTCGCTTCTCCACGGTTCTGCTTGCTCGCTGCCCCGCCAAAAACTCGTCGAGCACGTCATTGCAAGGTGCCAAAAGCTGGTCTCAGCGCGGCGCATCAAGCCGCCAGTCAGCTAACAAGCGGGGCTCAACTGAAGCCAGACGCGTGCTGCGCATCAAGCGCTCTGCGTCTCCACGAAGGCAGAGGACGGCTTTCCGTCTACTGTCAGTTGCAAGGCCAAGAGGTGGTTCCTTCGTTGACCTGGGCCAAACAAAGAACCGAAGTCGGAACAGCTCCACTTGAGCGCATACTCCACCCAACCCGCCGGTCAGTCTACGCATGCGCGTGCTGCGCCTGTGAAAGCACCCAGCCGGCCGATCTCGCTGGCGCGGTTCAGTATTTCTTGCTGTCAAGAGCATGCAGCAGCAGCATAGCCCGCTTCAGGCACACAGTTCAAGGCAGGGCGGTGGAAGCCCAGCAGAGACAACCGCCATGGTATCTACGGCAGGCCTCGCGCCTGCACGGCAGCACTCTGAGGGTGGGTGTTCTCTCTTAGCCCCATGATGGCCTTCAAGACGCCAAATACTGTCCATCATTCCTGGCCAACTCATCGTTATGAACACTAAAGCAAGCAACTCACACCTCTCAGACTCATGGATCGAAGTCGCCTCACGGCCGTCGTCCTCCTCGTTATCCTCCGCCGCCGACGAGATCATCACCACAGGCCTCAGGGTCCAGCATGATTCGAACCTGCATCGTCGACGAAGACGTGCACGCACTGTCGGCCAGTTTCAGATAGGCACCGGGTACCGAGTGACAAGCGCCGGCGGAGACAACAGCAGCCAGGAGGAGTACGACGAGAGCGAGAGCGAGTCTGACAGGGTCATGACATCTTCCAACGAAGGCATCAGCCCTTCACCGCTTCAACACGAGCTGAGGAGATCAAGCTCAGTCATCTCTTCCGAGACCATGTCGGAGCGCGAGGGCGATGACGAGGATGAAGACGACGACGAGAACGCAACTGCGGTCAACTACCCACGGTCTTCGAGGCGGCCGTTTGAGCCACGTCCCAATGCCTTCTCGCACCCCTCGACACAGCCTGCGATACGCTCGCAGTCGGCCACTGTCTACACGCCTCGTAGACCTGCCGCACGGCCATCGTCGCAGCGACACTCGTACCCGCAGCACACACCTTACAATGCTGCTTCTCCAAACGCGCAAGCAGATCACGATGAGGCTCTGAGAGCTAGTCTGTCTACTCTACTCACCGCTGCGGCTGCGGTGCGAGGACTGCCCAAACCAGGCCAACCGCGCACTGCCACGTCAAACCCCTCGGGCCACCCTACCTCGCTCCGCTTAGTACCTGAGTCTGTTGCTCTAGGTGAAGCTACCGAAGAAGACACAACCGGCGTTCCACTGTCCTCGCCTCGAACCGCCAGTAGCAGTCCCTCCGATAAGTCCAAACGGAAGGCCACTCCTCCCACTACGGCAACGACAAGAAGTAACAGCAAGGAACGTCGTGCCGTAAAGAAGGCGCGGCGAACAGGACCTCTGGTCGAAGAAATCAGCCCCACGCTGCTCACGTGGGTGGTCGGCGCCGGCGCCGTCGTCCTTGTGAGCGCGCTAAGCTTCTCAGCTGGTTACGTCGTCGGCAAAGAGGCGGGCCACGCCGAGGCCATGAGCCAGATTGGCTCCGTGGGCGAAGCCGGCAGGTGCGGCAAAGAAGCTGCTTCGGGTGTGCGTGGCGCTGGCGTGGGCCTCCGACGACTGAGGTGGACCGGTGGCAGCGGCGTCCGCGTTTGACCACGCTACGATATGACGATTCACGAACACATATGATACGCATTCTGACGGAGAAGACTAATAGGATACGGATTATATACACGCAAAGCGGTTGGCGGCATGGGGCGGGCTTTTGTGTACCTTCATTATGTACGGCGTTTGTCGGTTTATCGTCGATTGCATATTCTGCGGGTTGGGCGGCGTTCGGGAATGGTTGAGCGAGAAGGGGAGGGGAGATGTAGGTCCACTCTCTGTAGCCGTCTTAGGGAATCAAGAAGTAATAAGTACACCTAGACCTCGTCCAGGGGTACGAACGCAGTGAGGGAACTCTGATGGGTGCTAACCCGTGTACGCAGTGATTAAAAAGCTGATCATCTTAGGAATGATGGCAGAGGGCTCGCGACCCCCTAATTGGTAACTTCCGGCGAGAGATACGCGGTATCGCTCCCTCGTCCGTATAACGTGTGCTGAAGCGAGATACGACTTGAGTCTTATGTCTCGCCGGCCGTACAAAGGTAGTGTCCGCATCGGGGCGCCGCCCTCTGGGCTACTCTCTCCCAACCTATTGCTGACCATAAGGGCTATGCTTATACCGCCATCTTCCTGTACTCAAGCCGCACGGGCAAGGCACACGGATTCGTAGCCCACACGGCAGGTAGTTCTTGATAGGTGTCTGGGCGCTGGATGGCGCTTCGAGACGTGCGGTCAGGCACGCGTTAGGGCGGTGTTGTTACTATGTATACTCTCATGCTGTTATGTTGCTAGGATTTTGCGTTGCCTGAGCATTGGTGTTCTCCTTATATATAGCGGTGGAAGTTCCAGCATGCGCGTAGACGGCTAGAGGAGTAGGCGGTAGGGGATTAAGATTAGTGGCGTAGAACGTATTGGTGAGGAGAAGTGCGCGTTTAAATACGGTATTACGGCTCTGTATACTCTTATTAAGTCGCTTATGCCTTATGAGGCTGGTGCTGCTATAGGGTGTATTAGTGTGGTGAGCTTAGAATAGGCACGCAAGCAGCCGCGCCAAGCCTGCACCCGACGCCTACCTATTATACTCGAAACCTTGGAAGGCATAAAGTAATACGCACAACGCTTTTCCTCCTACCAGTTACTACGCCGCTACCACCACTTCCTCCACTCACCTACGACTTCACGAAACCTTTGGGTCGAACCTTGTGTATTTTGTGCAATCTATCATACATCGTTTTGATCACGTCAGAATTTGAATGTAAATACCCAACGAATGTGGATCCAACTGCAGCCGGGAAGCTCAATCAGGGTCATCTCTTGGACAAGCCAACGTGAATCCGGTAGCCCAAAAAGGCGTTACGTGCCTGCGCGGCACTACCAGCCCCGTAGTGGAGCTATTGATGTAAGAGTTGTACTGACGAGATGTACACAGACATTGACAACGACACTATGACTGCATCCGAGCGGCGCCGCTTCATCCGTACATATTACCAGCTTTGGAATCTTATTCGCCCTTAATGAGGAGCTATCGCCCGTCTTTCTATGAAGCAAGTCTATCTTCTTCGCGAAATGTGTCGGATCCTTTTGCCAATCGGAGAAGATCTCCCTGGGCCATTAATGCAAGAAGAGTACTCCAAGGTCAAAGCTCGGAAAAAAACGAGACCACAATATCTCCACTTCGATCCAGAAGGAAGACGTGCAAAGCTTGGCCATTCACTGCATACGGCCATCAGAAATCATGCCGAACGAATGAAACCACGGGAAATCGAGAATGAGCCATGGTCCCTATATGAGGATCCATGGCATGAAAGTTATGGGGGATTCTTTATGTTGTGGGTTTGCCGGAAGGCTAGGTTAAGGCAAAATTGCATACTAAGACCCGCGCTGCAGGAGGGATCGCTTTCTCAAGAGGAGATGGATTATGAACGGCGGCATCTGTGGGCGGAAACTAGTCACGACGAAGAAAATATGTGATTTTATTCCATGATCCATGTTAATTTAGATTTTCGCAAACCTCAGTTATGTAGAAGATTCCATCAACAGCAGAAGAAATTTGTGATTTATGTTGTAACTCAAATAGTAGATACTGATTCTGACAGCCCAAGTCCATCACATCTAACGGAATATAAGTGTCATATGGTGAACGCTCTCTACAGAAGCTGAGGCGGGTTGCCACAGGAACCGTTCGCACAGCATGGTGGCGAACTGGGAGGGCAGCTGTTCTCATCGCAATTGCAGTTTCCATCCCAAGGTTCGTCCGTCTCAGGGTTGGAGTCGGGCCAGTCCTGGTTAGTCTCATCGTCATCGCGCTCATCGCGAGGTCCGGAAAAAGATTTCTTGCAAATTTCCGAAAAAGCGATTTCCTAGAAGTGGGTAAGTCGAAGAGTCAATGCGTGGAGGGAGACAATACGGCTTCATAACCGAATGCTTACCAGAGCATACCACACATATGTGTCCGCGTTTATGATGGTCATTTCCTTGTATTGCCTTCCCTTGGGATCATTAGGGACAAGATCAGTGTTGGTCGCTAATGCGCGGCACTGGAAGGCATCGTATTTTACATCGCCAATCTGCTCTCCCGTGGCGTCTTTGCCAATTCTGGGATAGTGCCTATAGAGGATATTAGTGTCCGCATGCAATCGGCGAGTACTTGCAGTCAAGTACGAGAAGTACGCTAGGACTTCGTCCGAAAGCGACAACGCAGTGAGGGAACGCACTTTAGTGGTAACAAGCCGGAAAGCAGCGGTAAAAGCTGAGAGGCGTATGGCGAGTGCTTGCAGTAAGGGACAGAAATATGCTACGGAATGAACAGACTTACATGAATTCATGTAGGATGTTACCTCCAATGAAGTTCTTCGTCCAGGCCGCAGTGCTGATATGATCTCCCAACTTGGCACAGTTGTCTTTCGTCAAAGTTTCCAGATTCGCCCTGTCATAGACCTGGTCGCAGAAGTGCATCCCAGGTTTCTTATCCGCAGTCCTTTTGTAATAGGCAGCGCCCTTCTTGCCATCCTTCTCCAGTGAACAATAAGGGGTGTTGCCATCACCGACCCCCGGAAGCTCTCTATCTGTAGGCTTCCAGTAATCGTCCGAATAAACGAGTACTTGGCCATTTTTGTCCGAGCCGGTACCGTCAGGATTGTCGCCCACAAAATTCTTGAAGACTTGTCTGATGATCTCGCGATCGCCCTCGCCGGACTTCTTGTCGCCAAACCAGTACGCGAGTTTGTCTTTATGAGCGTCATCATCCATCTTCTCGAGCACCTTTGCTGCAACCGTGACAGCATCCTTGAGACCTTGTGTAAGTTTGTCCTTCTGGCCTTGGTCGCTGACGTTGTCGAGGTTGTAGAGTGCCCGCTTTACCATCCAAGCAGGATTCAGACTAGTGAAATTTTGGAATCCTCTGGAAGAGACTCAGCATATGTGCTTCCAAATTAGCCATTTGGAATTACATACCCCTGAGGATAGGCTTGAACAACCGCAAAAGCAGCGGATACAGTCACTATTTTCGTGAACGTCTTCATATTCGATACCGTAGGCAATCAATAGAGCGGAAGGAAGGAATGATTGAAATCGAAGGTCTCTTTTTGGCTTGAATGAAGATCTCGAGCCAAACATGGTGGTAATGGAACGGGAGCTTCGTTACTTTAAATACATAAGCCGCTTTATTATTGGATCACATCTCGGATCGTAGATGCGGCTATGTTCAGTGGTCATTGTAAGACAATTCCATTGCCTGATGATTACTTGGACTCGTGTTTGAGGAGAATGGTAATAAAACTCGAGCGAATACCAAAGGTCAACCATGAAGGATGAGACAGTGTAAGACGGTGACGTGAGGGGGGGCAGGGGAATCAGGGGGAACCATCAAGCACTCGTATGGCTTATTTTTCATGGACAAGGAAGCGTAAGAATTCCCCGCGAAGTTTCAATTTCAAACAAGAGTGCCATGCATTTCACTTTGTCCCCAACGATGCCCCTGCACATATTATCAACCCTAGACCGTAAGCAATAAAATCAAGTACACGGTACATTGATGAATTGTGCCCGTGTTTAGTGTAGATACGAGATGGTGTACGTGTACAGAAATTAACAGCTATTGCGTAGCATGTGATGTTCCTGGAAGATCTTCTTCATTATGCAAGTCAACCTTGGAGCAGTGTACACAGTGGTCGGCCTGTATGGTGGCAACCCACGGGGCGCCGAGATCAGACCACGAGCACGAGTGGGCGAAGGGAAGCCGCCTTCGCTCCCCAGGCCTGCGCAAATATAGCACTATCCACTAAAGGTAAGTCGCGGAGTCATCCCAGGCTATCTTTTCGCCCGCTGTGACATATCATAGAGAACAGTGGTGCGAGTCGCTACCGAACTTCGACGATGGAGGATGTTCGAACCGTGGGAACCGTGGCGATCGTGCGCTCAACAACAAAAGCCCCACCTTTTGGGTAGCCGGTAAGGCGCTAGACGTGTCATAGAGAATATACTGCAATAAAGGTTAGTACTGCAAAAGAGGTAATCTTACACGTAGGTATATAGATAATATTAATTTTCTTCTAATAATTATATAATATAATATACGTTTTTCGACCTAGCCTTACCTGACTTTTTTGACACATTAAGTATAAAGGTATATATATACTCCTTCTTTTTCGAACCCCTTTTGGTCGCCCCGAGCCACCACAGCCACACTTTTTGTTCGATTAATATACAAATATATAAATATATAATATACGCTAAAAAGCGCTATTATATATTTTAGTAAAATAATTTATTTATTATTTTATTTTTTATTTAATATACTTCGCGAGCTTTATAAAGTTGCGGTATAATATAATAATAAAAACTTAATATATACTAAATAGTTTATATATAATATTTTAAAAAAAGTTATATATAAGTAGTATAAATTTTAAACTTTTAAGCGTTATACGTTTTTTTAGTAGAGGTTATAGTACCCTATTAAATATAGTAATATTTTATTTATATTTTAATTTATATTTATAAATTAGTAACTTTTTTATAATTATTTTTAAAATTATTAGTAATAGCTACTTATATTTATATATAAAATAGTTAATTAACTCGATTACTAGACGTATAAATTTTAAAACTAATAAGAGCTATTAAACTAGTAGGTATAGTTTATAATTTTTAATTTTTAAATAAGTCTAACTATTTATTTATACTTTATATTATATTATTATCTACTTCTTAAGATTCTACTAAAAATATTTATTTAGTTTTTTTTTAAGTTATTTTTATACTATTATTATTATTACTATTATATTTTAAACTACTAATAAAAAACTATTACCTATTCTTACTATAGACGCGTCTTTTATTTATAAAATTATATAATAACTATTTAATAATACTATTATTTTAATTCTAAAAACAGTCTATAGTATTCGAGTAATTAATAAATTTTTTATAAGTAAATTATTAAGATAGTAGTCTAATATAGTTCTCTTTTATTTATTAATTAAATAAAATCTTATATAGTTTTTTTTTATAACATTTCTTTTATATAAACTTTTTTTTAAAAAAAAAGTATTATATAATTATTATTATAAAATTAATTAAATTAAAAAATTTAAAAGTAGGTATATATTTATATTTAATAATTTTTATTTATTATACTAAAGATATATTAGTTTAAATAGCTTTAGTATTTATAATAATTAATTTATTTTATATAAAAATAGATTAATTATAAATTAATTATTTAATCTAGTTTTACCTAACTTTTTTAATATATTAAATATAGAAATATATATATACTTCTTCTTTTTTAAAGTTCCTTTTAGTCGCCCCGAGCCACTATAGCTATACTTCTTATTTAATTTATATATAAATATATATATTAATATATTTAAATAATAATAATATTTATTATATATATCTATAATTTTATTATTTTATTTTAAATAAAATCTAATTTAAATTTAATACTAGTAGTAATAATTTAATTAAATAAATTTATAACTATTAATATAATAATTAAAATTATTATATCTAATAAAATAAAATTATATTAAAAATATAAGATAAAGATATATATATACTCCTCCTTTTTTAAAACCCCTTTTAGTTACTCTAAACTACTACAGCCACACTATTTATTTAATTAATATAAAAAAAATATATTAAAAATATAATAAATAAAAAATTAATAAATATAATTAGAGTAAAAATTTATATATATTTATATAGTATAGTTTCTTTTTAAAGTAATAGTCTTAATACTAATTTTATTAAATTAAATTATTTTTATAGCGCTACTACCTTGCGCGCGCACGTATTAAAACCTATAGGGAGATATATAGATGAGGTACTCGGCTGGCCTTCGCCCTTTTTCGATTCCATGGTTGCTCGTCCTGGCCGCGCTCTTAGCAGTACCGTTCCTCGGCCTGAGGCATCACCTATCTTATGGGTCTATTATTAGGCAATCACGAGCGTGTTTCTATGTATACGCTCTTATGTTTCCGTAGGAAGGGGTTACGCCTGCGTAGTTTATGTGTTACTTTATGTGCATCATCCTGCAGAACTCGGTGCAAGCCTTGGAATTATCTAGATAATCTTTCTATCTGGGCGCTGACGCCGATCGTATAGAAATGGTGTTTACTGCGTTACGACGCGACCGAAACATGTTTCCCCGTCTCGATCGAAACAATGTGTCAGAAGAACCTGACTTGGCCCCATCTTCCTTTGGCCGCAAGATACACATTACGTCATTGCTGACAATACTATATTAACCGAGTGTTCTGCCTTGAGCCATGTCTCATTATGCTTCAGAGTAAGACACATTCATACTATGCTCTCCACCAGCAGAGTTAATTGGCATAACATAAATGTACCGATGACATAGCCCGCGGATCACTACGAGTCCGTCTGTACAACCGAACCCGACACCTCGTTCGCCCCTTTTTTTAAGATAAACTACCAAGGCTAAGTATCGTGAGCTGGGGCAGGAACGATTTGAACTACACTGGTTATTTCCAGTATTTTCCATCGTTTCCACCATCCTCCTGCCAGGTCTTCCCTTGTTACCATCACGACCTTAGTCCGAGACTCGCCATGGCAAACCCCAGCCCCACAATCTCCCTCTGGCTAGACGGTGAACAAACCGTCCAACTCGGCCGGAAAGGCTTCGCCGGCACCACGCCCGTCCTCAAAGTGCATATGCATGATACTTCCCACGCCGCTACACTCGTAGTCCCCAGCTATCAATCCTCAACAAGAAGCTTCAACCTCCGGCTCGCTCTCGAATGCGGCATATTTGACCTTGTCGACGCCGAGACCCACACCAAAATCTCTATTTCCCAGAAAGATACCGAACCGGGAGAACTAGTCGTCAAAGCGGGCGCACCCATTCGACTGTTCGACTTGAAGCTCGATCCGCAAGACGAGTTCTGGACTCAGCTCCTCACACCAGGGCATACGTACGAAATAAGCTGGGCCCACGGTGCCAACGCGCCGTGGGCATATCGCGGAGAGGTCCACCAGGGTGCGCCCGAGCGAGTACCTGTTCGCCTGGGCAAGGAGCCTATCACGTACACTGTTCTCGACAACGCTGCGTCGCCGCTCCTGTTCTCCGTGTCTGTCCAACCAACGGACAAGCTTTGTCACATGAGCGGAGACCCGCCTTTTGGTTTCAAGCTCGAGGTTACATCTCACAACGATGACATCATCACGGTATGCTTGCACAAGACCCCGTTGAAGGAACTCCATGGTCTGGAGGAAATAGTGGAGGTACAAGATGAAGCCGGCCAACAGGTCGAGTGGGATTGGGGAATCGGGTGCTGGGACGGTCCTGAGCCGTTCCCTTCGGACGACATGTTCGAGGAGTTCAAGCCTGGTGTGCCGTACGAAGAGACGTTTTGGCTGACCAAACTGGACGAGAATAACCACGGAGGCGAGCTGACGGACCTGGAAGCGAGAAAGAAGTACACGGGCGAGGTGAGCAAGACTCTACTGAGATCATTTGCGAATAATCAGAAGGGAAGTAAGGAGGATCTCTTGGCAGGGAGTGAGCGAGAGAAAAAGGAGCGGTGGGCGAGGAGTAGCGGGCTGGTTTTCCTTGATGTGTCGGATCCGTTCACTTTTGAGACGGTTTAGGTCGTTTTCGAGCGCCCGGTTCAGGCATATTTTGTCTCTTGTCCCGAAGACTGCCTGGGAATGTGGCGGTAGCCATGCACCGCTATTGACCTTCTTTCCCACCCGTACGATAAGACGCATGATCCTTGTTGGATCTGTGCTTGTGCTAGTAAAGTATCGATGAAAAGCTTGATGGCCTGGTAAAGAGAATCGTAGAGTTCATCTGCAATTGGAGCGCCCGATGCAACGGGGCCCTTCTCTTGTCGGGAGCGTTTACGGGGAAGAACACCGGTCGGACAATGATAGGACGGGTGTCATAGATGTCTTTGGGGAAGCTCAACGCACGATGCGGGCAAGGATTAGTGTCTGAACATGGCATGCACTTAGAAATGGGCAAATTGCTACATACGGAGCGATACCCCACGCTTTCGATCATGCCCGGTCCCATGCAGTCCACACCCACTACCTGTCGCGAGTATCGGCCTCGGTATTACCTATCCTGGAGTTGCATAGAGCACTCGGAATTCTGGCTACCACTCGCATCAGCGAAGTTCTCTGCCCAACGCAACGCCTCCCATCCTTGGAGACTAAGGCCGCGTTTGGCAGCCAGGGCAGTGGCCGCTCGTATACGACGTGTTTTACGTGAATCTCTTTTTCTAATCCTCTTCTTCCGGCTCGGTAGTTCTCCTAGCAAGGGCAATGTCAGCAACAGCAAGCATAGCAGATGATCAAAAGCCACCGCGGCCACGCCCTCGCCTCCCTCGTCGCCCTCCCTTGTTCCACCGACCTCCCGCCTTGTGCCCGCCTGCATGATGCGGATTCCGCTCTTCACGCTCCCGCTCTTCACGTTCTTCGCGCTCCCGCTCCGCCTCCCTCTCTAAGCGCTCCTGCTCCAGCTGTTCGGGGGTCTTTTCTACCCTCGGTTCCGGCTTCTTCAGATCGGTCGGGAACCTCGGATGTGCGCCGTGCGTGCACGCAGGGCCTTCGGGGCAGAAACCGGCAAGGTAGAAGGGGCATAGCTTGGCCTTTTTGTTGTGTTTGAGCGCACAGTAGGGGCCGAGCGGACAGAATCCGCGGTCGTAGTGTGGACACGCCGGGCGCTTTGCCTCGGGGTCGATGTGCAGGTAGAGGCAGTCGTCGCCGTTGGAGCAGGTTTGGGTGCGGGCGTAGTAGGAGCATTCGGGCATGCGACGCAGGTTGTACTCGTGGAGGAACTCGCATGTGTCGCCTTTCTTGCACAGGCCGCGCAGCCAGTGCTTGCAGACGAGGCTGAGACTGCTATCAGTATATGTTTCGGCGAAAATTGCAGGGGTGAATGCGCACTTGTTGTATGACGACGGTGCTTGGTGCTTGTCGGGACAGCGGTTGCCTAGCGGACAGTGGCCCTGCATGTATGCCTTACATGGCGGTCGGTCGGGGTCTAGGCCGAAACGGTACTCTCGTCGTAGGAAGTCGCTGAAGTTGAAGTCGTACGTCGCCTTTGCCGCCTGCGCCATGGCTTGGTCGGGCGGAGAGGCATCTTGCACGTCCGCCATTGCTACGCTGCGCGCGACAGGTGTTGTCGTTATTGGTGACACGTGGTGGGTCGGGCTAGATCATAATCTATCAGGAAGGTCCCGGGGAGCAAACGAAACAGACCCCTCAACGCGATGCTGCAGCTTTGTCTGGTACGTGGGTTGGGTGCCTTTGGTTGTTGGTGCTTCAACGCCGCTCGCGCCCTCGTCATGGCGCGCACGTGATTGCCAAGATCTCGGCTCGCCCCGCGTCGATCAGTCACCCACTTTCCGAACGATCACCGTCTCCCCATCCTACGAACTTGACAGTCTTGACGTTAACAATCACCTCTCGTCACGATCGACGTCAAGCATGGATTGCTTCCTCTGATCCTATCAGCTCCCTCTTGCGTCAACCCCAATATTGTGGCCGATGGAGCGGTGTGAGAAGCCGATGTGCCTCCTCACTAGTGGTCGGTTCATCGGCAGAGCCCTGGCATCTGCATGTACGATCCCTCGGACACATCCGCATGCATGCAGGCTATTCCGCCATCATTGGGCGTGGGAGACCGCGTCCAGTTCCTCCATCCCGCATCTGAAAAGCCCCTAAGCAGCCGCTGCGCATACGACTCACCCAAGAGCCTAGCACCACAGCCTCGGGTTGTTCAGTCTACGCAACTTGCTTTGTTTTGCGTGTACTTATATGTCTTCGCCCATCATGGCAGCTTTCTAATGATGGTTTTGGCTAGGAGGGCATTCGCATCGTGAACACAAGTCAAGGTACACTAGCGGACGATGTTGGTAGCAACCAATCCTGAACATCCGAGTCGCCTGCGGGATTTCTTTCATCGTTATCAACGACCTAAAATCATGCGACAGACAACACATGTTACAACGCAACAATTACACAACGGGATCGCTGTGTTCATCCGACCAATTACTATACGCCTGCGTCTCCTTACTGTCTAACTGGTTCAGATTCTTGTGCCGTGCGAGACTGTTCTGCCTTCAAGTTGGTCTCTGTAGGAACAAGTACATTTAACTTCCAAGCAGCGGCCAACTCATGATTATATGCGATTGGAAGCCCTTATATAACACAAAAGGCACCATCAACACCAGACAATTCTTGAACGTTGTCTTCCAGGGTCTACCATCGTACCGTCACAGGGACCCCCGTGGGAGGATTACAGTGTGATAAGCGTTCATGGCACGCATTCCCCTTGCCAACGCCACGTTTGCATACACACGTACAGTTGGTATGCCGTTTATAACCTCGCACCTTCGTCCTTTGACTTTCCCTCTTGCTTCCTCACATCCGTTCTGACTTGCAGCTTGGGCCTGCAGCTAATGCCTAGGCCCACCGACCATGAGCCGAGCTCCCGCGCCCGTACGCTACTTCGACCACAACGTCATTTTCTCACTACCACCAAGGAAAATGTACTTCAACGCTGTCTACTACCCCAATTGGCGAATCTACCGCAACCAGGCGCCCGTGTCGCTTAACTTCAATGTCATTTCCCATGTGTTCTACGCCTTTGCCTGGTCAGACTGCTTCCCCGCATTCAGACGGCATGCTGACTACAGAGCAGGGTGAAGCCAGATGGCACCGTATATGTATATGGTTCCCTACTCGTGAGAAATGACCGACTAATTCGTACAGCTCAGTGACGAATGGGCGGACGCCCAGATCCAGGTACCAGGCGCAGAAGGAATACCGCAGACAACAGGCTGCTTGAACTCCTTTGCCGCAATAAAAAGGAAATATAATCGCCTTCGGGTGATTTTGTCCGTAGGCGGAGGTGGCAAAGGAAGTGAACCATTCCCAGGAGTAGCCCGCCACCCAGCGAGCCGCGACCGGTTCGCTCAAACAGCACTGGGTCTTGTACAGCAGTTCGGGATCGACGGCATTGATAGTGAGCCGGTGCTCCCAAGAGTTTCGTCTGTCTATTGACACAGCAATAGTCGATTGGGAGCATCCGTCAGATGCGCAGCAAGGCTCAGATTTTATCCACCTTCTAGCAACCCTCCGAGCCCATCTTCCTGCCCCGCAATACACCCTAACCTCTGCCCTGCCAGCCAGCGAATGGGCTCTGCAGCACATCAATCTCGCACACGCGGCACACTATCTTGACATGGTAAACCTCATGTCGTACGACTTCTCCGGCTCCTGGGTAAAGAAGTGCGGACACCACGCGCAGCTCTTCGCCCCGCAGATCCCACACTCTCCTGACGCAGCTATTTCCTGCCACTCTGCAGTCTCCTATATGGTTCGCCAAGGCGTGCCGCCCAACAAGATCCTCCTCGGCGTCCCTGCCTATGGCCGCTCCTTCACCAAGACCAAAGGCGTAGGCCATTCTTACTCGGGCCATGCAGGAGAAGAAGGGACATTTGAGTACAAGGATCTTCCGAGGCCAGGCGCCATGGAATACGTGGATGAGCAAGTGGGAGCGGCGTGCTGCGTGGGTGGGGACGGAGGGTTCGTGACGTACGATAACCCGCGGACGGTGCAGATGAAAGCGAACTATGTGAGACAACATGGGCTGGCGGGGCTGTTTTATTGGACGGGGACGGGAGATGCTTGTGCGCATACGAGGAAGGATAGGAGTTTGGTGTATAATGGGTTCTTGGGACTGTTCCCGCAATAGTGGGTGTTCAAGGCTGAATGAGCATCGGGACAAGGATCGGGGGGGAAAGAGAACTGTACAGCGCTACAGAAACGCGGTTAATGACACTTGAACCCATCTCCCTGCATGGTGTGCGACTCGTGCCTGCACATCCAGACGGAGGTGCGATCGGAGGTGCGGCGTTTCTGGGCGCTGATTGGCTGAGCATCTAGGGGACTGAACGCAGCCCAAGCGCAAAGCACAACCTCACCTTGGTTGTCTAATCGCACCGTCGCAACCCCGCGAGGCTGCCCACTGTACTTTGCGCTCCCCTTTCCGCCTCTTGTATATCCGTCCCCAACCGTTCCCACGTTAGCTTGGAAGCGCGACACACCCACGTGGATGGGGCCAGACTACTCCATGCCTGCATCATCCCTCGATTCCGGTACGCCCCACCCATCCCGTGTACACTACAGCCTGACCATTCCAGCCGACTACGACCCCGTCGATCACCTCAACGCCATCTTCTCGCACCCCTCGACCCTCCAATCCGTAGCACATACCTCCTCCACACTCCGCGCCTACCAGGATGATCTCAACGAGGACATCGCCGCCTTCGTGGCCCACCAGGCCGCCTCGGACGCCGACTCGGTGCAGCGCATACAGGACGCGAAGGCCGAGCTCGCCGAACTCTTCAAGAAGATTGAGTCGGTGAGGGACCGCGCCATGCAGACGGAGCAGACCATCACCGAGATGACGGCCGACATCAAGCGCCTCGACAACACGAAGCGCAACCTCACGCTGTCCATGACGGCGCTCAAGCGGCTGCAAATGCTGACCACGGCGTACGAGCAGCTGCGGAGTCTGAGCAAGAGCAGGCAATACAGGGAGTGCGCGAGCCTGCTGCAAGCTGTGCTGCAGCTCGTTACGCACTTCAAGAGCTACCGGAGTATCGATCAGATTGCGACACTGTCGCGGAACGTGGCGGATTTGCAGCGGGAGCTGCTGGAGCAGGTGTGCGAGGACTTTGAGGTCGTGTTCGCAAAGGGGGAGGTCGGCACGAGGAGGGGGATGCTGACCGAGGCCTGTCTGGTTATTGATGCGCTGGGAGAACATGCGAGGACGAGGTTGATCAATTGGTATTGTAATACGCAGTTGAGGGAGTATCGGCAGGTGTTTCGCGGGAACGATGAGGTTTGTCCGATAAGTGTTGATGGGCGGGGAAGGAAGATGGCTAACCTAGACAGGCCGGCTCGCTGGACAATATCTCGCGACGGTACTCGTGGTTCAATCGCATGATGAAGACGTATGATGTTGAGCATGCGGCCATCTTCCCGGCACACTGGAAGGTCAATGAAATGCTGGCGAACTCGTTCTGCGAAGGGACAAGAGACGACTTCAAAGCCATCCTACAGCGGAGCATGCGCAGAGGGGATGGACAGACGCTGGATGTTGACTTGCTGCTGAGTTGCCTACAGGAGACGCTGAATTTTGAGCACAGTCTTGAGCGACGGTTTTCGAACGAATCGCGCTCTTCCATTGACACCATGGCGTCGAAGGAAGAGAAGACCCATGGGTTCAGCCAGACCATCTCAGAGGCATTCGAACCCTACATGCGCCTCTGGGTGGAATCTCAAGACAAGCAACTCGCTACGCTAATCCCGAAATACCGCCAGCAGCCGCTCCGCAATGAGGAGGAAGAGTTCTCGACGCAGGCCGTCATACCCTCCTCAACAGAGCTCTTCCACTTCTACCGCCTCACCCTCGCCCAGTGCGCAAAGCTATCCAAAGAGTCAAGCCTGGTAGAGCTCTCGACCACTTTTGCCAAATACCTCGACCAGTACAGCCAACAAGTTCTCTACTACTTCCTCAGCGAGAAGTTCGGCGCCCAAGGGCCCTCCGTGGAAGACGCCGTCCTCATTCTCAACACAGCAGACTACTGCTACGCAACATGCAATCAGCTCGAAGAGAAAATCAAGTCCCGCATTGACGAAGATCTGCGCGAGAAAGTTGACTTGCAAAACCAGGCCGATGCGTTCATGGGCATTGCATCCGCCACCGTGCGCGTCCTCGTGCGGAAGGTTGAGCTGGCGTGCGAGCCGAGCTGGCGCGAGATGCGCAATACGCCCTGGTCGAAGCTGGAGAGCGTCGGTGACCAAAGCACCTATGTGGCTGAGCTGTTGCGTCAGATCAGGGAGAAGGCGGCCGAAATACTAAAGTGCCTCCACAAGCAGCAGTACGCAAGGGCGTTTTGCGACGGCTTAGTCGACCAGATGGCGACGACGTACATTGCGAATATCGTGCAGAGTAAACCGATCAGCGAGGTCGGCGCGGAGCAGATGCTGCTCGATTCTTACGTGTTGAAGGAAGCTTTTACGAAGATCCCGGTTGTGAATGAGGAGCCTGGGACCGCTCCGCCTGCTACGTACGTCGCAATACCTCCCCACCCCTCTCCTCTTCCCCCACTACATGCTAATCCAACAACACAGCTTCGTAAAGCGCGCGAACCTCACAATGTCGCGCATCGACCCCCTCCTCAAAACGCTCCAGGTCCGCCCGAACCCCCCCGAAGCCCTCGTCCAGGCCTACCTCATCCACATCGCCGACAAGTCCGACACCAACTTCCGCAAGATCCTCGACCTCAAGGGCGTCCGCCGCGCGGACCAAGCCACACTCATGGATCTCTTCAACGCGCACAAGGCGAGCGCCTCGCATGAACATCTGCCCGCGAGCTCTGCGCTGCTCACGCCGCTGCAGATACAGAGCGGGCACAGTACCGGCATAGGGAGTCTGGGGACTACGGGCGGCGTAACAGGCACGCCTGGATTGGGCGCTGGCAGGTTCGATCCGGCGGGCTTGGGGAACGCGATGCTGGGTGCGGTAAGGGAGGGCGTCGAGGGCGTGGGGCGGTTTGGGAGTCCGGCGCTGGGAGCGGAAGGCGCGGTGGCGGAGGGCAAGGAGGGCACGAAGGTGAGTGAGAATCTGAAGAGTATTGGGAAGTTCTTCCGGAGGGATGGCGGGGGCCTGAGGGGGTGGGGGCGGAGCGAGGGGGGTGCGTAGGTCCGGCAGCGGGTCAATGAATGTGCACAGGTCAGCATATCTGTGAACTATGTGGCTGTACGCCGTAAGGGTGAGCCCCGCACGCGTGTGCGTTGCTGCCGTGACGATGATGTGTGCGACAAAAGCATCCATCTGGTGCCTGCTGAGCTGTATCGTACATCTCTCGCCAACCAAGCCTGGCCTTGGAGCTGCTTCCAACCAACAATCTAACAATCTTTCCACATCTTCCTAGCCAATCTCACCAGGTGTAAATAGCCCCTCTCCTCTTCCGGGGCACCATGACTTTTCCAAATAACCCCTCACCCGCATTTCCCGGACTAACAGCGGAACTCCTAGCGCTGCACTGCACGCGCAAAGCATGTCCACTAATTCTACCCATGCCAACACTGGCGGTAGTGAGAACGGGGATGGCGCACCTCGCGATTGCGCGGCGGAGGAAGCGAGCAGAGGGGAGAACGAGCTGAACGGGAAGAGGAAGAAAGTGCTGGCGCAGGTAGCTAGCGCGAAGAGGGGCGGTAGTAATAAGGATAAAGAAGGGAGCGATGATGGGGGCAATTTTTGCTAAGAGAGATTGCTGGGTGCATCAGGCTCCAAGGCTGTTAGCAAGATTCTTCATCCGTTATAAAATAACAAACGCAGAGAAAGTCCCCATATTTTAACTAGTTCGCCCTATTCTGGATCCTTATACTGATTCTATATATCTAAAATGCCAGTCTTTATAGCACAAAGCTCGTTGCTGATTGTGCTCGCGGTGCAGGTTGTGATTGTAGCGAGACGGGCGCGATTTATGAGCCGCGAGGAAGCGACCGAGACACTACCAGATAGAGTGAGAACAGAAACGGAGCAGGACGGGAAGGCACTTTGATAAGAGACGCATAGCGTGTACCGCCAATTGGACCTGTAATGGGAAAGGGAGTCTGGCGGGACGCCGCTGCGAGATGGACCGGGATGATGGCGATGACTAAGGAGCAGAGAGGCAGATGAAGGTTTGCAAAGGGAGTGTTTTTTTTAGCAGGGATAATTTATAGGAGGAATACCGCCGAAGGGGGTTGAAATTTCTAGTGTGGTGATTGCGAGAAGCTAATATTAATCCAGAAAATGGAGCAGTTTTGCTGCTGGTGTGATAATAGAATAGTTCATTCTCTAGGTGCTAGGAACACGTGTGTAAGGGAGTGGAAGTGTCAAGCTCCATACAACGATCAAAGAACTGCAGGCAAATGTGGCAGCTACGCCGATCATGACTGGGTTGATGGTATTACGGTAGAAAGTGAGTACCTAGGTAGGACCGAGAACAATTACTATGAGGATCTCCGGGGGATCAGGATGGCGCGCACGAGAAGGAACAGTGCAAAACCGCTCCAGCTTCTATAGGCCGCAACGGCCAACCACTCAATAAGCCATTCCGTCGACAGGTCTTTGATGGGGTCTCCGGTAGTGCATGGTAGCCAATCTTGTACCAGTCACTCTGATCTAGGGTTTTGCTTACCAACCTTCCAGCTCTTGATTCAATTTCTCTTTGGGCGCTCTTCTTATTAAGTGGCTCCACCGACTTTTACTGATAAAATATCTATATAGTCATACGTCTTTTTGAAGATACATTTCCCCCCTGTTTTTCTCAGTGTTTAGGTACCAGACGTTCGCCCTTGCACCCGTCCTTTTAAGCTTAGTTTAAGATTACCCGATAAGTCGCGCGCTAAATCTTAGCAATTATATAAAGGTTTTTATACTTTAATGTAAATTTTAAGAGAAAGACTAAAATTATAAATAAAAATAGCTAGTAGTAAAGAAAATATATAATAGTATAAAAATAGATAATATATATATATAATTTTTTAATATATTTATATATTAATTAAACAAATAGTGTGGCTGTAGTAGCTTAAGGCAACTAAAAAGAGTTTTAAAAATGAAGAAGTATATATATATTTTTATACTTAATATATTAAAAAAGTTAAATAAGACTAAGTTAAAAAAGGTATAGCGCCTTACGCTAGCGTACTAGCGCACTTAGTATACTCCCTAAAAAAACGTTAAGTTAATAAAGTCTAGTATTAATACTATATTTTTTAAAGAAGAGATACGTAAGGTACTATTTATATATCTCTCCTTTATCTTCTTTTGTAGTTAACACAGTTAAACGTTTATTAAAAAAAAATACTTACTAAGATATTATTATTCATTAAATATTTAGCTTTTATATAGTATAGTTCTCCTTTTATTAATACTAATAATATATACCTAGTAGTCGATCTTAAAGCTATATTTAGTATACTTAACTAAGCTCTTCCTGTAATATTCTTCTATTTTACGGATAATAAAGATATAATTTTAGTAGATACTTACTAGTATAGGCACCTTATTTATCTAAAGGTAACTAATCTTATTTATTTAATAGCTAGAGAAGTTAATTATAATAAAATTATAGTTATCTTTAATAATAGGTACTAGCCTAATAAGTTAATTAGATTATTAATAAAGAAAGTAGTTAAAATTATAAATGTTAGGTTAATAGTATTAGTAGCAGTAGTTTTAATAAGTAGAGATATAAAAGTAAAAAAAGTAGAAAAATATAATATATAGTTTATAGTAAAATTAATAAATAAAATAAGTATTTTATAAATATAGTAGGTACTTCTCGGCGTAAAAGATATAGTAAAGGCAAAAGTAAAGGTAGTAAAAATAGTAAAAATAATAGATAGTAAAGCCTTTAATAGGTAAAGATACTAAAATAATTAATATTTAAAAGTATTAGGGGGGCCTATATATAGTTTATTAGTTTAGTTTTTTTAGTATACAGGCTAGATAGGTAGGCTAGCGGGTAGGTATACTTAGTATCGCGTTATATTATTGTTGTAGGTAAGGAAGGAGATATAATTATAAATAAATATTAACTATTATTAAACGCTACACTACCTGTGTAGGCAGAGTAAAAAGTAATAAAAATAAATATAACCTCTGTTTTATATAAAAAATAAAGTTAAAAGAAGTGACCGACAGGTCACA
This sequence comes from Pleoardoris graminearum, assembly GCA_030770415.1. Lineage (NCBI taxonomy): Eukaryota > Fungi > Ascomycota > Dothideomycetes > Pleosporales > Didymosphaeriaceae > Pleoardoris > Pleoardoris graminearum. The sequence continues at coordinate 670,874 of JASEKS010000001.1, read as the reverse complement.
ATAATAGTTATCGGCCTATAATTTTTTAAATTATAGATTTTATCTTATAAATAGTTATAGTAATAATTAAATAGAAATTAAAAATAATAAATAAAATTATCTTACTTTATAAAATATATTATAAAGGTATACACATACTCCTTCTTTTTTAAAACCCCTTTTAGTCGCCCCGAGCTACTACAGCCATACTATTTATTCGATTAATATATAAATATATTATAAAATATAGATTAAAAAAAAGTATATAAAATTATATTAGCTAAAAAAATAAAAATAAAAATAATAGTCTTAATAGAGATTTAAAGATTTTAAAATTATAATAAAATAATTAATATAAAATATTTTATTTTATTTAGTTATATATTACACTATTTATTTATTTTTATTACTCTAGATTTATTAGCTATTACCTCCTTATAGTTCTTATAACCTAATTTAAAAATTTTTTTTTATATTTAGGTTTTATATATCTACTACACTTTTATAATATATTTAGAATTATTTAGCCTACTCTTATATAGAGTCTTTAAATTACTTTACTACTTTTATATAAAATCTTTATTTACGTATAAAAGTCTTATAAGTTATTAGTTAATTTGTATACTATCGCGAAAAGATACCTTAGAGTTTATATTACTAGCTTATAAAGCTCTTTAGAATAAAGAATTATTTCTCCTTTACGTATATATAATATAGCTTTTTAGCACTTTTTTTTATATAAGTAGTCTCTACTCTTTAATTTTAGAATTTAGTAATTTCTAGCTTATTTTTCTTTTATAGTTATAAGCCTAATATTTTAAGAGTAAAGAAAGATTCTTTCTATACACCTAATTATTAAAAATTCTATTTTTTAAAGCTTAAATTAATTTTTTAACCTTTTATTTAAAAGCTTTTAGTTTTATAGACTTAGCGAGTATTACCTTATCTATATATATATAAAATAATAATTTATATTTTTAGCTATTAAATACTTAGTAAGTCTTACAACTAATAATTTTTTAAGTATTATAATATCTAAAGTTACTATATCCCTTCTAACTAATACTATCTAATTTACTAATTTAGTAAGCTAGCTAACTTAGTATATATAATTTAAAATATAGTATATACTTTACTATATATAGAATTTTATTAATCCTAACCTTAAAAGCGTTAATAATCTTAATAACTTTTTATAAATACTAAAGCTTCTATATATTATAGAAGTATTTAATACTAAAATTATAAAAATTTACTGTGACTATACTACTAAAATAGCTATATATTAAGCCTATTTAACTAATTATACTACTAAAGTAAACTAAGTAATAAATATCTAAAACTAGATTAGTATAATAGTAGCTTTAGAGCTTATAAGCGCTGCTTAAATATACTATACTATTAAGGGAGATATTTTAACTTATTTATTTATTTATTTTTTTAAATAAGAGCTTTTAACTACTAATATAGTAGCTAAAAATATTATATAATAATAATACTATACTTATTTAAAAAAAGTAAAGTATAAAAAGATAGTTTCTAAACTATAATATTATAAATAAAAAGCTCTTTATATAAAAGTAAAAGTATATAAACTTAGTAATATTTAAAGTAAGCTAGTAGTTACTAACTTTCTTACTACTATTAGTAAAAAATTAGTACCTAATTAAGTAAAATAGATATATATAACTTAAGTCTAAAAATTAATATTTAAAGATTAAAAGCTCTCTCTAATAAAAGTAGAAAGAATCTTTTAAGTAGTATTATAAGATAGAGTTACTAAGTTATATACTAAAAGCTTTAAAATTTTTATAATACTTAGTAGATAAAGTCTATTTTTTTAATTAGATAACTTATAGCTAAAAAATAAGAGTAAATTATACTAATATTTTTATAGACCTAAAGGGTACTATTAAAAACTTATTAAGTGCCGCCGCCTATAGCTAATATTAATAAGTACTTATACTAGTTAGACTGCGCCGCTTTTTAAAAAAAATAAAAAAGAGCTCTTTAAGCGCTTTAAACTTAATAAATTTATAGCTCTTTATAATATACTTAAGTAAAAAAAATAGTTTAAGGGAAATACCTTATAGGGTAAAGAATTTAATAAGCTAAAATTCCCTAGTTCTATAGTATATATAGTTATTAATCCTTTACTTATTATAAGTAGTAAATTAAAAAAAAGTAATAGTATATATTTTATATAAAATTATAATACTTATACGCTCTCAAAAAGTATTATTTTTAATAATAGCGCTACTTTATATCTAGTAAATAATAAATTACTACTTATTTTAAAATTTTTTAAAAAAGCTAATAATATCTATACTATTAAAGCTAAAATATAAGCTTTTTTAATCTCTAGTATAGAAACCTGTATAATTAAAAATACTTTAAATAGTCTAAATAGAAATTCTATAAAAAATCTTATATTAAAAAATATAGTTATTATAGAAGGATTTTACCTAAATATAGTATTTAAAGCTTACTTATATAATAAGGGACTTTAGTATTTAGGCTTAAATAATATACTATATATAGGATTTTTAAAATAAAGTCTTATACTTACGACGCTTATTTATAAGTATAGTTTTATATTTATTAAATATAAGCCTCTATTCTTCTATCCCTTAGTTTAAAGTATAATACTAGTATATTAAAAGCTTTATTTATAGTTAATATATTTACGTATTAACACTAAGGATATATAGTACTAAAAAATAAAATATTTAAATTAAAAAGCTTTATATACCCTTATCTATAGAGCGTAAAATATTTATATTTTAAATACTAAGTATATATATTATAAGTAATATTCCCTTATATACGCGGCTTAGGTAATTTTTTAAAAATTTAAAAAAAAATTACTATAACTATACTAGCGTATTTTATAAAATCTCTTTAATATACCTAAAGGAAGGCTTAGAGAGTAGTAAATATTATTAATTAAAAATAATTATAGTAAAAAGGTTTATATATAAAACTTATAGGTAAAATTACTTTTAAAGCTTATAAAAATATTTTTAAGCTTTACTACGTAGGTATATACTTAGTATAAACTTAAGATTAAAAAATTTTTTAAAATAATAATATTATTATTTATTTATAGTATAGAAGATCGCGCTTTAAAAAATAGGTAAAAGAGTTTAATATAAGTATTAAAATACTATCTTTCTATACGTATAAGCTAAACGGCGACGCTAAATACGCTAACTAAAAAATTATTAATAAAACTATTATTATAAGACTTAGTACGAATTTACTAGAGAAGTTTTAGTTAAAAATTATAAAAGTAATTATAGTATTTTATAATATTAGTTTAGTAGCTTTTAAAAGTATATAATTTTTAAATAAAGTCTTTTATAGCTAGTTTAGATAGTATTTCTGTTACTATAAACTTAAGCTTATAAAATACTAAATAGTAGATTTATACCTAAATTAAATTAATATATATACTTATAGTTATTATATATATTCTTTAAATAAAGATTGTACAGCTAGGCGTAATAAGTATAAATTTAAAATAAATCTATAAGTCTATATTAGATATTTAGTTAGTTATATAACTTTTAATATTTATAAAATATAGATACTATTACTTAACTAGATTATTATAATACGTAATATTATATTTAATAAAACTCTTTTTTATAAAAGAAAAGAAGATTAGCCTATTCTATAGGAAGAGGCTATAAAGCTTATAAATATTTTATATACTATTAAGATTACAGATATAGGTAAGGCGTTTAATAAAATTTTTAATATATAAGCCTATAACTCTAATAAGCTAGGGATTAGTAAAAATATCGCGTAATCTAAGTAGTAGCTTAAAAGTATTTTAGCGTAGGTTTTATTTTATTCTTTTAATTAATTAGGTAAGTAAAGCTTTATATAAGTAGTATATATATAAACTATTAGTATAGCTAGCTAATAGTTGTAAATTTATATATTATATAATATAGATATTAGTCTAATCTCTTTTTAGCCTATTTTAGAGCCTAAAGAACTTAAAAGTATAAACTCTAAAAGAGATAAATACTCTAGTATTCTTTATAAAATATATTTTAGTAAAGGAGTAGAATAGCCTAAAGTAAAAAGCTTATAAAATTTTTAAATAATAGGTAAAAGCTTATCTAATACTATTACTTAAATTAGTAATATAAAGCTTCTTTTATTAAGTAAAATAGTTAGTACTTATACTTATAAAATATAAAAACCTATAAAAGATTATAATCTAACTATTTAATAGAGCTAAAGGTAACGTAAATTAGATTTTAAAAATTCTAATAAACTAAAGGGCGGGGATAAAAACCCTCTTAGTATTTATATATTATTAAGCCCTAATTTAGAGAGCGAGCTATTATATAATATAAAACTTATAAGTACTTTATTTAATAGTATAGATAGCTCTCTTTAATATAACTTTATAAATATATTTATTTTTAGTATAAATATTATATAGGAAAAGTATAGAGAGTTTATAACTATTAATACTATAGTTTAAACTACTATACTAGATAGGGCCTTAAAAAAATAATATTTTAAAATAAAGCTTATATATACTATAATAAGTTTCTAAAAGAGCCGGTAATATAAAAAGTAATTTTTTTATATTTACTTAGCCTGCTCTTTTACTAGACTATATATAAAAAATAAACTATACTCTTTAAAAAATAAACTTAGTAAATAGTTATACGTTTTAATAATACTAAACGTCTATTTCTACTTAAGTAGGTTTTTACTTATAAGTTTAATTAGAATAGTTACTTTATAAAGTGTAAAGCTTATCTAATTATTAGAGGCGACTTTTAGTTAAAAGATACATTTTTATTAATATATATTATAATATTTATAGTACACTCCTTTTATACAGCTATAGTAATTATAGTAAAATTTAATTTAAAAATTTTATAGCTTAATATAATTAGTACGTTCCTTAATATACTAATTAACCCCTTAAATCTAGTATAGTATAAACTACCTAATAGCTATAAGTAAAAAAATAATATATAAAGCTTAATTAAACTCTATATAGCCTATAAGACTTACCTATACTATAGTATAAAAAATTTTCTAATACTCTAGCTAAGCTTAGCCTTATTTATTTAAAAGAAAAGTTTTATTTATTCTTTAATACGGATCGTAAGATTTTTATACTTTTTTATATAAATAATATTCTACTTTTATACTATAAAATTTATTAGTAAAAAGCTTTTAAACTACGTAATAAGCTTTTAAAAATATATAAAATAGAGGTGCGCAGAGCTATAGAATAGTATTTTAAAGTATAAGTAATTAAAAATTAAAAAGATTAAATAATTATACTAATTTATAATTTATATATTAAAAAGATTATATAAAAATTTAAAATAGCTAATTTAGTATTTTTTTTACTAACGCCTTTACTATTAAAAGAGCTAGTTAAAAATAAGAGAGAAGTAATAAAAATTAAAATTAAAGTATATTAGAAGCGTGTTAAATCTATACTTTATACTACTATTATAATATAACTAGATATAGTATTTACCGTTTTAAAACTCTTTTATTTTTTAACTAATTTAAGTAAAGAATACTTTACTATAATAAAATATATAATTATATTTCTTTATAAATCGCGCTTTTAAATAATTTAATATACGGTATATAAGAGCCTAAAACTTATAATTTATTTAAACGCTTTATTTATAAATAATCTAAAAAGTAAATAATTTTTATATAGCTATATTATTATATTATTTAGGGGTATAATTATTTAGAAAGCTATAAAATAGGCTATTATTACTATATTAACTACTAAAGCAGAGCTCCTTGCGCTTAAGTATATAAATAAAGAAATAATAGCTCTAAAGCGCTTCTTTAAAGAACTTACTTTAAATTTTAAAACTACGTAGCGTATATTCTATAATAACTAATAGATAATTAGGCTAATTATAGGTAAAAATAAGCGTATAACTACCTATTTATATTATATAGATATATAAAATATATAGCTGCGCTAAAAGTATTTAAAAGAAAATTTTAAAATTAAATATCTTTAGATAAGTAATATACTAGTAGATAGGTTTATAAAAGTTTTTATAATTTAGTAATTCTAAAAATTTAAAAAGTAATTAAATTTTAAGGATATAAAAAAAAAATTACTAAACTAAAATTTTAAGAAATTATATAATAATAAAGCGTAAAACGCTTTAAATTAAATATTAAATAGCTTATTAGCTACTATTTATAATAAATAATTTAAAACTATACTACTTAGAAAAACTTTATAATAAAAAAGTAAAAAAATAATAAAATAATAAAAATTATATAATAACCTAATAGATATACTTAATAGATTAATAACTTTACTAACTTACTAAACTTTTAAACAGCTTAAGCGCAGCGCGAAGTAATCTTATTAGAGATATTATTTATAAAATTACTACCTAAGTCTTTATCTATTTTAATTATTTACCTAATAGCAGTCTATAATTTATTAAACTCTATTATTTATAAAATTTATATTAATAGAGATTAAAAGAAGTAGATTAAAAAATTATATTTACTTATAAGTAAGTTCTTTTACCTTCTTACTATAGAGTAGTTTATAATAAAATAAAAAATATTTAGTAATTTTCTAAACATAACTAAGACTATAATAGTAAGTATATAATTTTTCTAAATTATCTAAATTAAGATATTAGTATATATATTAGTTTACAGCTATATTTATTTTTATATACTTAGTAATAGGAGTCTTACGTCTTAGTATTATAATAACTTCTATTACTTTTACTAGACAGAGTACTACTTAAATAATAAAAGTAAAATATAAGGCGCTTTAATTCTATAAACTATTAATAATATTAAGCTATATAAATACTATTTAATAGTTCTAAAACTCTTCTAATTCTAATATAAAAAAATAGATAAAGCTTAAAAAAACTATAAACTAAAAAGCTTAAAATATTTTTTACTAATATTATTTTTATTACTACGGCGCGATAGAGTCTATAAAATAAATAATTTACTATTTTTATTTTTTTTAGATTTACTTTTAGATTTGCTCTCTACTATAGAGCGCGGCCTATTTCTTAAACTTAACCTAATAAAGCTTAGAAAAGCTAAATTAAAAAAAGCGCTAATAGCGCTTTATATCTAAAAAAACTAAACTAAGAAAATAGGCTAAATAAATTTAATAATCTTAAAAGTCTTTTAAATTTTTTATTAGCGTTAAGCTTCCTGTATTATATTTATTTACTTATAAAGTAACTAATAAACAGTAATTATAAAGCGTAATATAGGTATAAAACTAAAAGAATTATTAAAATTACTATACGGTAAATTAAAGAAAAGATTTTTTAAAAATTTAAAAAGCTATAAACTATAAATAATAACTAAAACTATTAAAGTATTTAAACCTATTTAAAACGGAGTTTTAGGTAGATCTTATTAAGCTTATAATAGTATATAAATAATATTTTTTAAAAATTAAAAAATCTACAGAACTGCTTAATTAAAAAAAATAAATAAATTTACTTATATTAGAAACGTAAAATATTTTTTTTTAGTTTATAATAGTAGCGTATTATTTTATAAAGAGAGTAGGTAATTTATTAAATATTATAGTATAGAAGCGTTTATCTAAATTATAATAATTTTTATTTAAGACTAAATAGCGCCTTAACTTTTCTAAGCTACCTATTATTAAAGCTCCTTACGCTTTTTATTCTTTTTCTTCTTAAACTACTTTTTTTTATAAAGTATAATAATAGGCTAAAGAACTATATTAAGTAACTTACTAAAAATTAAAGGACTAAACTTTATTAGCTCTTTACTAATCTTAGTAAGTTTATAATATTTAAAATATTATTTACTTTTAACTATATTTAGGTACTAGACTATAATAATATAAGAGGGATCGGAAAACTATTAAATAAAAATTAATAAAATTTTTAAAAGACAGAATTAGAGCTTAAAAATTTAAATAAATTTTAAAAAGTAAAAATTAAAAAAAGTATTACAGCTTACTACAGTTATAGTAGTAGTAATATAAATAATTAACTTATAATACTTATAATAGTTAGAGAGCTTAAAAAGCTATTTAGAGAAAAAAAATTAAATATAAAAATATAAAAATAGTACGGACAGTATAAAAAAACGTAAAAATAATAATTAAAAGTATAAAAAGAGTAAGAATTATTTTAAAAAAGTTAGTAAAGAAATTATATAAATACTTTTTATACTACTAATACTAGCGTATTTACTATAATTAGTCTCTTACTTTAAAACTCTATTACTTAGTAACGCTACCTGCTAAATATTTACTTAAAAAAGCTTTTTTTAAAATTAATTTTATAGCTACTATAAGTTTAAAAAAATTAATATTTTATCCGCTTAAATAGTTAAACTATTTTTATTAGTTTAATTAGGGGGTATATTACGGAAAAATACTTTAGAGTTTATATTACTAGTTTATAAAACTTTTTAAAATAGAGAATTATTTTTTTTTATATATATATAATATGGCTCTTTAGCGCTTTCTTTTATATAAATAGTCCCTACTCTTTAATTTTAGAATCTAGTAATTTCTAGCTCGTTTTTCCTCTATATATACTTTACGAGTTTTATAAAGCCGCGGTATAACGTAATAATAAGAACTTAATAAATACTAAATAGCTTATATAATACTAATAAGGCTATATATAAGTAGTATAAATTTTAAATTTTTAAAAGTTATACTCTTTCCTTTTAGCAAGTATAAGGTGCCCTACTAAATATAATAATATTTTATTTATACTCTAATTATATATTTATAGATTAGCGACTACTCGTAATTATATATAAAGTAATTAGTTAACTTAGGGGTTGCTAGACGTGTAAATTTTAAGACTAATAAAGTTATTAGGCTAGTATTTAGAGTCTACGATATCTAGCTTTTATATTAGTAAATTTAGTTATTTATTTATATTTTATACTATTTTATCTCCTACTTTTTAAACTATTACTAAATATCTATTTAGTTTTTATTAAGTTATTTTATACTATTACTATTACTACTATTATACCTTAAGCTATTAATAAAAACCTACTACCTATTCTTATTATAAACGCGACTTTTATTAATAAAATTATATAAAAACTACTAATAACTACTATTATAATCTATTAGTTACTTTTTTAGTTTTATTTTTATATAAAATAGAAGTTATATTTATTCTTATTACTTTTTACTCCGTCTATAAAGGTAGGGTAGTATTTAATAATAGTTAACTTTTTATTTATAACTATATCTCCTTCCTTACCTATAACGAGAATACGATAATTAAGTACGCCTATCTACTAGCCCGTTTACCTAGCCTACGTACTAAAGAAAAAATATATATTATATTTAGACCCTTTTAAAACTTTTAAATATTAACTACTTAGTATTTCTATAGAGGCTTTACTATTTTTTATTTATTACTTTATAGGCTCTATACTTAGGATATTTTTACCTTTACTATTAACACGCCTAGTAGTATTTTATATAGTTATACTATACTCTCTAAACTAAATATTTTTATTATAAATACTATATTAATATACCGTCCTTTCTTTATTCTTTATAATTAGTATAGTACTACTACCTTTGTCTCTACTACTATTATCTTTATATAGACTAGCGTAACTAATTCTAGATTATTAAATTCTATTACCTCTACTATTAATAGCGTTATAATTTTATCTATTTTATTACTATCCTTTTTTGATATATTAAGTATAAAGACATATATATACTCCTCCTTTTTTAAAATCCCTTTTAATCGCCCCGAGCCACCACAGCCATAGTATTTATTTAATTAGTATATAAATATAAATATTTATTACTATCTATTTTATTACTATTTATTATATTACTATTAATTTTATTACCGTATACCTTATTATTTAGGATTTTCTAGTATTAATAAATACTAATTTTAGAGAACTTAGCAATTATACTATATATAATAATATACTTAGTAATATTAAAAAAAAACTTATTATTAAATTTTATTACCTTATAGGTAAAATATAATAGGGATAGCTTATATATACGCAGTGAGCGTAGTAGACGTAGTAAATATATTAAAATTAATATAAATAAATACGGTATCTGCTAAGACAAAAGTAAAAAAGTAAAAAAAAGCTTTAAAAAATAATATTTTAAAAAATAATACCTTAGTAAGTATTATTTATAAACGTTTAACCATATTAACTATAAGAATAGAAAGATATATATATAGTAATAATTACTACTACTTATATATTTTTAAAAAAGAATATGGTTTCGGTACTAGACTTTTTAATTTAATATTTTTTTAGGGGGGCGCGCTAAATACCTAATATAGCGCTATACCTGTTTTAACTTAGCTTTACTTAACTTTTTTAATATATTAAATATAAAGGTATATATATACTTCTTCTTTTTAAAAATTTCTTTTAGTTGTCCTGAGCTACTACAGCTACACTATTTATTTAATTAATATATAAATATATATTTAAAAACTATATAGTAATACTATAACTTTAGCCTTAAAAGTAGTCTATAGTATTCTAGTAATTAATAAATTTTTTTATAAATAATTTATTAAAATAGTATTTAAGATAGCTACTAGCTAAACTAAAAAATATAGGGCTATTACTTTTTATAAATTTAGTTATAAATTTAGTACATACTACTAGAAGGATTAACGCGTAAAAAAAAACTTTTTTATTTAAATATAGACTATACCGTATATATAAAAAGTAAAAAGGGTAAATAGTATAATAAATTTATAGTAAGTTTTAAATAATATTAAAACTAAATAAAAAATATAATACGCTTTTAGAAGTATACGCTTATAATTTAAAATATTTTTAATTAAATAATATATTACTATAGGACCGGGTAATACTAGGTACACTTTTATTTTTAACTAGTAAGCGTTACTAACTAGTAGTAGGTATTTTTTTTATTTATAGGCAGCGTAGATACTAATAATAGTAAGTATAGTTCTTTTATAATATAAGACTATTATAAGCTAAATATATATGTAATTTACTTTACTAGCGGGCCCTTAGGTAGTATTATTATTTTAGTAAAAAGTGTAATAGGTAATATTAAGACTTATATAAAATTTGATAAAAAAATATTATTTTAAATTATATAATAAGTTTGTAATAATATTATTAATTTACGAACTGTTAGTAGGCGGAGTAAAATATAATAAAAATAAAATATAAAAGAATATATATATATATTTATATATTAATTAAATAAAAGGGTGTAGCTATAGTGGCTGTGTAGGCGACCAAAAGGGGTTTTAAAAAAGGAGGAGTATGTGTATGCCTTTATACTTAATGTGTCGAAAAAGATATAAAAGAATAAATAAGCTCTTTATACTTATGCTTAGGAGTAATAAGTTATTAGTTTTTATAGTAGACTCTCTAGGACTATTATTATATACTATTTTACGCCTTAAGTATTTAGTAGGTATTAAAATAATTATAGTAATAAAATAATTAATTAATTTTTTATTCCTTATTATATGAATTCTATAATAAGTATAATTAATATTATAATATATATAATAACTTTCCTTTTAGTAATTAGGCCTAGTAATAATTATAACGATATAAGATTTATGTTTATAAAAATTATAGTATAGAATAAAGATTATTAAAAAATTAATTAAATTAACTATATTAGATATTATATAAGGTCTCCTAGTAAGTTTTTGTATAAGGTAATAATTTATTAAAATATACTAATTTTTATACGTTAAGATATTAATCTATTATAAAAATTTTTAGCGTAATTTTTTATATACTTATATTAGTAGAGTGTCTTTTTATATACTAAGACTTTTATAAAGCTAGAGTACTTTTTTAATAGACTATAATATATATTTATATATTACTCTACCTTTTTATTTTTACTTTTAATTTAGTTATTATACTCTTTTTAGATAAAGGTATACACATACTCCTCCTTTTTTAAAATCCCTTTTAGTCACCCCGAGCCACCACAGCTACACTATTTGTTTAATTAGTATATAAATATATATAGTTATTTATTATATATATATATATATTTATATACTAATCGAATAAATAGTGTGGCTGTAGTGGCTCGGGGTGACTAAAAGGGGTTTTAAAAAAGAAGGAGTATATATATACCTTTATACTTAATATATTAAAATTATTTATTATATTATTATCTATATTAGGGAAAGTACGCCTTTTAATATTATATATATAAATAGCACTAACCCTACTTAATAGAACGTCCTTTATAGGGCTACTAAAAGTAAAAAATAGATACTATAAAAATACTTTAAAGAAAAATTAAAAATAGTAAAATATTTAATTATAAAAAGTTATTATATATAGACGATATAGATAAGATATTTAATAATAATATATTATTTTATATACTAGATCTCTAAGTATAACTATATTAAGGGTTAGTATTACCTTTATTAATTTCTATATTATATAACTAGACTGTAATATATATTGCGTCGTAAACACACAGAGTCACACATTGCCAGGTGCTAAAACACTAGACTAGAAATGTCACTGTAGAGGTTTGGGGAGGGAGCACCATGATTGGTGGGGGTACAGCCCCATTGATATCAGTGATTACTCGGCGAACTGTAACTACAATTTCCAGGTTGTTGGATTCCCTGGTTAGGAGCTCTGATATGGTGGACTCTGGGTGCGTTTCATCTCCACAAGCTTAGTTGCTCAAGTGCGCCCAGGGTAAAGATTAGTTTAGCGCTAAGAAGAAAGGCCATTTCATCTTTCGATGGTAGTTCGTGAAGCTGTTCACATTGAAATAAAGTTCATCAGGACTTCACGCTATTGAGGCCATGAACGTATCTTATCCATATGCTAGCCTCGTGCTATGATGGCCTCGCGCAAGAGTGTATATCAGTCCAGTTACTTGTAATATCATTAATTGGAGTGTCTGACATCTCTTCATGAGTATGATTTGAGCTCTAAAGATGCCCTGTTTGAAGCTCTAAGTGAGTGAGGTAAGCTCATGTAATATTAAACCAAAGGTGTTAGAATGGCTGTCCGGTCAAGATCATATGGTGTCCTCATACAGATGAGGCTTAGACTTGCATACAGCGTCGCGTACATGATTGGCTTGCATTATGCAGGTATGAATTCTGCCTGAGGCGGAAAGTAAGCAGCCCTCGTATAGGTATTTCAGCCTTGCCCCACCTTAAGCATTCTCATTTTACACCACACTTTGCCTCGTCCGGTTCGAAGGGCGAAAGGATCTAATGTGTTGTGATGCCCCTTCGGATCGAAGTATCTGATCCCATACCGCAATCCGCAAAGATGGACGCAATGCATATGTCAGACGGTTTGGCAGGCAATGCGCAGGCTAGCAAGGCAGCAATGGCTAATAAAACCTCAACAAATCCCAGGTCTCTACAGCCAACCGTCGAGGACTATACAAGCGACAGTGAAGAGGGCCCCACCGTTCTCAAAGGCCTTTCGAAAGACCCTTCCAAAACATCGAATGTCTCGTGGAAATCTCCAGAGGTCACCAAATCGGAAGCACAAAAGTCCGAGGCCGCCACTCGTTTATCGCAAACTACGACAGCAGTGCCAACGGCAAGTAATCCCACCTCTTGCAACACTGCCAAGGAAGTGAACACTGCTTCCAGACGGCCTCCCATTGTATTCGGCTACCGCGCCAGAACAAGTAGGACAACCGCACACCAAAGTAGTGATGATAGCAATGGAACTGAAGATGGACGAGAAAGTGATGAAGAGGCAGGTGAAGAATGGGATATTATTGATGATGAAATCGAACCTGAGGATAGTGCGTCGAGACCACGTCAGAGATCACGTGCTCCACGGCCTGCAACGAGAGCTTCCACTAAGACACCAACACAGAAAGGGGGAGCTCCACGTAGGCCCGCCCCCTCGGGAGGAACGCGACGGAGGGATCACGAACCGTCACTGTCGGGGGGTCGACATCAACACAGACCAGCGTCCTATCATACGGACCTTAGCTCCCAGTATGCTCCAGGACATCCCTCAAACTGGCCGTACCCACCGGGGTATGTGCCTCCACCTCCGATGATAAACCCCTTTTCATCCCCCGTTCCATCGCCCCCTACCAGCGGTTATGCTCCTAGTGGATACGCACCTTCCATGCTGTCTGGAACCACGATGGTGCCATGGGGTTATTGGCCTGCTCCAATGCAACGAAGTCCTACTCCGCCCCCACGGAAATCTACACCAGCGCCGCCAGAACCAGCCTCCGCTCCGCCTCCACCGCCTCCACCTCCCCCAGTGATGATGCCACCACCCCCTCCGCCACCGGTGACCGAGCCAGAACCGACCACGGTGACTGACCCTATTGAGCTCATTGAAACATATCTAGCGGCATTGAAAGAATCTAAGCAGAGGGATCTGTTAGATGCAGGTCGTATATTGACTTGGGTAGATCAAAAACTAGGGTAAGGCATCTTATAGCGTCTGAAACATGTTCAGACCGATCGTCTCACTGACTTGACAGCGTTAGCAATGAGTCTGCACCTGCAGCAAACATCGAATCATACAGGATACATGACGATGATTTAGACGCATCAGAGAATCATGCTTCCTCCAGTGAATTGTCCGAAGTATCGCCCTCGGCTCCACCTCAGTCCACATTGGGCTCACCGGGTTACAATGGCAGAATTCGAAGACAGATGGCTCAAGAAAGGAGCACCGTTGGCTCCTTGACAGAGCCAAATTTAAGCTCCACCCGAAGCTTATACTCTGATAACACGGTCCGCCCTTATCAACTACGGAATCGCTCAAATGTGGGAGACACGGCAACTGTAAACGATCGTGTAGATACCGCGCATGAATCAAAACATAGCCACGCCAGAGAATATTCTTCCCAAAGGACACCAGAGACCTCCGTTGAAAGCCAGGTACTAGAAGAAATTGACATGTTACGCCAAGACGTAACATCTCTCCATCAAAGATTGGTGAGAGGTCCAGAATTTCGCTTGGTCTTATCATGCATTTTAGGAATAGACCAGCTAACTCTACAATAGAACCAGAAAGAATCACCTTGGCTGGGGTCCACGATATCTTCGGCCTGGGGGCACTGGAAGAAACTTTTCCGCAAGGCTCCGCGGCCAGGAACACAGCGATTAGAATGGACCTGTGTGAGTTGCTCTTTCGGATTAGTACGCTCAAGCTGACCATGCACAGGAGTGTGGCGAGGAGCGCTTTGCTGACTTGCCGATCACGAACACCACAGAGCTTGAGGAGATGCGAGCTTTTTTGACGAGGCCAGCACCTGCGATTAGAACAGTGCCACACAGCTCCTCCAATCCGCCTGATCTCGAGTCTGGAACCATCCATTCTAATCTATCTTCATCCCAGTCCACACCTATTAGCTTCAGCACCAACGGGAATACAAGCTCTTCTACCTCGGGGCCTAGCAGTACATACATCGGGTCTGGCAGCTCGCAAAGCTTCTCTTCCAAGCCAGGTAGTACCACCGTGGGGACGAAGTACCTCGAACTCTGTGTCAACGTCGGCGCGTACGAGACAAAATTAGCCGAGATCAAAATCATTACCGACAGCGCGAACAGTTCTACCATATGTACAGACGGACTTCTTTTCCGAAAGATCTACGATCACTACTTTGCCTTCCGAGGACATACATGGCGTCGCCTACTCTACAGACCCGCCGGAATCAAATTCGTACACTTTGGCGTTGAATCTGGCCATCGCGTTGACTTGTTCCCGGGTGAACCTTTGCCTCCGGAGGATGTGATCGCAGCAAAACAGTGGGAGTATAGCCCGCCACCAATTGATTCACGTACATTTTTGCACTACTTCTGGAATCACAAGAAACATTCGAGCGCGCGATACGTTGGAAGACTCCCAAAGAAACTTGGCGAGAGTTTGCTTTGGTGTCTAAGAGAAGAGGAGCAGCGAGAGGGGTGGGGCATACATATCATGGAAGGCCCAAACAAGCCTGCGATATGTTTCGCCTTACTCATTGTGTTGGTACTTAGCTTCATCACTGCAGTTGTGTACGATGTGATCGCGAAGTCAAGGGATAGTGGGTTTAGTATTGGACAATGGATGGTGGCTGCTTTGACTGTCGCGTTGTCAACGCTGTACTTCAGCCTCGAGGACGAGGTCATTACCAGTTTCGATTAGTCGTACAATAGTGGATAGTCGTCACTAATTGGTAGCTTTTCTGTGGCATGATGGTGCGTTGCACGCGTGCGGGGATTCACTTTCACGATTGTGAAAGATCCGCGCGTTACCAGAGGATGATTGTCACAACTTGAGGCGTTCGTGGTGAACGTTCAACAGCACAGGACTAAGTAGCGCAACCATGATTGTGGCATGTTCCTTGACAAATTGTTACTACAAACAACCTATTTCCTAGCTGTGTCATCATCTCAAAGTGTCACTGGCATCTTCATCCGCATCGAAGATGCGGTCGAAACTTTCAATATTAAATACTATAATAAGAATAATACAGGGGGGGGACATTAGGAAAAGACTAATCTAAAAAGTTACTATTTTTAAAAATTAATATAAAATTAAGTACTAGGCCTAAAAATACGTAAATTATACTGTTATAAAGAGAACGTTAAGGAGATTTTTATAAGTATTTTAGTTACTGCTTAGTTAATATACGTAATAAATTAAAATTATCTAAATATAATAACTTTTTTAGCTCCTATTTTAGGTCCCTATAACTTTTTAGTTAGTAAATATATTTAACTAAAATTTTAACTATACTATTCTAGGACTAGCGTAGGTTACATAATCTAATTTTTAATAAGAATTTATTATATAATTAGTATATATATATATTTGTATACTAATCGAACAAATAGTGTAGCTGTGGTGGCTTAGGGCGACTAAAAGGGGTTTTAAAAAAGGAGGAGTATATGTATACCTTTATACTTAATGTATTAAAAAAGTATATATAATTAGTAAATATTTAGCTTTTACTTATATAATTACTAATTACGTAATATATTATTATTATTATAGTATATTATAACATCTTATAACTTTTATAAACTTAAACTCCTATTCTTTTAAAATAGTGCTAAATCTTTTAAAACTTAAATATAAAGTAAATTTAGTTTTAAAAGTAAATAATTCTTTTTTTTTAATTACTACTACTTTAAAAAAGTCTACTCCTATTATTTATAATGCTATATAACGCATTAAAAGTAAAAAATAAAAAAAAAAAATAATTATAATATAAAAATAATTTATATAGGGGGTATAAAAATATTAACTAAAAAAAATAAAAGAGTTATTAATAGAGACTTAACTAAAGGTCCTAAAAATAAAAATAAAAGAATACTATTAGAAAATAATCTAGATATTATAATTAGACAATTAGAAAGAGTTTTAAAAGAAGTGGGTTATATAATTAATATAAGTAAAAAAAAACTAATAATAAATAAAGAAAACGCTAAAGAAAATAAAAATACGCTAAAGAAAATATAAAAAATATAAAAAATATAAAGGGGATAATAAAATAAATAATATTATAGAAAAAAGAATAATAATAAAGTTAAAAAAGAAGTAGATGTTAATTAATTACAAAGTAAGTTATTTTATTTTTTTTAAAATATTAAAATATATAACTTTTTATATAATTTTAAGTTCTAGTATTAGTTATTTAATATTAATTATTTTATAGGTCACAATATAATATTCTAAGTTTAGGGTACTATATAGTTAGAAGGTAACCGTAATTTAGTATTTATTAAAATACTAAATTTTTTTATTTCTTATACAAGTAAGAATTATATAAATAAAGTTTTTATACCTAAAATTAAACCGAATATAAAAACGGGTAAGTTATATATAAATTTTTTACCATTTTTTTTATTAATATAATAATAATATTTTTTTAATCTAGTCTTACCTAACTTTGTTAACATATTAAGTATAAAGGTATATATATACTCCTCCTTTTTAAAATCCCTTTTGGTTGCCCCGAGCCACCACAGCTACACTATTTATTTAATTAGTATATAAATATATAATAATAATCTTTATATTAATATTAATTTAGGTTAGTAATTTTAATAGAATAACGCCCCTCTTTATAAAATAGCGGATATTTTAAACTAGTTTAAAAATAATAAAATTACACTTTTTTCTTACCTAGCCTATAGCCCTAATTTAGCCCCTATAGAAAATATATAAAGTTATTTAAAATATAGGCTAAATAAAAATAAAAAAGCTAATTTAGGTATAGGATTAAGTTTATAAAGTATAGAGTCTTAAAAAAGAGCTATTATAAAAAAGTAGAATAATATACTATAAGAAGTTATTAATAACTTTATTTTATTTCTCCCTAACCGTTATAAGGCGGTTATAAAAGTTAAAGGCTACTATACTAAGTATTAGTAATTTATTATTTACTAGTTTATTATTAAAAATTTAAAAAAGTAACTTTTTTATATAATTATATACTTAATATATAAATATATAAAAATAATTTATACACTTATATATTATAGATCCTATTATAATATATATAAAAACCAGCCAATTTTATGTATTAAATAAAAAGTTATAATAGTCTAAAATATAGTCCTAAAAATTATTTATATTTACTAAATTTTTTTACCTCTTAGAGGCTTACTAAGCTGCTACTAATAGGGTGAATAAAATAAACTAGTTTTTCTCTTTAAAATAGTATTATTTTAGTATTTTTAGGCCTTATAACTAAAAAGTTATATTATTTTAAAAAATGTCACTTTTTGGATTATTCTTTTCCTAATGTCGCCCCCCTGTAGTTAGTTCTCTATATATAGATTTTTATTAAATATTAATATTTATATATTTGTATATTAATCGAATAAAAAGTGTGGCTGTAGTAGCTCGGGGCGACCTAAAAAGGGGTTTAAAAAAGGAGAAGTATATATATACCTTTATACTTAATGTGTCAAAAAAGTTAGGTAAGGCTAGGTTAAAAAATATATTAATATTTAATATCTAATTTTAAGCCTCCGTACTATTAAGTTATATTAAGTATATTATTATATAATATTATACTAAAAGTTATATAAGTACTACTATTACTTTACGCTAGTTATAAAAAATTATTTATTTTAATTTTAACTTTTTAATTATTTCTTTTACTTATTTATTTAATATATACTTTTTATAATACGGGCTGTAAAAGCCTATAATATAAAAGCCTATATATATTACTAATAGGTTATCTATTTTATAGTTTATTAAGTATATAAAAGTCTAGTACTATAGTTAATAATAATAATTATTTTATACATTATACTACGTACTATAAAGATAATATTTTTCTTTCTCTTTTTTATATAAATACCTACTTAGTATTAGTTTATAATAGTAGATATATAAGTATAAGCTACTATATAAAATAATATATTATACTAAGCTATAAATTTATTAAGTATTATTAAGCAGTTATTATATATCTACTTTAGTATTACCTTTTTTAATTAGACTTAGCCTAGTACCTTTTAAAAGCTAGTTATTAGTTTATATAGTATATTTAGTATCCTTTTTCCTAATTAGGTAGTTACTATTAGCAACTTTATTATAGAAAAAAAATATTATAGAAATAAAAATTTAATATAATAAATTTATAAAATAGTTAAAAATTAATTAAATATTAAATATTTGTATATTAATCGAACAAAAGGGTGTGGCTGTAGTGGCTGTGTAGGCGACTAAAAGGGGTTTCAAAAAAGGAGGAGTATGTGTATGCCTTCATACTTAATTTAAATATTAAAATTATAAGTATTTTAAAGGCGTAGTTAGGTTATAATATTAGTTAAAGTAATTAAGGACGCTGGTGGTTTCGGCTCTAGCTAAAGCTTAGATCTAGTAATAACCGTATATTGCACAGTTTCCCATAAGCTCCTTAATCGCATCACTAGATGCATCCACGCTTCGCTTATTACCTATTTTCTCCTGCGCAGTAACTTCCTCGGAATCCCTGTTAATTCAAGGAGCTCTTCTGAGATGTGATGATTACTCTTCTTACACAAGGGGCACCTCCTCCCGCAGCGGCACAGATTGAAGGAGCAAAGCACTCGAGCCGCCGATACAGGCACGCTGCTAGATCAGCGGGCTTAAGCATTTGTACAAGAAAACAAAAATTCTGTATATAGGAAAACGAATTTCGCATCCTGAGCGTTATGCATCACGCAAAGTTACAAGAGGTGCCTTACATCCAGCAAATCTCAACCTAGATATAACGTGTATGCTTCAGTACTTAATTTGGCCTACTCTAGGCAGATGCATACGTGATTTCTCTCATCTGATCTCTAAGACGTTCGCGGATAGTCGTATAGACGTTCCTATAGAGCTATGTAGGCAGTCTACTCCTCACTACTCCATAATGAAAGTAGTTAGAGTTCTTTTTCGCTATAAGATTTTCTTTGCTGGTCTCAAAGTCGGAAGCTTTGGTGTAAAGAAGCATACTTCCGACTCGGCCAATTCATTATAATTAAATTGTGAATTTAGCTTTACGCTCTGTGCTCTGCATGGTTCACCACTGTAGTTAGTCGTCTACATTGTGCCGAAAGTGGTTGTAACCTACATTGTTTAGTATTTTCAACACTATATATAGTTGTTGTAATGCCACGTACGGAGTTCAGTAAGAGTCTTGTAGTTGTGCTTCAAAAGCTTGACCAGAAACTCTCTCTAGGCGGTGATAAACGTGCGCGAGGCAACTGGACCAGTAGAAGTTAATAGATTTGACGAGATATCGTGTTAAGGTTATAGTCTAGGGGGTGTGAACTGTGGTTAACGGCAAAGAAGGGTATACGAAGACTGCTCCGACAGATCTTTCGCCTATCCGCCATACTTACACCCATCTACACACCCATCTTCTGCCTCCGGTTCCGCGATCATCACACTGTTCGATGATGGCCGCTCCAGGTGACCAGAAACTCTACACGTTCTCGCATCACTGGAATATGGAATCAACCACCATGTCCACTGGCCAGGCAGGCCTTGCTAGTGAATTCGAAACCACGAAGGAGCCAGGCGCTCCCGATGCTAGCACAAGCGTTTCTATCACCCAGGCCAGTCCCAGTGGAGATGTCCAGGAACCGACGAGCCTGCAAACAACCGAAACTCGGGCCGCAAGTAAACCGAAGTTCAAGATTGTCGCCCGAGCTACCCTGAGTCAAGGCCAGATCAAGTTCTATCTCGACGTCGCCCGCCGGTTCCACGGCTCCATGTCCCAGGCCGTCCTTGACATTGAGAAGTACAGCCTGACCGCGCACAACATCGACAACTTCGCCGTGATGGGCGCAGAAAAGCCCGACGCATGGGCCCTCGACGTCCTCAGTGCCAAAGAGCGCGTGCGCTACAAGCACATCGTCATTCACGAGACATGGAGGAACCACGGCTTCATCTCAGAGGGAATTTCGTGCGGTGCCCGCTGGCCCAACACCGACCACATCTACACGGATGGGGCGCTGCCACTGTGGAACGAGATCGCCTGGTGCATGGACGCGAACGGCATGAGGACGACGCGCAATGCCTTCGCGCACGGCTTCGACTCCACGTCGACGGACGAAGGACGCGAGTGCGAGACCAAGAAGTTCGCGTGGATGCTCACTGCGTACACAGAACTGATCGCTCTGCTGAAGGTTCTCATCGAGAAGCTTGCCGCTGCGCTCGACGATCCGGACCACTGGGCAGACGTAGCGTCCCAAGCGGGCTTGTTCGACGACGGCGTCGCGTTCCCGGCGTACGCGCGGGACCGTGAGGAGTCGGAGGCGACGTGGGCTGCGTACCGGAAGCAGCAGCTCGAACTGCATGAAGCGTACGTACGGGAGCAAGAGGCGATCGAAGCGTCCCGTGAAGCGGATGATGCAGGTGGGTGGGAGACGTCTGCCGTGGGCGAAGCATGGCCGGAGGCCGTCGAGGCGGAAGGACCCAAGCGGCGCGGCTTTATGGTGCTAGCACTGAATTATGCCCTGAACTTCGTGTTCAAAGCGAAGTGCATGCGCAAACTTGCCGTTGCGGCGACCGATGCTTTGGCGAATAAGCTGAGTGAGATGCAAGGTAGTAGGCATCCGGTCCGCTGGGTGGAGACCGGGTACGATATCTATGAGCCTGGAGATGATTTCGATGAGGAGGCAGAGGAGACATCCGCTACAGAAGAGTGGGGCTCTCTAGATGCGGATGAGCCCAATGGTGGAGCGGAGCCTCACTCTGGACTCTGAGGTCGGCGCTTCAACGTCGGGCTCGTGATTATCTTTCGAATAGGTGGCATGACCGAAAGCAATGCCGCTGAGATGCGTGGACTCTCGCGTCTGATAATGCAATTTCCTACTTTTTTTTTGGCCACTTGTATGTACGGTTTTTGCGAGTATCCTTACAACTTCTACTATTGGATACCTGGGTATGAAGATCAGCAGCAGATACGTTACTCCTTGTGGTACATTTGTATACCTATGTTCGACGTCCGGGCGTCCTCGTTGACGCGTTACCAACACAACCCGCACCTGCACCCTCAACACCAGGCAACGTCACCAGCTCCCCATCTGCCGCCCAAACCGAACCCATGTACTCAAACACCCAAACAAATAACCAACCTATTGATCAGCTCCAGCTGATTAATCGGTATATGCTCGTTGGGTTTCATTATATGGTTCGCGAATGCTAAGGACACCCAAACAACCCACGCCGCACTTATACTCCCATTATCAACCGTCCCATCACACCCAAGCCCTCAGCCATGCCCCACATATCCCCCGCCCCTCATTGGTCTACCCCTAAACAAGCACTCCCAGATCTCCGGCCCGCGCGCATCCGCCACCGTACAGTCCCAGCTCTTGCGAAATGAAAAAAAGAACACGCACATGCCTTGATACTAGAACAAGTCTTGACATCACGACGACGCATTTCCAAGGCCAAAGACCCGCGCAATGTTTGCTAGACGCAAGGGAGAAAATCGGATGGTGCGCTGATAATGCTGGCAGAGAAACGGGAAGGAAGGGGGCCTGCGCAGGTACGGTGTGTCAGTGGAGATCCGGGGTACATATTGCCAGCGGGTAGATTGGTCTTGAGGAAATATCTCTATTGGCGATTGATGCATCGCGTTGCGAGAGCTTTAAATCGTGCTTTATCTATCTAGGATACATATTTCACTATACCTATAAGACGTACACCAGGGGAGTTTATCGTTACAAGGGCCCCGTCGTGCGCGCCGGCCGTCAAGATGCCGTCCAAGTCAAAGGATGAAAAATACACGGATCCTGAGCTGCGGAACGAGATCAAGGAGAAGATTCAGGCAGGTGATAAGGGTGGTGCGCCGGGTCCATGGTCTGCGCGGAAGGTGCGTGAATATTCCTGCCACGGTGCAGCATCATGTCAAGTTGGCGTACGGTCGGCCGTTGTATTGCATATCCTGGCGCAACACACGCTGTACGTAGAGTTCTGCCTTCGAACTGAACTGAGGGAAGTTCCGAACCGACTGTCCCGCAGGCGCAGATGATGGCTTCAGAGTATAAGAAACGCGGAGGTGGCTACACTACCGATAAGAAGGACGAGAGCGCAAGGCATCTGGATAACTGGACGCAAGAAGAGTGGCAGATTAAGGAGGGCAGTGGTCACGCCAAGCAAGAAGGTGGAACCGAGAAGCGTTATGTACCTAAGAAGGCTTGGGAGCAGATGAGCGAGAAGGAGAAGGAAGGAACTGACCAGAAGAAGCAAGAAGAAAGCAAGAAGGGAGAGCAGCATGCGGCAAACACTTCGAAAGCGAAAAGTGCCAGGAAGCATGCCGATAAAGATAATGACGGTAGATCGACGGGCGCGAAGGATGCGAATGACTGCGCGAAGACTGGAGGACCACCACACCAGGAGAGGGTCAGGACTATCAAAAGTTCGAGAAGCAAGACCGGCAAGACGAGGCTGCATCGGAGCAAGCTCAGTCGGAGACCGGATCCACGCACAGCGACGATCAGGAGCAGCCGACGCCCAAGAAATGCGGACGTGGGGCGAACCAGAAAGGGTTCAATAAGAAGCAAACGACAGGCGGCAGCTCGAAGGAGCCACAGGGTAGAGCTGGTGACAAGACCGGCGTACCAAAAGTAGGCCAGAAAGTGCAATGGCATGCCCCGCCAGGATTCGTCAACGGTGAGGTAGTCGAAGTGGTATACGAGCAGGAAAAGGGTCGGGGGTTCGTCGGTCAAGGTCAGCAAGGAAGATCCACGGATCGTGCTCAAAAGTAGCTTGCTCGGTAAGATAGCTGTCCACAAGCCGAAGGCGGTCTACTTCGCCTAGGGCTAGGCCGTGGCCGCCGGCGGGGCTATGCTGTGGGAAGGTCCGACTTTGCTGCACGTATTCATTCGGCATGGCCAGAGGACACGGGTGAGCCGGAAAGGTGCGTCCGGCGTCTGCCAACGTGCGCTGGGGTGTAGCGGCGTCCTGTCGTGGCGTCGGTATGCAAGTGTCAATAGCATGATTGCTTCAATAAAGCTTACGAAACACTTTCCATGTAGTGTGCCTTCCCATGCAGCGTGGCGAATATCGACAGGCACAGGGAGGTCGTCTGACGGTGTTTGGAGTGGATTGGAAATAAGGTCGGCCGTCGAAGAGCCGAGGATGCATAGGAGGGCTTCCACGGGCGTATCGTAAGTGGTCTCGTCAGCTCCCGGTGGCCAAGTTCCCCAGGTCTTGGAAGCCGAATGGGAATAGGCCGGTGCGGAAGCAGCTGTACAGCCCCACCGCGTCATGATGGGATGACCGCAGGGTGAGTCGGCTTGGTGCATTAGCGGCTTGTCTGGAGCTAGACATCAAGCGTTGCATAGATTGCTGCTGCAGCGTGTCGAGGAAACGGTCGCACGGGGTAACTGTGTACTCAGCCAGAGGGTAAATATGTCGTGGAACGTCTGGCAACAGTTCGTCCATGGCGGCATGGCCGAGTTAGAATAGGCTAGAATAGAGATGGCAAACAAGGGCGAATCGCAAGGCCGCCCAGCGTGGGACGGCAGGTGGTGCAAAGTGTAGAGGTCCCAGAGCAAGGAGCGATGGGATAGCCGTCGTCATTCAGTCCAGACCGATCGCGATGCAGCCCTGAGCTGGTCCCATGGACGCGGATCGCCGCGCACTCGAGGCGATGCTGGTGTTGGAGGCCCCCAGGCTCGTCCTGCAGGCTGAGGTCGAGGTCATGCGTGCCGCGGGGAAGAATGCTGATGCAGAGCCTGGGGGGAGGTAAGACATCGACGAGGCATTCCCCGAGCTCGCGTCTGGACAAGCAACGCGAGAGTCGAACGTTGGAGAGTGAAACACGCTGCAATGTGGGTTCGAGGAAGACAGGCGAGCACTGGGCAGCATGCAGGCCGAGTTGTTTTCCGTGTGTGTGACGCGGGCGCGGGCGTCCTGGGTAGCAGCCCGCAGCGCGCCAATGAGCATCCAAGCCGCCTTTGTCCACCCCTCCTCTTCGTCCCGTCTCCCGACCTTTTTCACCACGCCCAAACTCCACGCGGGACTGCCGCTCGTAGCGCTCACTTCACAACGCCTCAATCGCTCCGCCCGCACGCGATGCGGTGCCTCTGAGCTGCTGTTCTGCAGTGGCCACGCCGTGTGCACGCCCAGGGCGGTTAGCGACGCCCGCTTGCCCAGCACCACAGCGAGAACACACGCACGCCTCGCCGGTTTCAACACCATGGTTCTGGCCCGAGTGTTCATATAGCCCATCCACCACGAGCCCGCGGGCAGACGCCACGCCGCGTCGCGTCACGCCGACCACCACCCGAACGAGCGTCAGGGGACATTTGCAATGGCCGACGAAGCGAAGCCGACACCGCTGGCCCCGCCGGCAGTGACGGCTCTGAAGAAGGAAGCCGCCGCCAACCTCATGCCACGCGTTCACATGGAGCGGACCGTCAGCGAGGATATGCGGAACGAGCGCGAGGACCTCAAGGAAGCAGCCGAGCACAGCATGAACGTCATCATGGACCTGGGCCTGGACGGCAAAATACGCTATGTCAGCGCGTCATGGAAAGACGTGGTCGGCACGATGCCGGACGAGGTCGTGGGCAAGCCCGTGTCCGAACTGCTGCTCGACAACCCCGCCCAGTTTGCCGAGACGGTCGAGTCCATCAAGCAGGACGACTCCCGCAGCCACATTGCGCGCTTCGCCATGCGCCTGGGACCGCACTCGCTCTTGAGACGGAAGCGAGCGAAGCAGGCCGAGACGGAGCAGCAGCAAGAGTGTGCCCTCGAGACCCCGCCGAGCGAGGAAGGCGACGAGCAGATCATCAATCTCGAGGCCCAGGGCATCATGGTCTACGACCGGACAACCGGCAAAGAGAGCCACGTAGGTCCATCTCGTCCATCCTTCCGCCTCGTAGCTAACCTGTGCAGACCATGTGGATGATTCGTCCGGCCGTCATTCGCGAAGTCACCATCGACCTGCCAGAGGTGCTCGTGGAATCGCTCGGCGTCGGCGCAGAGATGCTCGCGCATTATCTGACTGGTTTAGCCGAAACGGCTGCGCACGATCCCGGCAATCACCCACCGCCTCTTCCTGTGCTCTGCCGTATTTGCGAGCGCCAGATCACCCCATGGTGGTTCGAGAAGCACACCGAATTGTGCCTGCAGGAACATCGCGCAGAGATGGACGTGCAGATGGCGCAAGAGGCGCTCGCCGAACACCGGAATGCCATCGTCAAGGTACTCGATGCTCTCGAGGCACAGTCGCGGCCTACGCGTGCCACTTCTACCGAACTAGTCCAGCCTCCGCCGCCTCCGGAGTACAAGGGCGCCATCATCCAGCCCACCTCGACACCTTCCTCCGGGACGGGAACCCCGTCCGGACGCAATTCTCCGGCTTCGCCTCCCTCTAGGTCGCGCGACCGATCGACTGGGTTTGGCCATCACCGCGCACGGTCTTTCGCTGTGCGCCGTCCATTGGCCCGCGTTGTGGAACTTGTGCTTGATCTTTGCGACACTGCCATCGAGATCAACACACCTGCGATCAAAGACAACACGCGGACCCAGTCTGTTGCCGAGATTCGTACTCAGTCGCCCCAGTCTGAGAACCGGATATCGCAAGTGCTTCAATGGCAGTCTCCTACTGCCGGTTCGGCAGACCATTGCGAGGGTTTAAAGATGCTCTGCGAGGACACCAATAGATTAGCACGAGCCAAGATTGATGCCATCTTCCGACATAGGCGAATACTGGAGTACTCCGAGCGCATCCGTGTCGAGTTCGATCTGCTTGTCCAAGAATGCATAGAAGCTGCCATGGAGAAGGCTGCCCGTATAGCGGCTGGCGAGGATAGCTCTTCCGAAGATGAACAGCGGCAGGATGATGAGGCTCCTCTTGAAACGCCAGACATCCCAACCGGCGAGGAAGGACTCTTTCCGGGCTCATTCGATGCACCCTCGGCCATGGCTCAAGCACTTCGCAATGCGTCTGATCCTTCTTTGCCTGCTCGACTCAGTAGGAGGCAGTCATCGGTCGCAGGCTCCACCAGATCGAGCAGTCCCCACGCCTCAGGTACCCAGACTCCACGTTCGCATGCTGGACCAATCAACATCCCGACTCAGAACAAGAGGCACTCCATGCATTTTGAGAGTGATGCAGGTGGAGAGAGCGATAGCAGTATGAAATCTTCTGTCTTGTCAGGTCCCAGACGCGCAGAGTCACCTGCATCTGAAGTCGGTTTGAGTAGGATGGCAAGCTCGAGAGAGCGCAAGCGCAAGAGCTTGATTCTCCCTTCTGTCATGTCTTCCAGTCGGCAGCATTCTCCGGCACGGCCAATGGTTACTCCTTCGTCTCCACTACGCATGAGCAAACCACGCTTACCCAGTGGAGCGGAAGCATTACAATCCCCGGTTACGTCTCCTGTGCTCGCGACGACCGAATTCTCTTCCCCTGTCATAGTGCCAGTCCATCACCACCGCCGACAATCCTCCACCGCTGGATCCGATGGCCCGAGACCTGTCTCGCCGCGGCTAGCGCCTGTCACCCAACCCCAGCCGCGCGCAGTGCCACCTTCAATCAAGGACTTTGAAATCATCAAGCCCATAAGTAAAGGGGCCTTTGGTAGCGTTTATCTTGCTAAGAAGAAATCGACGGGAGAATACTATGCAATCAAGGTGCTGAAGAAGGCAGACATGGTCGCTAAAAATCAGGTCACCAACGTGAAGGCAGAAAGAGCCATCATGATGTGGCAGGGTGAGAGCGACTTCGTTGCTAAGCTATACTGGACATTTTCGAGCAAGGACTATTTGTACCTTGTTATGGAGTATCTTAACGGTGGCGACTGTGCTTCTTTGATCAAGGTCCTTGGGTCCCTTCCCGAGGATTGGGCGAAGAAGTATTTGGCCGAGGTTGTTCTTGGCGTCGAGCATCTGCATAGTCGTGGTATTATTCACCGCGACTTGAAGCCGGATAACCTCCTTATCGATCAGAAGGGTCATCTGAAACTGACTGATTTTGGTCTCTCTCGAATGGGTCTTATCGGTCGTCAAAAGAGAGCTCTGAACAACAAGTCTGCCGAGCCAGCTCCTGATCTTCTAAAGTCGGGACCATTCCACCGCGCTGCCTCGATCGGTTCTTCACGCTCTGCATCGTTCGACTTGAACCCGTCCCCATCCCAGACGCCAAGCATGACACCCGCCCTGGCCGGAGAGATTGGCCAGCCTTCCTATTTCAGCTTGAACCGCGAAAGTTCGCACCGCGATCCATCTCGAAGAACTTCGGGAAACCGTAGTGACAGTGGAGATAGCGACGCATTGCAGGCCATGTTCCGCCGTTTCTCAATCATGGACGATCAGCTTTCTGGCCAGACCCGACCTCGATCACCCATCGAAGAAGAGACGTACAGTGACGAAGGCTCTCCAGACCTGTTCCCATTAGCACCTACAATCAGCCAATCTACCCTAGCTCAGAACAGTACACCGCCGCTTTCTTCGGCTATGCCACCTCCACCTATGGCTCTCTTTGATCCTGAGGACAGCAACCGGAGATTTGTGGGTACCCCCGACTATTTAGCCCCCGAAACAATTGCAGGGAGTGGCCAGGACGAAGTCAGTGATTGGTGGTCGCTGGGGTGTATATTGTTCGAGTGTCTCTATGGCTACCCTCCATTCCATGCCGAGACCCCTGATGAGGTTTTTCAGAACATACTCGCACGCAGGATTGACTGGCCAGAGAACGAAGAGGAGTATGGGGTATCCGACGAAGCCAAAGACCTCATCAACCGTCTTCTATGTATTGAGCCAACCAAACGACTTGGCGCTAACATAGAAGACAAATATGCCAGCGGTGGAGCGGAGATTCGCAACCACCCTTGGTTTGCAGACGTAAACTGGGAACGTCTGCGCGATGATGAAGCGTCTTTCGTCCCTGCACCCGAAAACCCCGAAGACACAGAATATTTCGACACCAGAGGAGCTGCTATGGCTAACTTTGCGCCGGAATTCGAAGATCAAAGCACTTCTTCGGCAGGTACACCTAGTCGGGATTACCCAGACCGGCCCCACGACGCTTTGTCTCGTGTTCGCTCGCAGATCAGTGTTAGTACTATGAAACGCGGTCTCATTCCACTACATATTCCCCCCCATGTTCGCGAAGGGAGAACGAGAAGGCTTAGTGAACCCATGGCCGCGGATGACTTCGGGAATTTCAGCTACAAGAACCTACCTGTACTGGAGAAAGCGAACAAGGATGTCATTCAAAAACTACGCGCCGAAGCCATGCAGGCACAGAACAAGTCATCATCCGCATTGCAATCGCCAAGCGTAACATCTCCGTCACCTTCTCTTGAGTCCAGTCCTATGATTCCCGGAAACCTCAAACGTACGCTGTCGAGCAACAAGCCCACAGGCCGGCCTTCGTCGCCCTCGGTTAGCGGTCCTAATTCTTCCCCTAGCCGTGGGTCTCAGCCTTCATCTCCCCTACTCGTTCAGTTTAGCACCGGTCAACATCATGAAAGACGGAAAACTTCAGCCAGCAACTCCTCGACGTTGTCGCATGCTACAAGTAATCCGGCGTCTCTCCAACCAGGGAACTTCTTCGAAGCACCCCGTCTATCCGGATTGCGCCCTTCTCCGGATGCCATATCACCAAATAAGCTGGTCAAAACGCCTTCTGGGATGTCAGCATCTTTTACTGAAAAGGGTGTTCCCGGGCACCGGCAAAGTTCATTGGGCCAGACAAGCGTCCCGTCTCCTCGTGCACGATCACAGACAGTCGGCTCACAAGAAGAGGATGTTGTGCGGGACGTCCTCCCTGTCCACCATAAGCGTAGAAGCCAAGTGCTTGATGTCTCCCCTTCTTCATCCGATACAGAAGACGCTCGTGCCAAAGCGCTGCTCCGTGTGCAGCGACGGAGACAAAGCTCTCGTCGACTGTCCCAGATATCTCTTGCCGATGGTCCAATGTTCCGACCTTTGGACGTGCTAGTATGCGAAGACCACCCAGTTTCCCGCCTAGTCATGGAGAAGCTTCTTGAGAAGCTGCGCTGCCGCACACTGACCGTCACCAACGGGGCAGAAGCTGTCCGCTACGCCATGGGCGAGGTCAAGTTTGACATTATCATGATGGAGTTTAAGTTGCCTCAGGTCAACGGTGCAGATGTCGCACGCATGATTCGGGATACGAAGAACGCCAACTCCCACACTCCCATTGTGGCAGTAACCGGCTATCTCAAAGAACTGCAAGCTCCACATCATTTCGATGCGCTGATCCAGAAACCTCCTACCATTGCGAAATTGTCAGACACACTGGGCAAACTGTGTCAATGGAAGCCACCTCCACCGAATTGGACTCCAGGCTCTAGCTCGTACCAGTCCATGATGCCCTCCAATCTTCGTCAAGAATCATCCCGACACGAAGGCAGTCCTACGTCCAACTCCTCGAGCAATCCAGCTGTACCCTCGGGCAGCTACCGAGGCTCTAGCCGACAAGACTCAATCAGCTCAAGCTTCTTCGGTGATAATGACAGTCGCGCCGGGGAGGATGTGCCTGTCATAATCGCACGTCACAACAATGACGATTGGCGCGAGCGCGATCTGGCGCGTGAAATGAGTGGCTTGGGGATCTCTGAAGATGCGCCAAAGGTCGATCCCTTGGTGGGGCAGAAATTATCCGTCCCGCCTGAGCTCCAGCCCCATGCCCCGGCTGCCATGGAAGAGGCGACGATCCGACGTCAGCCTTCTGCCGAATTGGTCGGGGCTAAACGTCGTGTAATCGGCACACGTAAACACGAATCGGCTGAATCAGGTGACGACGAGGACGACGAACTCGGCAACATCAATGTCCGCGCCAAAAGCCCCAAGACGCGACCAAAATCATCTTCAAAACTGGGTATCGAGATGATGCGTACGAATTCGCGCGGTAGCGTCATCTCCGTCGAAGACGTCGCCGCAAACGAATCAACATTACCGTCTTCCCCGCCTCCAGCGATATCAGAAGATCGCACTGCCGAAGAGCGCGAGGACGCATCGCACGTCCCTGCAGGCTCGCTCACGCCGCCTGAGATTTTCCCGCGCGCACCAGGCCAGGAGGTCGCAGAAGTCGAGATCGACATGGAGACACCAAAGGCGATCGAGAAGCTTGCGGAGGAGTCGGACCCTGACCCTACCCCGCGAGCCAACGCGTCGCCCAACGCATAGGATGCGTTCCCGTTTCCCACGTCCAATCGTGGTCCAGCATACCCGTAGCCTACGGCAGTCGCCGTGCACACACAACTGATCTTCCTCCTTCCTCCCAATTTGTCCGTTTAATTGCTGTCTACGTTTGATTTTGCGTGAGCGCGGTGTTGGGGGTGTTCCTAACGGTAGTGCACCTGGGAAACCTGTTCTTGACTGGCGTTTCTCTTTTTGCATGTACATCTGAAGCGAGCAAGCGAGCGAGCGGCTCACGCAATTCCGTTTTCTGTTCGGCGCGCGCATAATGTCTGGTGTTGGATGTAGGGCGCGCTCGTCGCTTATGTAATTTGCTGAAGCGTTATTTTATTCTTTTCCTATGTACGCTTTCCTTTGTTGGACTTGGACGGGGGTTGGTCACGTCTGTCTGTCATTCGCTGAATTGCTGCTTTTGCGCGCTGTATACCCGGAATCTATTGGGGGGTGGGATGGTGAGGCGGCGCGGAAGATTGTCACTCGCTCACGAACGAACTCACTCGCTTTTCTGGTATTGTTATTGTGGAATCACCGCTCTTGGGGCAGATTGGTTTGGTTGGTTGGGCTGGTTGGGGACTTTTTCTTTTCTTTGGGATTGAAGGTAGGGTTTGGGAGGTGCAGGGGAGGCAAAAGTTCTAGATTGGACTGGAGCTGTGGGGGATAGGGGGATGTTGGATAGGGAAGGGGATGAGATACAATGGAGAAATTTTCGCGGTGCGGAACATGGTCTTTGGCGAGTTGTTCAGTGTGGTGTTTGCTGTGAGATCCTGGTTGCGCTCAGACGAACTCTGGTGAGGTGCACGTGGGCGATGGGTACTGATGCTGTGACTTGGGGCTATGGTCTATGGAATTGCCGGTGCTCCCTAGCGGTGGCGACTTGCGTACGAGGCGATATCTGGGTAGTGCTTGAGTGTCGAGTTGGTGCCGTCGGGGGTGGTATGCGTTCGGGAGCAGCGAATACTGGCTTTGTTTGGAGAGGATATCGGAGCATCCGTTTAGTGATAAGCTACCTGTTTCACACATGGATATTTCCGGTCTTTAGCTTGGCACATTGCGCAACAGATACACTAAAATAGATCAGAAACCCAAATAGGAAAAGGTCGTACTGACGAGTGGATGAAGGGGCGTATATAATTGCTTGGTAGGGGCGGCGGTCGTGCTCGACAGGTGATAAAACCGTCGTTTTATTTATATAAATAATCTCGGATACTCTATCAATCCATTCCCATTTCTTCCGGGTGAATGTGAACATCAGACCGCACACCCTGCCAACAGTCTTCCCCATCCTCGTCGAAATCAAAAACAATTACATCTGCTGAAATGCCTGGAACTCTCTCTTCCCAAAGACGCTTTGCCTCGTCAGGTTCCTCCCAATCAACCCGGTCCAATTCACACCGGAATGTCCATTCCCTGCGTGGGCTTTCGAGAATATACATGTCAAGGCCAGGGTAGCCACACCATGCACGCGTATGTGCTTCGGGGTATCGTGCTTGAGGTCCTTCCTGGAACGCGAATCCCCACCCGTGGTATCATGTCCATTACTCACGGTCGGTACAGTGGGATATAAATTCAATTGTGATGCTTTCAAGTCTGGGCATGTGTGTTGCTGCTTGCGCTACGCTGATAGCAAGTTCATCAAAGTAGCCGGGTTCGGGGCGCACGCGGGTTATCGTTGTTGGGTAGTCACCTAGCTCGTAATCGAGCTGTAATTCTGGATCTGGAATTCCGAGTTCGGGTTCAGGGTTCAGGGTACAGAAGCTCCAGATCTCCATCCTCCGAGTAAGCAGGGCGGGAGAAGAGTAATGAATCAGGCCGACGCATGGTGTACTGCCCGGACGCTGTTTCGAAGCCAGTGTCCACGTGGAGTTCTCTAAGATTTGGATAAAGCATGCATGGTGCTTTGCCGCTGGGATCCCAAAAGAGTGTTGGGGACAACTGGTTGACATTTACGGACAGCGTAACGAGGTTGGTGAGCAGAGTATGGAGAGACTTGCTGAGGGTATCCGTTCCATTTCGTAGAAGACTGGGCGGATGCATGTCGTGGTTCATTGAGTATTTAAAGGGTAGATGCAATTCGAAGGTTCGAAGTGACTTTCGCGATAATCCTTCGATACGTTCCGCGAGGACTGGAGAGGACATTCAGGTCAGAAAGAATGAATTTTTCACGAGGGAAACGACTCACCATCTCTCAATTCTGAGCGCAACATGGTCCACTTCTTCTTCCAATCTGAGCTGAAAACCCTTAGCTCTTCAAGGTTTGGCAGTGTTTCCGCTATCATGCAGCCCACTACAGCCGGCCAGATATCTATATCTTCAGATGCTGTGACGGTGAATGACGTGACCGACACCAACTTTGCAAGTGGAAATTTTGTGCAGCTTCGTAGCCAACTACCGTTGACAATATGCGTATGAAACTCATCCTCCCGCCTCAGCGTCGGCCCTAAAAGGTCGTATAAAGATTGTCCTTTAATATGGACCGTCAGAGTGTGCAATTTTAGTGCTTTGTCCCAACTGTATAGTTCGTTCCATACTGCTTGAATTTCCAAAAATAGTCGATTATGGTCTGATTTCGCTTCGTCGACCCTGAGTTTGAGGGTCTCCGGCGTATCCATTTCTAGGCGAAGGTCAGCACACCTGGACACTCCATTGTTCAGGTTCTCACCTTTGTCATCGTCATAACTTTCGCCCTCCTCTGCAATAAATTCCTCTTCTTCAACATCGCTGTCATCACTGTCTTCATCATCATCGAACGTACGATCGAAGTAACCGTTCAGCTGTAAGCGCAAGACCCTCTCGTCGGAAACCCCTGTTGAGTTGTTTCCTGATATAGAGAAGCGAGCAAGGCGGGGAGGTGGTAGAAGACACAAAACACAGAGACCTTCATTACCTGGGTCTCAGAGTCATAGATATCCTCTCTAGATAATAATAATATACGTGCGCGAGGTAACCGTACTAATAGAAGTTAATAAATTTAATAAGATATTATTAACATTATTACCTAGAGATATAAATTATAGTTAATAGTAAAAATAGGTATAAAAAGATATATATAAATTTTTTACCTATCTATTATACTTATACTTATTTATATATATTCTCTACCTCTATTTTTATACTTATATTTAATAATAGTTATTTTAAGTATAATAATAGTAGTATTACTACTAATTTTAAAAAAGTTTTATAAATATAAACTCTATATTAGTATCTTATTTAATATAGCCTTTTTAAAGAATATATATAGTTAAATTATAACTAACCTTATTATCTATATTAAAAATATAAATAAAAATATAGCTACTTTACTTAAGAAATATTTTTCCACACATTAAGTATAAAGGCATATATATACTCCTCCTTTTTTAAAATCCCTTTTAGTTGCCCTGAGCCACTATAGCCACACTATTTGTTCGATTAATATATTAATATTTACTTAAGAAGTATATTATTTTATTTAGGATTTTTAGCTAGGCGTACTATAAGATAAAATTAGAGCATAATTTTAGTAAGTAAATACTTTTTATTATACTTATAAATAACTGACTTTAATAGGACTATTAGTATATTATACTAAAAATAAACTTTATATAATTAAAACACTTTTTAAGAAGAACTATAAAACGCCTTATAAAATATCTTCTATTATAAAATACTAATAAAGAAGAAGAAAGTATATTTTAATTTTTAAAAAAGGTAAAATATTTTAAAAAATATTCTACTATAATTTATACTTAGTATACTAAGTAAGAGTTATAGAAAGATATAGATTATTGTAAGAAAATCATTATCTCAGAGTCATGGACCAAAGTCCAAGACGAAGGCAAGCAGCCCGACCGATCGAAGAAAGATCCTCCCAAGAAGGATGCTAACAAGGATCCTAAAAAGGATATATCGAAGAGCCCAACTGGCCGAAAGGACCGAAAGACAGGATCCAGACGCAAACAAAACAGAAAAAGGCCAAAAAATCTGAAGAAACAAGTTGAGCTAGGAATATGTGGTACGATCTTGAAAGGAAAGGTTCCCCATGCCGACACTCCAAGCAATAGTCGCACAAGCTCGCCAAGTCAGGGCGGCCGCGGTCGCAGTAGCTCACACTCCTCTGCCTTGACAAAAGCGTGCAAGAACAAAGCCAAGCAACCCAAGAAGACCTCTGGAACTTCTGAGGCGAGTGGATCCGTCTGTGATACAAGCATGGAATCACCCGACTATCCATCGTACCTCATGGCAATTGAAACCAAGAGCACCGAATGGGAACCGTATATGGAAGCATATAATGCTGGAATTACCGACCACTGTAAAAATGACTATTCCTTTGGGAGGAGGGGCTACCCTAGCGACGGTACAGAAGGCGTGTGGGAAGTAAAAGGGCATAGTGTTGACTCACAAACTCACGATCATTGGCAGACGGAACATGTCATGGATGCTCAAATTATGGGGGAGTTCTTTCGAGAGGTCTTCGAACAGCACGGGGCGAATCTTAAAACCAAACTTCCGGACGCATTCGTGTCAAACGAACGAGGAACATTCAACACTAATCAGAACGTATGTTCCACGGTGAGACAGTTTTGGCACACCCGAATGGCCCAAAGGCGACGACGCTATGACTTACTTGCTCTCGGCATACCCCGGAGTAGAGTACAAGAATGAATTGGTACTCCTACCGGGACGAATCAATAATCGAAAGAACACCCCTTTCAGTCAGGCCAAGGATACTCCCGATGTCATCTCCAAGGCCAACTGGGTGGCTTTCACCTTCAACTAGAAGGTCGACAATTTGCGGGAAGTGATTCTTCTTGCCAAGGTTAGTCAAAATCCGATATGTAGGCCGAGTATAACTCACTCATGGATAGTACTTGAACACACAAAAGATTGCGAAAGCTTTTAAAGCAGTTTCCGGACGTATCAGTACTAGGCTCGCGGAGTTAGAGGACGGAATCTCGGGCATGCCTGCGCGTATACACCAGACTGACGACAACTGGTTTAAGGTCACAAATGATGCGGACCTAAAGGACAGCTCAACGGAAAATATAGATCCTTGGGACTCTCGGAGAAATGGGACCAGGAAGCTAGGTTGGAGGCGATTGAAGCTGTCAAGACGGCGGGTCTGTTTGATCAAGCGGGTTAGGTTCACGTTGTACAATGTCATGGGCGTATTTGCGGCGCTAGGCTCCAGTTGAGCTGTGCCCTGGGGCGATCAGGTGAGGGTCTCTTTCCAAGGGTATCGGCGTTACCGGCCTGAACAGATCATGCGACAACCAACACTAATCACAACACGTTAATTACAACAAAGAGGCGCATCGAATAAGTACCCAAAGGAGATGAGGTTCGGTGAAGACGACGGTGGAGTCTTCGAGACTTAGGCTGAACCGTACTTGAACCTTGTCGAGCGTGGGCCCGCGCACCCAAGACGAACTAAAGAATACGTTCGCATCTCTCCCCCGCATCTAATTTTGTACTTATCTTTTGTTTTATTATTTATAAATTTACTCTTAGCTCCACATAATCCATATCAAGAAAAGACGCTTTGTGCACGCCCGAGATGAGGCCGTACGAACATATCAGACTAGGCTTAATAGGGACGTCCAAGGGCCCTAGGCCGACACCCGTTATGCTCGGTTATGCGTACCGAGAGTTAAGGTTTGGCGCGTCCTCGGTACAAATTGCTATCCATAAAGCGTTATTGTTTACAGGATGATATATATAAAGTAATATATAAACTATAGGCCTAATTCTTACTTATAAAAATATAATAAAGGCATATATATACTCCTCCTTTTTTAAAACCCCTTTTAGCGGGGTAGTATAGTGGGCATATACCTAGAAATACTAAGATTCCTTAAGTTTTTAAGGCTTTTTTATATATTAGGGGTTTAATTCTTCTTTCTATTAGAGTATTTTTTAAATACGCCTACTTTACTAGTAAAAAGTAGAATTTTTAAAAGTATAAAATACTACTAAAGAATTAATATAAGGCTATAGAGAAGCTAAAATCTTTACTTAAAATATATTATATTTATAAATATATTTCACTATCAAAAGTTAGATAAAATAAAAATCTATTTCTAAATAAGTCTAACGTAGCGAACTAGGCCTAATTAGGTTAAATAAATTAGTAATTTAATATAACTTTATTTAGTAATATATATTAATTTAAAAATTAAAGAACTAATTGTTAGTTTACTTAGGAGATAAAACACTTTCCTTAAATAATTAAATAGCCTTAATATAAAAGGCTTATTTAAAAAAAAAAAAAAAAAAAAAAACCTCTTTTAGTCGCCCTGAGCTACCACAGCCACACTATTTATTTAATTAATTACTATAGGGAGGTGACAAAAAAAAGTTTAATAAAAAAAGATATCTATTTTAAACTAATATAACTTTTTAGTTATAAGGCCTAAAAATACAAAAAAATGCTATTTTAAAGAGAAAAACTAGTAGACTTAATTTACTCTAATAGGGGCTGCTTACTAAGGGGTTTAGAAATAAAAAAAATTAGTAAATATAGAAAATTTTTAGGGCCCTATTTTAAGTTAGTATAACTTTTTATATAAGGTATAAAATTAGCTTATTTTTATATATATAATAATAGATACTAAGTTATATTAGTATATTAAATAGTTTTATATATTTATATATTAATTATATATTTATATATAAAAGTTACTTTTTTATATTTTTAATAATAAACTAGTAAATAATAAATTACTAATATTTAGTATAGTAGTCTTTAGCTTCTATAATTACCTTATAATAGTTAGAAAGAAATAATATATAGTTATTAATAGCTTCTTATAGTATATTTATATACTAATTAAATAAATAGTATGGCTGTAGTGGCTCGGGGCGACTAAAAGGGGTTTTAAAAAAGGAGGAGTATATGTATGCCTTTATTCTTATAGTATATTATTCTACTTTTATATAATTATTTTTGTAAAGGCCTCTATACTTTATAAACTAATTTCTATACCTAAATTAGTCTCTTTATTATTATTTAGCCTAGATTTTAAATAACCCTATATATTTTCTATAGGGGCTAAATTAGGGCTATAGGCTAGGTAAGGAAATAGTATAATTTTATTATTTTTAAACTAGTTTAAAACGTCCGTTATTTTATAAAGAGAGACGTTATTTTATTAAAATTACTAACCTAAATTAATATTAATATAAAGTTTATAATTATAATATAATATATTAATATATATATATATATTATATATTATATTATTAATAAAAAAAGGAGTAAAAGAAGGTTATATAACTTACTCCTTTTTATTAAGGATTTAACTTCAGGTATAAGGACTTTATTTATATAGTCCTTACTAGTCTACTCCTAAATAAAAGTATAAAAGGCTTATTTATTCTTTTATATTTTATTTTTATCGCGTTTTACCCCGCCTATTAATATTATAAACTAATAACGTTATCGTAGACTTATTACGTAATTTAAAATAATATTTTTTTATTTAATTCTACGTAAGCTTCTATACTGCCTGTTAAACTTTCTACTAAAATAATAATACTAAAGGCCTACTAAAATAAGTTATATATACACCTAACTTACCTAGCAGTTTTATAAAATAAAAAAAAGTTATATTTACTATTATTAGTACCCGCGCCGCCTATAGGTAAAAAAAAAAAAATATCTACTACTTAGTTAGTAACGCCTACTAGTTAAGAATAAAAGCGTATTTAGTATCGCCTAGCCCTATAGTAATATATTACTTAGTTAAGGGTATTTTAGATTTTAAGCGTGTACTCCTAAACGCGTATTATTTTATTTACTTAGTTTTAATATTATTTAAGACTTGCTATAAGTTTATTATACTATTTACCCTTTTCTATTTTTTATATACACGTTATAGTCTTTACTTAAATAAAAAAGCTTTTTTTTACGCGTTAGTCCTTTTAGTAGTATACACTAAGTATATAGCTAAACCTATAAAAAGTAATAAATCTCCGCTTCTTAGTTTAGCTAGCAGCTATCTTAAGTACTATTTTAATAAATTATTTATAAAAAAATTTATTAACTACTAAAGTACTATAAACTATTTTTAGGGCTAGGGTTATAGTTTTACCGTACAGTTCTTACGCAATTTTATTAATAAAAAGTACGTCTATAATAAGGATAAGTAATAAATTTTTATTAGTAGCTTAAGGTATAACGGCGGTAATAGTAATAGTATAAAATAATTTAAAAAAGACTAGATAGATATTTAGTAAAACTTTAAGAAGCAGGAGATAATATAGTATAGAGTATAGGCAGATAGCCGGACTTACTAGTATAAAGGCTAGATATTATAGACTTTAGGTACTAGCCTAATAACTCTATTAGTTTTAAAGTTTATATACTTAATAACTTCCGGGTTAACTAACCGCCTTATATATAATTATAAGTAGTAATCGCTAATAACCTCTAGGATAATTATAAGCAGTTACTAATCTATAAATATAGATTAGAGTATAAGTGTTATTGTATTTAGTAGGGCACTATAACTCTTACTAAAAGAAAGGAGTATAACTTTTAAAAGTTTAAAATTTATATTATTTATATATAACCTTATTAGTATTGTGTAAGCTATTTAGTATTTATTAAATTCTCGTTGTTACGTTGTGCTGCGGCTTTATAAAGCTCGCGAAGTACGTTAATTAAGTTCTTACTAGTATAAAAAGTAAAAAAATTAGGTATTTTAGTAAATACTAAATTACTTTTACCTCTTAACTAAATTGTACTCTAAACTTATAGGGTAAGGTCTTAGCCTATAAAATAATTAATATAATTAATATTAAAAAACTAAAACTATAACTTAAAAATATATAAAAAGTTATATATTTTAATATTTTAAAAAATTAAAATAACTTACTTTATAATTAGCTAACAGCTAGTTCTCTTCTAACTCTACTATTACTCTTTTTTATTATAATATTATTTATTTTTTTTATCCCCTTTATATTACTAACTTATTAGAAAATATTATTTTTTTAAATTTTATTAAGTTCTCGTTATTACGTTGTGCTGCGGCTT
Source organism: Pleoardoris graminearum (assembly GCA_030770415.1). NCBI lineage: Eukaryota > Fungi > Ascomycota > Dothideomycetes > Pleosporales > Didymosphaeriaceae > Pleoardoris > Pleoardoris graminearum. The sequence continues at coordinate 630,220 of JASEKS010000001.1, read as the reverse complement.
TATAAAGCTCGCGAAGTACATTAATTAATTTTTTTAAATTTATATTTTTTATATTTTTTATAGTCTCTTTAGCGTATTTTTATCTTTTTTTTAGCATTTTCTTTATTAATTATTAGTTTTTTTTTACGTATATTAATACTATAATCCTTCTCTTTTTAAATCCTTTATAAGGATCTTTTTAAGATATTTAAACTATTATCTATTAATAGTCTTTTATTTTCTTTTTTAGGGCTTCCAGTTAAGTCCCTATTAATAATTTTTTTTCTTTTAGTTACTTTAGTAACTCTACCCCTTTTAATCTTTTTTATATTATAATTATCTTTCTTCTTTTTTTTAATTTTATTTATAGCGCTATAAATAGTTTATAGAGGCTTTTCTAAAGTAGTAATAATTAAAAAAGAAGAATTATTTACTTTTAAAAAAAGTTTAATTTTAAATTTAAGTTTTAAAAAATTTGGTACTATTTTAAAGAAATAGGAGTTTAAGTTTATAAAAGTAAAAAGATATTATAATATAATATAATATTAATAATATATTACGTAAGCAGTGATTATATAAGCCTTAGTAAAATTTTTATAATTAATATAATTTTATTATTAGATTACTAATATATTTTAAAAAACTAGTTAAGTAACCTATACTAGGCCTAAAATAGTATAATTAAAATTTTAGTTAAATATATTTACTAACTAAAAAGTTAGAGGAACCTAAAAAAGGGATTTAAAAAATTATTATATTTAGGTAATTTTAATTTATTACACGTAATTAATAACTAGTAAGTAAAATACTTATAAAAGTCTTTATAATTTTCTATTTAAAACGATATTACTTACGTATTTTTAGGCCTATTATTTAATTTTATATAAATTTTTAAAAAAGGTATCTTTTTTAATTAAACTTTTTTTGTCACCCCCCTGTAATATATAAATATAAAAATATAGTATATATTAAGTTATTATAGTTCCTATAAATAAATATAAATAAATATTAAATTATATAAAAAAATTATTTTAATACTTTTATTACTAACTTTATTAAAATAAAAAACTATTATAATTTTTTTTATAAGAAGTAATAATATTTATAATATTTATATATTTATATATTAATTAAACAAAAAGTGTAACTATAGTAGCTTAAAGCGACTAAAAGGGATTCGAAAAAGGAGGAGTATATATATACTTTTATTATAATATTTATAATATATATAAAATATAATAATAATAAATAAAATAAATTAATTAATATTAAATCTTAAAATACTATATTAATAAATAAAAGTATTTCTAAAATATACCGTTTTTGTAATATGCTATTTTTAAAATATTAATTAATTAATTTATTATCCTTACGTCCCTGTTCAGAAGCATTAGTAGCTATTTTATACAGGACCTTGGGAGTGACAGCGCGATTTAACTTGTACCTACCTTATTCGTGAGAACCGCTTCGTGTCAGAAAAGCTTGGATAACGTAACAGGGGTAGGCGCGAGGGAATAAGGAGAGTGTAAGGCGGAGCAAGTGCCACAAAACGTTAGATCGTGCCATTCCACGTTCTTATACAGCTCAGGATCTTGCCGCATATATAGTTTCGCGCCTTGCAGGACGAGTGCTGCAAGACGCGCTGTATGCTGCAAGACGCGCTAGCCGCACCCTACTGTAGGTCCCATCATCAAAGCTACTATCTCAATTGATTATGACGAATGTCTGTATGTTCCGCCGGTCCTGATGTCTGAGCACACAGGGTCCGGGGCCGTTGCGCCCCGCAACGGCGATCTTGTTCGGCGATCTTCGCACGTGCTGTTACGCGACGCACGCGGGAAAAGCTGTGGTCCTGCACCAGCCGCTTTCGGGGCACGCTCCTTGTATTGGAATTTAGAGTTTCGTAAACCTTGGAGCCGTATACCCAGGCAGGAGAGATACCAGGGAAGTGGTTCGAATCAACCCGATTCATGGGGAACGGACGAAGGATTTAGCGGCGTCGTCCACTCCCAAAGAATTTCAGCAACTGACTTAACTGTGTTCCACCACCGCCCATGCGCCCATAGACCGTCACGACTCCTGTATCTTAGATCATCCAATATGAGATACTTCTTCCTCTTCTTCTGCACCCTCCTTCTGGCTATAGTGGTACCGTCTCGAGCTCAAGATGATGGCCTCAGTTCGCTCCCGGAATGCGCAGTAAGTTATGTACAGTACAACCCACAAGAAGGCAATCACACTAACAACTCTCTTAGAGAGGCTGTGTAGACAGCCTTCTCAAAACACCGGACTGTGACCCTCTGTCGCTCCCTTTCATGTCCTGCGCATGTAAAAACTCCACCGCCGTAGCCGCAACGCAGCAATGCTTTGCTACCGCATGTAAACCGAAAGAAGTGCTCAGTGCATTGAACACTACTTCCGTCGCGTGCAACGAACCAATCCGCAACAAATGGAAGACCTATCGAACTGTTCACGTGGTGTTCTTTGTCCTGGCTGTCATCGCTATAGCTATTCGATGGACGACCCATGCTTTAATCGGTCGGATACATTGGATAGATGAGGCTAATATGGCCGTCGTCTTGGTCGGTAACGCTCTCTGATGGAAGATATTGTATCTTACACTACACAGGCTCTGGATATTACTATCTTTTACATTTGTTTGAAAATGAGTAAGAAACCCGGTTCGCCGCATATTTCGTCGCGACGTACTCACCGCAACAGCATATACTGGGCTAGGTCAAGACTTGTGGAAAGTTCCATTCTCAAATATCACATTTACTCTATATGTAAGCCACTCCTCTCTTGGCCGCCTTTGCGACTCACAGTTTCGCTACAGTTCTTTTGGATCTCCGAAGCAGTTTATTTCGCCCTCATCGCTTTCATCAAAATCCAGTTCCTCCTCTTCTATCTAAATATTTTCCCCGATAAGACTTTCCGCCGTGTCGTATTTGGGGTTATCGCGTTTAATCTCACTTCCATGCTTGCCTTTATCTTCACCGTTATCTTCCTCTGTAGGCCCATAAGCTATGCGTGGACCCATTGGGACGGGGAACATCAAGGAACGTGTATCAGCAACAACTTGATGACCTACGCGCATGCCGCAGTCAGCATCTTTCTTGACTTTGTCGCGCTGTCACTTCCCCTACCCCAGATTTGGAAACTCCAACTTTCTCTCAAGAAAAAGATTGGCGTTCTGTTGATGCTCAGCATTGGAGCTTTGTAAGTGCCGCCCCGCCGTCGTTTTTGGGTGACAGATACTGACGGGATTACGCAAGCGTCACCGTCGTCTCCATCCTCCGCCTCAAGACCTTTTCCCACTTCGCAAACACGAGGAACGTGACCTGGGACTTTACCGAGACCTCTATATGGTCTGTCGTCGAATGGGAAGTCGGCATTATCTGCGCTTGCATGCCTACCATACGTCTCTGCCTAGCGCATCTCTTCCCCAACATTCTCGGCAGCACGGAGCACAGCACATCCACGAACACATTCGGAACGGGTCAGGCGCGAAGCAGGGGTGACACGAGCGGGATAAACGTACAGACTACGTTCAGGGTGAGCCACACGCAGAAGACGCAGACAACGGACGACGAGAGAAGCTTCGTACAATTGGTGGAGATCGACGGAGATGCGAAGAGTTCGGCCTCAACGAGGTCGGTAGCCGGTGAGGCGCATGACCGTTGATCATGCTATCAAGGCATATATCAATGCGTACACGGGTGGGCACCCTGCTCCTAGCAAGGACGGGTTCCGTCCCGGTGATGCCCCCACATTCGGCTTCTGTCGCCTCAACGCTCTCGCAATGGTCATCAACCACGGGTGGGCACCCAACAGAGTTCCTCACCGCATTGGTACCCCTTGATCAAGGTCTAGGCGCACTTATTACGTCTGGACCAATGTATATAGTGTTGCGCTGAATACAATTGTTGTTGCTGGCCCGAAGCTTTAACGGTAGCGAAACTACGTAATTCCTTCTAACGTACTATAAAATAATACTATATAATTAAAATAGTTAAAAATTTTAATTTTAATTTTTTTTTTTTTACTCTATAAGATTTACTATAGTAAATAATAATATATATATTAAATTTATATCTATTTAGAAATAATTTATTTTTATTTTTATATTTACTTTTATATTTATATTATCGCTAACGCCTTTCTCTTTAGTATAATCTATAATATTAAAAATTATTTTTAATATTTTACTATTAAAAAGTTTAACTATTTATATAACCTTTTTAATTAAAATATTTATATAATAAGTATAACTCTAATTAATAGCTTACGTATAGTAGTTATCTACTATTAAATAAAAAATAAGATTTTTTCTTTATAATAATATAATACTTTTATATTTAATAATATTTTTTTATATTAATTTAACTTCTTACTTACTACATTAAAAATAATAACGTTAGGGAGATAGTAAAATAATATTTAATATTTAAGGGCCGGCGAACGACGTAGGAGGTTGCAATAAAGAAAGACTGGGGTCTTTAACGTATTTGTTGGTTGTGGGGTCCCCTCTGCAGAACGTTGGCCTTATACTGTTCGGTTACTGTATCCGGCTCGATAGATAGCCCCAACCGACCCACGTTACAGATCTTGGGGGTACTCACACGAGTCCAGGGCGCCTAATGGGTCTATTCCTCCATCGCAGTTTTCACTTCGGCCTCCGCTCCATCAGCGACCCGTCGCTAACTATAGTCATAGATTGCGATATCGAGGTACTGCATCCTTTCTCCCATACAAGAAACACACTGACACATCCAGCTAACCGGCCCATTCTGCGTCGCGATAACGACGAGGCCAATCAGTATCCACTCTCTCCTCGCTTCTGTATTTATTCTTTCCTCTTAGCGCTTTTACAGGGGGGGTGAGATGGAAAAAGACTACTCTAAAAAGGTACCCTTTTTAAAATAATATAACTTTTTAATTAGTAAGCGTAAAAATACTAAAAAAAAACTATTTTAAATAAAAAGATTAAGAGATACTATTTACCCTATAAAGTACTACTTACTAAGCTATTTAGAAATAATAATAAATTAGTAAAATAAAAATTTTTTAGACTCTACTTTAGACTATTATAACTTTTTTTTAAAGTATAGAATTACGTAATTTTATATACATTATAATAGTATCTCTAATATATAAGTATATAAAATATTTTTTATATATTTTTATATAAAGGTATACATATACTCCTCCTTTTTAAAACTCCTTTTAGTTGCCCCCGAGCCACCACAGCCACACTATTTGTTCGATTAGTATACAAATATATATTTTTATATATTTATATATTATTTGTATAACTATTTATAAAAGTTAAATTTTTAAAATAGTAATAATAAACTAGTAAATAATATATTATAAGTATTTAGTATAGTAGTCTTTAGTTTCTATAACTACCTTATAATAGTTAGAGAGAGATAAAATATAATTATTAATATTTTTTTAAAGTATATTATTTTACTTTTCTATAATAGATCTTTTAAAAGCCTTTATACTTTTTAAACTTAATTCTATATCTAAATTAGCCTTTTAGTTTTAATTTATCTAGATTTTAATAAATCCTATATATTTTTAATAGTATTTAAATCTAGATTATAGACTAGATAAAAAAAAATTAATTTTATTATTTTTAAACTAAGTTTAAACGTTACGTATTATATAGATTTTAGTATTATCTTATTAAAATTACTATTCTAATATATTATTAATATAAAGATTAAAATTATAATATTATATATTATTATACTATTATACTATTATATTATTAAAAAAAAAGGAAATAAAGGTATACATATACTCCTCGTTTTTTAAAACATCTTTTAGTCGCCCCGAGCCACTACAGCTACACTATTTGTTCAATTAATATATAAATATAAAATATAATAAAAAGGAGTAAAAAAAAGTTATATTACTTATTACGTTTTATACTTCGCTTAACTATAAAATTAAAAACTTTATTTATATAGTCCTTACTAGTAAAAGAAGTATTATTATTAGGTATTTTAACCCTTCTAAGTAGGAGGCGAAAAACTACTCTATTTAAGTAACCTAAGTATAAAACTATATTATATTTACTAAAATTAATATACGGAGTTTACTATTACTTTAATAGTTTTTATTTAATATAGTTTAATTTAATTTTATAATATTATACCTTCTAAAGCGCTAAAGCCCTTAGTATAAAATTTTTCTACTACTATTACTAGCAGCTTTCTTTAATACTTAATAATTTAATAATAATAACCTTTTTACTAACTCTCCCTTTATAAAAATAATTTTAATTTCTAGTAAAGTACTAATTAATTTAAACCTTTTTAGGCGCCTTTACTAGTTACGATTTAAAAAATTATATATTTTAAAATACTATTACTATTACCGCCGCCTATTATAAGTATTTATACTTAGTAATTCTTTTATACTTTTATTTTTACCTAGTCCTTCTTTTTACACGTATATAAGTATATACTTTATACTTATTTTAACTATAGCTTAAAATTATAGATTCTATTTTTATAGTATACTACTAGCTTTTTTATATTTTTAGTAATAATTACTATATATTCTTAAGGTAACCTATTAACAGTGTTATATAAGGTAGTAAAAGTATTTATTTATTATATATATTACTACTAGACGGCCGAATTACTATATACTAAAATAATAATACTAAGCTTAAATATAGTAAAAGCTATTATACCTAGCTAAGAGAAGTATATATATTATTTAGACTAAATAAAGTTACTTTTATATAATCTTTTAATATTCTTAATTTTTAATTTAGTAATCTATAAAGCGTAAAAATATAAGTATTTATCTATAGCTATATAGAGGTTATATAAAAGATTTATCTATATTTTATCCTTTAATACCTTATTAGTCTTAATAGTAAAACACAGGTATTACTTAAATTTATTAGATATAATAATTAGGCGATTTTAATAATAAAAGAAGTTTATATAATAATTATATAGGTTCTTTTACTATTTATACTATACGCGTAGCCCTTAAGGTAATTATATTATATTACGCTAAGTACTTTAGTGCCTATTGATATAAGTTACTAGTTTAATACTAACCGCTAGCCTACTAGTATACTTATTATTTAATTAAGTAGCTATTTAAATAGATATTATTCTTAGTTAACTTTTATAAGTTTAGCTTTTAATTATTACGTATATAGTTTAGTACTTAATAGAGTTTCCTTACTATATTTATACTTCTAGATTGTCGTTTAGGCGTACTTATTACTTTTTAATTAGGTATTTTAATAAATACTAATTTATTTCTTCTACCTATCTAAAGAGATTCTTATACTTAAATAGTAATATCTCGACCTATAAAATAATTAATATAATTAATATTAAAATAATAAAATAATAAGTTAAATATATATAAAAAGTTATAAATTTTAATATTTTAAAAAATTAAAATAATATATTTTATAATTAGTTAGACACTAATTCTTTTCTAACTCTATTATTATTTCTTTTTTTATAATATTCACTTTTAATCTTTCTCCTTTATAGTACTAACTCATTAGGAATTTTTTTTTTAATTTTTAATTTTTTTTTATTTCGCCTCCTCGTACCCGTGTATATAGTAAAAGCACACATATTCTTATACTATTACTTTACTTTTAGGCTAGCCTATATCCTTTTTAACTTACTTTTAACAATTGTTGTTCCTTTATTTATAAAAGACTTTTTAGTACTTATATTAATTAAGTACTTTTTTCTTTTAAAAACTTTATAAAGACCTTTTTATAATATTTAGACTATTTTTTATTAATAGTCTTTTATTTTCCTTTTTAGAACTTTTTATTAAGTTTCTATTAATAACTCTTTTATCTCTTATAGTTAATTTTATTATATTTCCTCTATTAACTATTTTTATATTATTATTATTATTATTATTTTATATTTAAGATATTAAATAGTATTATACATAGGCTTTTTAGGCTTTTTTAAAATTAAAATAATTATAGAAATAGAGATATTTACTTTTAAACGTAAATTAATATTAGATTTAAGTTTTAAAAGATTTAGTACTATTTTAGAAAAATAGAAGTCTAGGTTTATAAAATTAAAAGATATTATAATATACTATAATATTAATAATGTATTACGTAAGTAGTAATTATATAAGTATAAACTAAATTTTTATTATTAATATAAATTTATTATTCTATAATAACCGGTCTCGATAAAGACCTAAAAGTTTTAGAATTATAATAAATAATTAATATAGAATATTCTATTTTATTTAGTTATATACTAAGCTATTTATTTTTATTATTTTAAACCTATTAGCTATTATTATTACGTTAAAAGTATTTAGCCTAGAAAGGCCTTAAGGCTTTTTATATTTTTTATCTATTTTATACTTATACTAGTATACTCTATTACCTTTTTAATAAAGCTTAGATAGTTTTTTATATTTACTCTTATATTTAGTAAGTATTCTTATATACCTAAAATAACGTCCCTATTATACTACTAGTTCTTTTTTAACCTATTTATATTTATTAGTAATAAAGGTATACACATACTTCTCCTTTTTTAAAACCCCTTTTAGTCGCCCCGAGCCACTACAGCTATACTATTTATTCGATTAATATATAAATATATATAATATAATAATTACCTTATTTATAGTTTTAGACTTTTAAGAACCTTACCTATTATATAGTAATTATTTTTATTTATTAGTTATATACCTATAGTACTAGATATAATTAATAATTACTATATATATATTTATATATTAATCGAATAAATAGTATAGCTGTAGTGGCTCGGGGCGACTAAAAGGGGTTTTAAAAAAGGAGGAGTATGTGTATACCTTTATAAAATAATTACTATATCTAGTGCAGGTTATAATAGTTTAATTATATATTTATATATTATATTTATATATTAATTAAATAAAAGAGTGTGGCTGTGGTGGCTGTGTAGGCGACTAAAAGGAGTTTTAAAAAAGGAAGAGTATGTGTATGCCTTTATTTAGTTTAATTATAATATTAATTTACTTTATAGATATTCTATATTTTATAATATCTTTTATAGTATTTAGTATAAGTTTATATTATACTTTACGGCGCCCGATGTAGGCCTATATATATACTTTTAGGTCTATTTTATAGTATTAGGAGCGTACCCTTTAGATATATAATTATAAAAGTACTATACTATAATTAGTAAAATAATACTTTAAACGGCGTAATTTATACTATAAATATACTATTTTCTTTTTCTTTCTTTACAAATACCTACTTAGTGTGGCGAATAGGTCTCTATATCGGGATTTTAAAAACTAGAATAACTTTTTAACTAAAAGAGTAATAAAAGAACTTTCTATTAGTAAAATATAGAGCTAGGTTAGCTTTATATTTTACTAATAGAAAGTTTTTCTCTAAGTCTAATAAATAATAAGTTATTAGCTAACTTAAAGTGCTAAAAAATAGGTCTCTATATTTTATTCCGATCTAAGATATCTCTTTTAATACTAGCCCGATTAGAGTGTTTAATAGCTAGTTTTATAGCCCTAATCTAGCCCTATATTTTACTAATAGAAAATTTTTTTATAACTCTTTTAGTTAAAAAGTTATTCTAGTTTTTAAGATCCCGATGTGGAGACCTATTCGCCAGCCTATACCTACTTAGTATTAGTTATAATAGTAAATATATAAGTATAAGTTAGTATAAAATAATAAATTACTAAACTATAAAACTATTAAATACTATTAAGCGATTATTACGTGCCTATTTTAGTACTACCTTTTTTAATTAAACTTAGTATAGTATCTTTAAGAACTAGTTATTTAGTTATATAATATATATAGCACTTTCCTTTCTAATTAAGTAGTTACTAATAGCAACTTTATTATATAAAAATTATATAAGAAATTCTTATTAAAATTTAGATTATATAATCTATAATAAGCCTAAAAGGGTATTATTAAAATTTTAGTTATATAAATTTACTAATAAAAAAGTTAGAGGGCTTTAAAAAAGGGACTAGAAAACTCTCTATATTTACGTAATTTTAATTTATTACTTATACTTACTAAGCAGTAAATAAAATTCTTACTATAATCTCTAAAATATTCTTTTTAAAACGGTATTATTTATATATTGTTAGGCCTATAATTTAATTTTATATAAATTTTTAAAAAAGGTAACTTCTTAGAGTACTCTTTTTCCATTTCACCCCCTGTAAAACCGTTCCCTCGCCACCTTTATTTCAACCCTCACAACGCCTTCTCCTTCAACCCCCTACTCTCCGCTCACCAAGCTACCCACGCCAGAAGCAACACCCCACAAAACACCTGGGCCTGCCGCGGTCCCGCCCCAAACTCCGGGTCTTTCCAGTCCGCGCCCGGATACCTATGCCCACACGTTCATGTAGCCAATCCTTCTCTAATGCACGTCCCCATTCCTCTGTGTTGCCCTGCGATGACAAATACAACATGTGGCTACATGCTTGATGAATGAGACGCTTACAAGATCCCACTCAACGCAATCAACCTGATTAATCAGCTGCAGCTGATTCATCATTTGAATATCGTTGAGATTCAATAAAAAAAATCCATTGTCTAGAGTATTATTGAAATCTTGGTGGAATCGGCCATATGTTGAAGTGATGGCAACCATAGTACTGGGTCACTCAACGCAGGCACGTAGTACAAGTGCACCAGGACCAGCGCGAAGTCGAGATAAGTCTTTCCCTCAGAGCGCGAGTGAGGACGTGCGATGTACGCGTAGTACAAGACTAGGAGCCCAATGAGCAAGCCCGTAGACATGGCTAGGCCGTTGTGGAAGCGTGCGTGGAGCGGCCAGTTTAGGTTCTTCATGCGGGTTACGCTATAGCGGTCGGTCTGGAGATCTATAGGGAGAGGGTAGGGGAAATGAGAAGACCTGGAGAGCAAGAGAGGACGTAGCGAAGGACTTCCAATCCGCCGCGTAGGGGCCAATTAATGTGAAGATTCCGATCGCGGTGGAGAGCACTTTTCCTAGTGAGAATGCCATCATGAAATGACTTCCTTGTTTCACGTGAATGGGTATCTTCACAGCTCGTGCGGGTCTAGCAACCACGCCTTACATACAGGTTGCCCTGAATAGGCAGACAGGCTTTCGGTGGAAGGATGTACAATTAATTTCGATCGATGTACGAAGGATTCGCAATGCAGCAGTCGGTCCGCCGGTGTGGGGTGAGGCCGACGACAAAATAGTACGTGACTAATGGATATGACGCGCATCCAATTTTCGGGCACCCGATTTTCGTGCAGATTTCCCCCTTTTATTCAACGTGCACATTCAAGGCTTCAAGCAAATTAAGGTACCACGGCATATTTTGTAGACAGAGTCTGCCCATGAACGTGCATTCTCTTATTACACGCTTATCACCAGCACCGAGGTCACCGATCAAATAAGCAAGTCGCTCCGGCCCCTCCTTCGTCGTCAACCACGGTTCCCACCCAAGCTACAACCTCAACACCATCTCATCAAATCAATCAACTTCCACTGGCGCGGCCTCGCACACATGTTGTCGCCACCTAGAGAAGTCGGTCCGGAGCGACAATTCCAATACAGAAATGCCAAACATGATGCATCAACCTGTAGGGTAGAATAGCTTAGAGGTTCTATGTACTCCGTCTCGAATAACGGCCCAAGTCAAGCGAGAAGCCCTATCAACAGACCGGCAAAACGGGACCTACGATCGATTCTGATAACCGAGGACAAAAGCAACTCAACATATATCTGGTTATGCAGAGGTATCCGAGTCATTCTCACCCAGCGACATACCGGTCAGTGTCCCCAGCACCATGTCGAAAACCCTGTTCGTGTAACGCGCAATGGGCTGCGCAACGACCCAGAACATGGCTTGCGGGAGTAGGCCGATGACCTTGATGAGGGCGGGATCTTCCTCGGAGCGCACGGCGTCCGCGTCATCTTCGTCGTCGTACACTATGAACTTGGCAGGGCGCATGAGGAATTCCTATACAACTTGGTCAGTATCAGATGTTTCAGTACGGCGTGTTACCCCAAAACCAGTAACAGGAAAGCCGAGCAAGTAAGGTACAGCAAATAAACTTACATCTACCACATGATCGATATCATCTTTACTAGCCCCCAGATCCTCACCGCGCTGGCGAATGAAGGACGCGACGTTCTCGACAGAAGACTCGGAGCGAAACCGCACCTGGAAGGCGTCGTCATAGTGGCCGGGAATGCTGACTTCATAAAATGTGCCCTCCTCTTTGACATCTGCTTCCACAGCCTCGTCATCCGTCCGAAGAAACGACTCTGGGCTCCGTCCTCCATTTGGAAATCGAACACTCTGCTTCATGGGCGTTCCCATCATGATCAGATCCCCGGCTAGCGCGTCCTCCATGACTGGGTCCTCAGGCGCAAAGTCGATCTCCCTATACTTGTCCCACATCTCCTTCTCGCTCTCAATGCCATCTTGTTGAGCTTCCTTCGCAAGTTCGGCGATCTCCTCCGGCAAAGAAGCATTGCGACGGGACTTCGTGGGCGAGTTTTCCTTGTCTTTGAATTGTTTGAAGTACTTTATCGTCTTTGCGAACGGTGTGTCGCTGGAAGATTCATTTGCAGCGAATTGAATGTGCGAACCGCTGGACATGCGCAACGTGCTTGGGCTGGCGAAGGATGACATAGGTCCGCCCATTGAAGAAGATGCGCGACGGACAACGGAGTGTGCAGACGAAAAGGGTGAAGCAGCGCCGTCGCCTTGCAGGAGGTCCTGAAAACGTGGTCAGCTGCAATGTTACGCAATTACTGCTGCGAGGTAATCGGGCAAAACTTTGGTTGCTATGAATTGCCCCATTAAGTACCGCTGTGCTCTGGCTGTACTTACAGGATTGTGTTCATTGCCATCATTCAGGATTCGATCAAGTTCGTCCCCTTTCACAGAATTAAGGCCCTCGACATGTGGGATAACAAAGCCTTCGCCGCCATCGATCGGTGGGTTCATAACGTCTTCAGCATTATCCTTCAAAGCTGCTTCTTTGGCTTCTTGCCGAGCCATATAGGCTCGGGCGGACAGGACGTTCTCGCGCGTCTCAGGCTTGATTTGAGGGTCATCGAGGTCCCACTCATCGAGCGGAATTCCATCATACGTCACACAGCCCTTTGTGTAATCGTATCCGCCTGCATCGTCTCCCTCGTCCTCGCTGATACTGATATACGTCCGCTGCAAAACTTGCGGGTCTGAATAGTCGATACCATCATCCGCGAAGTTTCCCTCTTCGGTCGCCTCATGCTCTTGCTCCTCACGTTCCTGGACTAGACTGCTATCCGAAGCAACATCAAAGGACCCCGACCGTGGATGGCGGGGTCTACGGAAGGTCAGGGTCACAGGGGTGACTAGAGAGCCGGAGACAGCGGACTCGTTCGGAGGTGAGTATCGCAGCCCATACGAGTGTTGCACCGGAGACGAGCTGCTTGCTTGAAGACCATCCGCCCCGGCCTTGGAATATCGAGACTGGAGGAAAGACCCACCCCCGCTCGGTAAGGCGTGAGGAGTGTCGGGTTGACTGTCAGGAGCCAGAGGGAAACCCTGTGACACAAAGGGTGAGGAAGAAGGTTCGCGCGCATCTGTGCCGCCATCGGGCGAGCCAACAGAAGTATGAGACCCGCTGACATGCATGGTGGGATGATTCGGGGCATGCAATTGAACGCCGCCATCGGAACAAGTATTCGAGAACAAGCAAGCCGATCCAGAAAGGTTGCGCAGGTCGTGTAGGTCTGCAAGACTTGAGGACAACGCGTCCGACTCTCCTTGCACAGAGTGCTGAGGTCCGTCCAGTTCGGCTTCTGTCTCCTCGATGACCTGTACATCGAGCGATGGAAGGCGTTGTTCCGGATCTTGAGCGCGCTGGTTCATGCTGGACTGTTGTCACGCCTGTGAAATACTTGGCAGCGCGTTTTTAACTTTGTCCGGCGGAGTTTGCGCAGATGTCGTGGCGCAAGAGGAGCGGTAGACGGGCGCTGTGTTGAGTCGCTGTGAATTGATTAGCAATTGAGTAGATGGGAAAAGTGACGTTTGCCTGATAACACGTGGATGCGCGACGGAAGGTGCGTTATTGGCGAGGGTCGCACTTGTGGAAGGCACGCCAAGTAAACAGAAGGTGCGAGCGCGGGTTGAGACCAAGCCCCTTTTCCGACGCGTGAGGTGATATCGCAGCCCTGGAGGGCTTCATATAACCTTGATTCTGTTTCCTGGATACCTACTTTCTCTACGAAAAGCTGCTCAGAGCAAACGAAGCAGCACAACTACACTTCGATCCCCTCCTCACTGACCTTGACGCCCCTAAGCAGGTACCCATCTCTCCTCGCCTCCATCGCTTCCCTCTCTATCGTCCTCCGCACTTCCTCGCTTCTAACAACCCATCGCGCACGGAACGGTTTTGGAATCGTATTTGCCCCCGGCTCAAACGCGTCGTCGCTTAAATCGACCTCCATCTCTCTTTCATCCCCTGCAATTGGCGGCCTGATGTCGAAAGCCCATAGCAATTTCGCGAGCACAATAAACATGCTGTTCTCGGCGAGGTGCATACCGGGGCATATCCTTCGCCCCGCGCCGAAGTTCCAGTGATCTCGCGAAGACGCGGAGCCACCAGCGTAAAAGCCCGACTTCTCGGGGAAGGCGAGATACCGATCAGGACCGAACACTGTGGGATCGGAGAAGAGTCCGGGGTCATAGTGGATGGGGTATTGCTGTAACGCTACGATGGAGTTCGCCGGTATGTACACGTTCTTGTAAACGATCGGGGCGGTGGTATAGTGCGGAGATCCGATGTTCGTGACGGGTCGGATTCGCATTGTTTCCTTGACAATGGCGCGGACATATGGCAAATTCTCTTCATCTTCGAAAGTCGGAGACCGCGAGCTTCCTACCACCCTTTCGATTTCCTCGAAAGCCTTCTGTCGGACTGCTGGGTAAGCGGAGAGGTACAATAGTGCGCTATTGATCGCTGCGCTGGTAGTTTCGCTCCCGGCTTCGATGAGCGAACCCGCGAGGAAGGCGGCTTGGAGCTCGCTGATGCTTTGCCTTTCGTAGTTGCTTTCGATGAGCTGCTTGACGAAGCATTCGGGTGCTTGTTTGGTCTCCATTTGCGTCTTCAATGACGAAAACAAAGACATCCACAGACTGGCTTGACGATCGAAGAGCGGTTTGAGCGGTTTGCGCCACCATTGGAGTCTGGGTGGTAGTTTACCAAGGAAAGGGAGCGTATCTGCGAGGGAGGCCCCTGGTGCCGCCACGGTCGAGAAGTCATTCATGATGCCGTAGATTTCTTTGACCTCGTCGCAATCCTATTTATTAAGGTAAGCATCATACTTGACTATCTGGAGTGGGAACATCTCGTCACATACCCACTCGGCTATCCTTTTCCCATACGTACTCGTCATAATAACGCTGACCGTATATCTTCTCACCGCTTTATACCCCACATCGCTCCCCTTCTCATCCGCGCCCTTCAACACCTCCTCCAACAACATCTTCGCCTCCCATTCCTGGCTCGGCTTGAACGTCGCGCTGACATTCGGCGTCAGTAACCTATTCCCCCATCAGCCCAACCTTTCCCATTTCGACCAAGATCCAGATCCAAATCTACGTACTTGTGGATAATCGCCCTCAACTTCCTCCACTCAGGTCCATACTCCATAAACAAGAACCTCATTCCTCCGCTCAGCGCATCACTCCCAACAGGCACTACCTCCGCGTCAGCACATCCACTCGTACATAGCCTTTGAGGTCCCCCTTGCTTTACCCTACATCCTCACTCCTCACAAACCGCGTATACCGCACCTCGTACGAATAAATGAGGAAAAATACAGCCTGGGTACGTACTCGGCGCCCTCGAACTGCTATCCTTGCTCTGCCGATCCATAACCTCCTTCACCGCGTCGGGAGAGCACAGCATATACCAGTCGTTCCAGCCCAGCCGGATCCTATACACCTCGCCAAATTCTCGTGCCCAGGCGATGACCTGGCGGTGCGGCTGCGGCCCGAGCTGGTGCGCGTTGCCTAGTAGTGGGAGGCCTTTTGGTCCGGGGGCGGCGCGGTAGGCTTTGGGTATCCGGGTTTGCGTCTTTCTGTATAGCAGAATTGAGGCTGCTATGAGCAGCAGGATAAAGAGGGTGAGGGACATTGTGTCTCGATCAGGACCAGAGGATGCAGGTGGGAGGAAGGAGATAATGGGAAGATTGGAGTGGAAAGTTGGAATCAGTGCTAATGATATTTCCCACGATCATAGCAAACACGCGCGAGGTTTGTTGCGGTGGTGTCGCCGTGGTTCCGGACGACCCCACATATACTTTACGAGCCTGGGGCTAAGACGCACGTGCGTTGAGGCGCTACCCTTGTCTCGGGCACAGATGCCCGTGTGGAGCACTTACGCGCTCCGGTTCGGGATCAAACCACCAATCCTCAGTATTGTATCTGTAGCTTAGAGATGGTATCATGATCATGAAGTCCGCTGCTGCTATTAATGCAGCCAAAACCGTTGCCATCTGGGCCACAGCCCTTAGAGCCATGAATCCTCGTCTTTTCCTGCCAACCCAAACCTCAAAGCCCGTCCAAGTATATACAAACTCCAGTCAATGCAGTCATTCAAGTCGTACATCGAATCTCATCCTCTTCCCCACCTGTCCCTGAGCTCCGTAATAGACAGGCACTCCAGGGAAGAGGATGGTAACCGTCATGCATCATCGCCATCTCCGCCATCCGTCTCCGTCAAATCATCACTCATGATATGCAGAATCTGCGAGAATGTCCTGCTCTTCCACTTCCCCATTCCGTCCATCAAATCTGCGCAGTGCAGAAGCGTTCTCCGTGCAGCGAGATACCCGCCTTCGAGCGCGATACCCGTTATGCTGAAGGGACCACCGCTGTGGATGAAGTCTACCACGGAGGCATCCCCGAAGTTGAGGGAACCGGGCGAGCGCGGCGTGTCGATCAGGCCGACCTGGCCTACATGTGTCCAGTCGACGATGTCGAGCAGCTCGATGCAATTCTCGTTGATGCCGCAGGTAGTTGCGGGAGGGAGGGTAAAGATGTACAGGCTGAGGACGAGCGCAGCTTGGAAGAGAGCGATGACGCTGTGAGGATTCACAATATCGGAGACTTTACGGTCGAAGAGCAGTTTGTAAATATGGGCTGCGTGCAGCACTGCTCTTCGTGCCGTTGGTGTTTGCGACCATGCCGAGATGTCTTCCAGAGCAGCTACTGCGGGTCCGGGGCCCGCCCGCCCGGCGGCAAGCTCGAAGTAGCGGATGTTGGCCCCGAGCATCATGCACGTGGAGTGCCATAGAACCGCGGAGTTCAGATCTGCCGTGCGTAGTGCATCGATGGAAGACGACGAAAAGTTGACCAGAAGCGGGATTAGCTCACGGCTTCTGGGATCCTCGGAGTATATCCGCCATGGTTCGAGATGCTTTTGAGGTCCAACATTCGCAAGTCGGTCGTTGGCTTCATATACTCGTAGGAGGAAGAGGGTAAGAAGGCTACGAAGCGTCCCAGAATCTAGCTTCAGCCCAGGTGTCGGTAAATATGACGGTGTGATTCGATTCGAATGTATCCTAGCTCCGCGCTGCACTAGATTGAACCATTTGGTGGGAGAGTTGGCATGATACAAGTGGTACTCTGAGGGCGGTAGAATTTGGACGGATTCCGGCCGGGTTATTGGCGAAGTCGAAAGGTAAGCCGCATACCAGCAATCCGCCTCGAGCAGCCCGAATATAATGCTGGAGTTTGTAAGCAAAAGCCAACCATGTTTCGATCTATGCATACCGTTTTGCGCATTCTACCCGACACCAAGCCTTCCATCGTGCGTCGATATCCAGTATCTCCTCCAGGAAAGAATCAGGTGGTGCGCTCTCGTTCGCAGAGAAGAGCCCGTTTGTTTGGGCCGCCTTCGGTCGTCAGCAAGATCATCCTTTTGAGATCATCGCCTTACGTACCGTAATAAGGTCGCTGTGAAGCTTCTCAGCTTGAGCTATTCGGCTCTTACGCTGCTCGCGCTTAGCAATACTTTCATCTCTTGCCACATTCCTGCTTACGCCGGTTATAGAAGCCAGGTTAAGCGCTAGCAGCCCTGTCGCGAGGATGCGCATCTGCTTTTGGGGCGGGTGGGTGCTTGTCGACAGTGATTGCAATTCCGCAGAGACCATTTGTAAGACCATCTGGAAGCGGAGTCAGCATCGATTCTTCCCAAGAATTGGCAGGAACTTACAGGAAACGTTAGTGATACAAATCTAGCAGCTCCAGCTGTGCCAAGGATACTCAGACCGATAAGGCACATGGAGAGGAGTAACGTCCTAGGTGCGTTCTTTGCGGAGAAGGTAGGGATATGGATTATAGGTAGAGTCGGGTGAAAGTAATACAGATACATTTCCAGAGCGATATCGAGAATCTCCGCGGGTGGAAACTGTACGCCATCGCTGCCGGGACTAGCTCCAGTCTCGCCGCTTGATGATGCAGTATCACCATAGGATTCGGACCGCAGCCTACTCGCTTGCGGCGCATTGTTGAGCGCGCTCTGTAAAAGGTCCCGACATTCCTCATCAAGACCCCAGCGCGAATCCCTCCTTTCGCGCTCACTGATCGGCGTTTCGATGATTCCTGGAGGGATTTCCGAAAGGATATTCGAACAGTCAGCCGATATCAAACTCTGCCATAAAGCTGGCATAAGGCGAGACGGCGTTCGAGACCTGGAGGGCCAGCAGCTTTCGACTCTTGCAAATCGCTCCTTAGGTATCCTACTTGCGATGGAAACACTGCTCCCGGACGGACTAGCATGATTCTCTCCGCCGTTCCGGAAGATATCATTTTCAAAATGACTGTCAATTGCCATATGGTGTGCGTCATTTGAACCGAGGATATCATTCTCGAGGGGGAAGAGCCATGTTTGTAGTGCATCAGCTGGTGTTCTATTCGGAAGTGGGTGGCTGCTCTGCACCAGCTCAAAGGCCCATTGGTCGAGACTAGATACATGGCCCTGGGGCGAAAAGGAAAGCATGTCGATTGCAGGATCAATGGGAGGAGGCATATTGTCTGGGTGGCGCGTCAAAAAGCGCTCATTGTCAGTAGGTATGTTTATGGGAGATGGCGATCTCCAAGGCACGTCGGCGGGCGTGCCGAGATGCTGCGCCGCATTAAGCAGCGCTTCCAACCGACTCTCGCCCGGAGAAGGCTGCTGTTGTACGGAGGAATGCCGCGCTTGCAGACTCGGCGAGTGTTGTGAGTTTTGCGCTCCCTCTCCAGGCTTTGGGATTTGCTGTGAGCTTCTCCGTCTTGATAATGGTGACAAACTCGGATCTTGCGGAAGTTGTGGTGTTCGCTCCGATGTGGGACCGACTTGGCTCTGCTGTCTCTCCTGCGTCGTATTCACAGTCTGCTGTCCCTGCTGATGCGCTTGCTGGTTTTGTTGCTGGCTATTGCTCAATCTATTTAGTGCATTCTGTGCATGCCCTTTGCAGTGGCGGAATAGGACGTCGCTGTTCACTATTGGCAATAGTCCACGCAGCCAGTCATTGAGCCTTACCTGCGCGAGAAATGCTTCTTGCACGTCGGACACTCGTATGGGCGCTCTCTAGTATCTACGTATGCAATTAGTCATGAGATCGCAGCGCATCGAGATCAATTGGTGCATACGCGATCGCTCGTGGCGCTTGACGTGCTCAAGCTTCGTGAACTTGCGGTCGCACAGACTGCATTGCTTCAAGGCCATAAGGGTAGGATGGAGTGGTCCCCGCGGAGAGCTGCGATGCCCTCAACCGGTCCAGTGTCGTCGGAAGAGGTCCTGAAGAGTGAATAGATGAGCGAAATGCCGGGCGACAAGCTCTGGAACGACGGCGCGTTTGGCGATCAGGGCTGCGGGGAAGTGCTACCCATGACTCGCGCAGTTGCAATATAAGCCCGGGATGTGCCATCCCTCGAAATTCGTTCTTCATCTACTCATTGCTGCATATCATCTGCAGTCTCACTGCTTCATTTGCTTCGTCTGTCGGCTTCAAAACTGGCATGACCTGCGTCTTGTGGGTTTCGAAAACTGGCTTCGGTAAACGCACTGGCACACTGCTGTGGCATTGACAGCCGAACAGTCAGCTGCGCAAACACAAGCCTCTGGCTTCATACGGCCTCGTCTGTTCTGGAAAGTCTCACGAGCAGCTGACCAGGGCCGCGCAGCGGGAGGGTAGGCCGTTGGCTGATTCCATGCCTTTAGACTCGAGATGCATGTGGGGGCCCTGGTAAACTAGTGGGGCATACAGCTCAACCCTGCCTTCCTCCTTCGAGAAGAGTCTCTCGAAGGATTCGAGAATGTTGACAGTTGGAGAACAGTGAAGTGAGGGATCTTCATCATATGAATAATAGAAGATTCGGCATCATTAAGCTTCATATAAGTGTTTCACGCGCACTCGAGATCCTAACTGGGGTTGCATCGTCGGCCGGTTCATCCTCGCATGTAGATGAGGTATAGCGCTGATCGTGTCAATCCCTCTTGATTCTAGGATACATCTCGGAAGTCCGGATAAGGGTTTCATTACTGCATATACGGACCGGTCGCGCTTTGCTGGTTTACCCGGATTCCAACCACCCAGAGAGACGATTCCGATATCCGAGAAGGGATCTTGTGCAACCCGATACGTATGGCGGTGCAAATTGGGTCGCCCGCGACGAATTACGTCGTTGTAATGAGACTATTATCCCCTAAACCTTGGGAAGACGGCTTCCCATAGCACTGTATGCAGTTTTCGTGCCTGTACAGCCCACAGACAAGTTCAGCCCATGAGGATGTTGCCATGGATCTATTGATTTATCAAAAGCTAACTGGTGCCTATACGACTCTCCCAAGCATATCAATCACTGCGGAGTAAACGACCAACAATACACCACCACCAGGTCCAAACCTCAATATCTTCGCCAAGTATCCCTTATACAATGCTCTCAATCCCTCCTCTCGGGCGACTACCCCTAAGCTTGGCCATGCCCATTCATACTTGCCCCTCACGCCTTCAACCCTCGCGACACTCTGTATCCGACTCTTGACAACATCGAGTGGCGTATTCAGCGTGGTTCCCATCACTCCGCCGACGAATCCCGCCGCTAGGTCATTAACGGTCTTCTGTGCTTTTGGATTCGCAGACTTCGCCGGATCAGGCAACTGCGCCCGTACTTGGAAAATGCATCCGAAGTATCCGGCATTCCAAACGATGTGGCGCCAGAGTGTAGCCTCGAAGCCATTATATAACGCGAGAGGACCTTCTTGTCGGACCACTTTGGTAAGGCAGTCGAGGAGGCCATTGTATCGTGATGCGGAGGTCTTGTCCTGTAAACGGATCTTGAGCAGCTCGAAGGGGACTACGACGAGGCTTTCGACTGCGCCGGCACTTGCGCCTGTGAGCACGGCGAGGGGCTGTGTTAAGGCGGGAACGTTGAATAGGCGTTGGTAGAAGGGACCGAATGTGTCGTTGGACGAGAACTTAATCGCTCTGTGACTATATCAATACATGTTCTTTCGAAAGCCACCTGAAAGCCGACAACTAACCGCTTAGGAACTTCCATCAGAATGGGCGCCGTGATTCCGCGATACAGCCTCGTCGCACCCTCGTTCCGGACTATCTTTCTAAAGCAGTCCAATACGCCAGTATACCCTTGACCGTCCTTCGCGACGCCATGTTGCAGTTGTATTCGCGTCTTGACCACATCAAGAGGGTACCTTTCTACATTCTTAGTCTCGCACTACTTTTAGGATGGAGACAGCATCTCACATCACCAAAATCTGAGGCATATCAGCACCACATATGTCCACTGACCGCTCCGCATACCTACCTCCGAAATCCCCGCAACAGCACCAGCAGCAAACTGGTACCTAAACGGCAAAACGACCCTCTTCTCTGGCCTCATAGCTTCCGCTTTCTGAGCTGCTTTCGAAGCCATGTCGCCTAGCCAAAAGTGGTGTTGCAAAGCAACATCCAAGATCCACATAAGGACTCGGGAAAGTTTCGATGACTGCAAGCTCGCGCATAGCTGCAGGTCCTCAGAATCCGCTAGCTCCCCACCCTCTGCCTAGCACGTTCAATGGGTATCCTACTTTGCATGCGCATCCATATTGTGCGTCCTCTCTACCGGTATCTGCGATAGATGGTGTAGCAGCAGGGATCCGGGCTCTGGGAGGATGTGGGGCAGGCATAAGTTGGATGTGGGGCTAGCGCGATCGATGTGGAAGGGCAGGGGTGCACGAGACAACAATGTGGGGAGGTCCACGATGCGATTCTAGGATCTTAGGATCTCTTTTATCGTCGTTACCGACCTAAACAGATCATACAACAACTAGTACAAATTATAAAATAATAATTATATAATAACTAAAAGGCGTACTAAATAAATACGTAATAGGGCGCTGTAGAGATACTAAGGGCGGAAAAATAATATTAAGTAGTAGTAAAAGTAAATACTAACTATAATACTATAGCTAAGGGACTATAAAGGTATGCACATACTCCTCCTTTTTTAAACCCCCTTTTGGTCGCTATCACAGCCACCACAGCCACACCTTTTACTCGATTTTATACAAATATATAGCTAAGGAAGGTTATCTAAATATACTTTATTTACTATTTTATATCTTTACTATTACTATATCTACTATATTTACTAAAAATCACTAAGAGTATATTTTTTAAGATTAATAATTTCTATATTATTACCTTTTATAATATAAAAACGCGGTACAGTCTAGACCTATTTATAAAATATTATAATTTAAATAGTAAAGAATTTTAGAAACTTATTAGAAAAAATTAAAAAATTATTAATAACTATACTAAAGTTTTTATTAAAAAAAAATACTATTACCTTACTTAAGCTACTAACACTGTATTTTAAAATTCTAGAGGAACGCGCTAGTAAGGACTCCAGCCTATACTAATATATACTTATAAGATTAGGAGACACACGGAGTCCTCCATACAAGCGCTGCATAGAGGAGCAGAAAACGGCACTCAAATGCGATTCTACTATGAAGGGTAAGCAAAGGAACGGTGCTTACGGGCCTTTCGCGTAGTTATCTTCATAGCTTGGGCCCTGGAGTCAAGGTATTATGTCCAGTCAAGTTATATGTCGACAATGCTTAACGCGTTCTCTGTCGGTGTTCTTAGAGACATTTTTGCAACTTTTATATTTATTCTCAATTTTTTAACCTCTCTGTGACATATCGCATAGTATTTCGAAAAATGCTTCTTATTAAAGGCTGTAATTGTTATCTTTACAGCGGGATAGAAGCTTTGAGAGAAACAACTTTGCGTACTATATAGTACAGGACTTTTTTGACTGTACTCTGGGGAACAAACTTTTTTTAGCTTATACGTTTTTTGCACTAGTGTCTCGACGCTATACTTTACCTCTTTTTGCATGATAGTACAGGTACCGAGGGATGATATGCTAAGCTTTCCATAAACTGAAAGAGAATGCATGGAGCGTCAACTAGGCAATCGTCTTTTGACTCTTCAGATCCTGAATATCATCGTCACTCAAGTCAAGAAGCTCCCTTAATACTTCATTCGTATGCTCGCCCAACATCGGCGGTGGCGTCCTAATCTTCGGTTCGGCTCTCGAGTACTTGACTGGATGATTGACAAGTTTGATCGGTCCCACGTTTGGATGGTTTACCTCCTCGATCATGTTCCGAGCCAGAACTGTGCTCGCGTTGTAAGTCATTTGCGGTGCGCTAGAAGGCGGACAGTAAACATACCGTGCTCATGGTTGATAGTGCCTTGGATGTCGTTCACAGCGGCGTACGGCATACCGCTGCCCTCAAATATGTCCAGCCACTCCTTCGTCGTTTTCATCTTGAGCTCGTCTTCGACCATCCGGTCGAGTGTATCTCTGTTCTTGACCCGCAGCGCATTGGTGGCGAAGCGCGCGTCTGTCTTCCACTCCGGCTTGCCGATCTTGTCGCAAAGGATACCGTAGAGTTTGTCGTTGCATCCTCCGATCACAATATTAGTGTCCTTGGTCCTGTATGCTCGATACGGAACCACCGATGCTGCCACGGCGTTAGTACCACAGAACGTACAACCCTTTAGGGACGGAAGAACAAGATTCGCGTACCGTGCGCAGTTCCCCATCTCCCGCTATCCTTCTTCCCACTAATCAACGCACTACTCGCGATATTCGCCAACCCCGCAACCTGACAGTCACTCAGACTAGCATCGATCCATTGTCCCAAACCCGTCTCTTTCCGTGCATACAAGGCCGCTAAGACTCCGATCGCGGTGTACATTCCGGTTGATATATCCGTAACTGCGACACCCACCTTTACGGGAGGCCCATCTCGTTCTCCGGTAATGTGCATCAGTCCCATTTCAGCTTCTACCATAACATCATACCCCGCACGGTCACGATACGGCCCTGTTTGCCCGTATCCAGTAACAGAGGCGTAGACCAGCGATGGGTTAAGCTGGGAGAGGGTGGCGTAATCGAGTTTGTATTTAGCAAGAGAGCCTGGGAGGTAGTTTTCTACCAGAACGTCGCATTTTTGGACGAGGGAGTGAAGGATGGATATTCCGGAGGGATTGTTAAATGATAGCCCTAGACTCTTTTTGTTGCGGTTTACCTATGGAAGGATTAGGAATTGCCAGAAATTGGAGTTGACGTCAAAGAGAACTTACAGAAAGATAATATGCGCTTTCACCAGGGAACTGGCGCTCAACGCCGTCGATATAGGGTGCATCGGGAGGCCCCCACGACCGCGTATCGTCTCCCCGCGTCGGATGTTCAACCTTGATGACCTCTGCTCTAGAAAACCATTAGCACAGCGCCAAAAGACCATGGAAGCCGAATATACCCAAGGTCTGCGAGAATCTGCGTGCAATAAGGCTGTCCCGTGTCACTACACAGCATGCGTCGCAAGCAGGCGTGAACATACCCCTGCCAGCACCCTAGTCATATCTAGCACCCGTATGCCAACCAATGGCAGCTTCTCGATAGTTTTCTTGTCCACTGGGCTCGCGGTCGCATTTCCACGCTTCCATATCCGGCAATTGGTCGTCGGAAAACCGCGCACCGGGGTCCAGCCCCTCGCGCTGGACGCAGCAAGCCTCGTGCACGACCTCGAAAACATGATTTTCTGCGTTCTACGATACTCCCATGGTTCGATTGGGAGTGTTATGTATACCGAAGAGGCTCTCGATGCTGGGTCGCTTCGCCCCACATCCTGCATGTGGGGTCGCTAAAGGATCCCGAAACGGATACAGCAGACTCATGCGATTGGACTGGCAAGGACAAATTGTATTGCTTCTGATGGGAATATAGAACATAGAGTCCGTACATACAACGCTCGTGGTGATGTGAGGAGCGCCTAAGTCGAAAGAGCAAATCATGAGTGAAAACTAAGAAACCTCCACGGGTCCACTCGGAGCATTCCCGTTGCTCAAAGAGTCATGCCTGACACCGTTGTGTTTGGCGCCATTGAGATAGGGCTCCAGCTCTTTGGAGTGCACGCCCTCGGTGTCGCTCGCGTTGGCACCGTGAGAGAAGCCACCAATGTAGTAAGGTGCTAAGCGCTTCTTCTCTGCGATCTTGTCTTCTTTGACGCGTGCAAGTAACTCCTTGGCTTTTGAGTTGGCAGAGAATCGATCCTGTGGATGTTAGGAGCTGGCTTGTGATGTGGACGCAGGGTTCTTACGGGTAGCGCATCCCAGACCTTGTAGTCAGTTCCGTGGGTACTGATCGTGCCGCAGCCCTTTCGAGCATACTCGGTCCAGAGGAACAGACGGCTCGACTCAACCATGATGGTCAATTGTTCTTGTTCATGTCAGACATTTTCTGTAGGGATTCTCTGGTTTCATCTTACCTGTCAGAATCTTTTCGGGCACACTCTCGTGGATCCTCATGCCGTGCTGGTAGCCCTCGTGGAAACCACCGTGAGGCGTATGGCATCCCTCAAAACTACCACCGCCGGGAAGGAAGTCATCGCTTCTTCCGAGCCCCTTACCGTATATACAGGCGAGGAACTCGGAAGCGGAGTTACGGTGAAAGTAAGGCAACCGGAAAGTGTTTGTTGCCACGTCCCATCGCGGTCCAAACCAAAGGAGGTCCGCTAGGGGTGTGACTGGATCGCGCGACTTCGCCGTGAGCACGCAGAAGATTGACGGATCTGTGTGATCTATCGAGGTGGCATTCTGCGAGGAGAACTTGGTGAGATCGTACTTGTAGGGTACGACATTGCCGTGCCAAGCGACGAGGTCGAACGGGCTGTGGTCCTGTTGGATAGCGTTGAGCTGCCCATTGGTCTTGTTCACGATCAGCCAGTCGACGTGGAGCTCGTCGTCGATCGCAGCAACGGGGTACAAGAAGTCGCGTGGATTGGCCAGCCCATGTCCACCCAGCGGACCAAGATCAGGGAGCTCCCACATAGAACCCCACACTTCGGTAATGTAGCCGCGAGCGACTTTGGTATCGGGAGCCAGATTCAAACAGAATCGGATGCCTCTCTGGATAACGCAGATTTCTCCGGGCTGGAGAAAGATCTTCCCCATTTCCGTCACAATGTCAAGGTTGCCGAGCTGCGCGCAGACGAGGAAGTCGCCGTCGGTGTTGCAGAACGCTCGTCGCTCCATGCTTGAGTTGATCATGTACACGTAGAGGGCAATGCCTTCTCTGATATTGGGATCGCCGCTTCCAGCTAATGTGTGTAAGCCATCCACAAAGTCAATCTTTTCGTCATCCTTAGGGAGCGGAAACGGGTGCCATTCGGCCTGCTCCGGTAACGACTCAACCTTGGGGTTGATAGACAAAAAGCAATTCTGGATGTTCGACTTCGTCTCAATTGGTATATAGCCCTCTGGACGAAGTTAGCGCAGGAAGTGGTGGAAGTTCTCCTCGAACATACTGTGAGCAGCCGCTGGCCTGCAGCGGTACATGTATGTGCTGAAGTTCGAGTGCCGTGGTGCAGCAAACGCTGAATATGTGATGCCTTCTGTATACAGACCAAAGCGGGCTTCCTGCGGGTTGTTCTGCGCTACGGGCAAAGTTCCTGGGATGACCTCCGACTGATGACGGTTGCCCCATCCTGCTTGGTACTCATAGGGATCATTTGCGCGCGTAGGCTTTAGCCTTTGAAGATCGGTGAAGTGAAAGGCCTTCTGAGGGTCGGTGACGAGTTGACGTTCTTTAAATTCGGGCATTTTATCGAGATGTGAGAGGGTATATGTGAAGGTACTCTTTGCGCCGCAGTAATCCGACTTATATTGGACCAGCTATCTGGGGCGTAGCGCAAGATCTGCCGTAGCTGACTGGCGTGGAATCCGCGTGATGTGGGGCGGTCTGGCTCTTGTCCCAGTAATCGCGGGGTTGCTACACATGGACTTGCTCGGTGAAGCAAACGGGGTCCCAGAATGAGAAGTACGACTAATTCGAAACCGGGATACTGGGCGGGTGGCTGAATGGACGTGATTGCGAGTCTATCTAGCGCGGCAATGCTGTTGCGAACGCTGTGCGTTCTGAGAGCTACATAGCATTAGAAGCTATCCTTGAGTTTTTTTTAATCTAAATCATATCACCCTCGTAACTGCTACGATGTGGAACGGCGAGCTGACTACATAGACCTGGCGAGAACCTCGTCTACCATAAGGCCACACGAACCGAGGTAGTTCTTCGCGTCGCACAGTGAGCTCAAATGCTCATGTGAGATTTTTCCCGTGACTTCGTCGCGAGTTTGGAGAGCTTCTAGCAAGCTAGTGTCATTCTCAATGCTCTCCTTGCAAGCTTCGTACACAATGTCGTGGGCCTTTTGGCGGCCCACATGCGGAGCTAGCCCCATCATGACCGCCTCCGCCACAATGAGTCCTCTGGTGGAGTAAAGATTGTCGAGCATGGCCTTTGGGTTTACGACCAGACCGGAAAGCGCAAAATCCGCCTGGTTGAGAGCGCCAACCGCAATTACAAAACTTTCGGGTACAGCGACCCATTCCAAATGCCAGGGTCCAGAAGCACGCTCAAAGTCGGACACCATGCCATCCAAGACCAGGCCGGCGTTGGAACGTAGAATCTTCGAAGCTGCCAATATGACCTCGCTGGAAATTGGGTTGCGCTTCTGTGGCATAGTGGAAGAAGCTCCACGGTGGGGAACGAAAGGCTCGGACACTTCCGAAAGTTCGTTCGATGACATGATGATGATGTCTAGGGCGAGCTTGCCCAAGCTACCTCCGACGAGAGCAAGGTAGTTCGTAATCTCAGCGACACCATCTCGGGCAACATGCCAGGTGATTGGGGGATCTGTGAGGCCCAAGTCGCGAGCCATCTCTTTGCGGACCCGGATACCATCGTCGCCAGAGCCCAGGGAGGCAAGCGAGCCAGCGGCACCTCCGAATTGAACCATGAGTGTCCGAGATTTAAGTTGCTCTAAGCGCTCGAGGTGTCTTTGGAAGCCGGAGAGCCATATTGCGCACTTGTGGCCAAAGGTGATGGGCAATGCATGCTGCAAGTGGGTGCGGCCAGCCATAGGGGTGTCACGGTGCTTCTTTGACAATAATTCCAGGTTTTTGATAACCGATCGAAGGGTGCGTTCGACGATTTCAAGGCCCTGCTTCATCTGCAGAATGCTCGCTAGGTCCATGATGTCTTGAGTGGTAGCACCCCAATGCACATAGCGCCCAGCTTCCTCTCCGCAGAGAGCTGAAAGTTGCCGCACTAATGGGAGGATAGGGTAACCGACAATTTCGGTCTCTCTTCGAAGCCTGTCAAAATCCAGCTCCGCACCTTGCGATTTAGAGGTCACAATCTCCCCAATGTGAGATGGAATGACATCGCATCGCGATTGCGCTCGTGCCAGCGCTGTTTCAGCATCGACGCAGCGGTTTAAGTAGGCCTTGTCGTCGAAGACTTTGCGAATCTCATCGGTCCCGAAAAGGGTTCGGAATATGGCAGAATCTATGGCGCTGACACTGCCGAGCGCTCGCCGCTGCTGGATCGCAGCAAACTTAGGAATTGCGCGTAATGGTGCGCGACGAAGGAGAAACATGATGATGCGCTCAACAGCAAACAGAACGGACGAAAGCAGGACTGAAAAGCAATGGAACGAGAACGCTAGCACAAGACGCAAAGGGTATCAAAACGTGGGACCATGGCCGTCCGGTAAATGCGGCGGAGAAAGAGTGGGGTTCATTTGAGCGGAACGATTCTCTAGCGTGACGAATGCGGTTAGCGTCACGTGTGTCGTGTCATTTTCGTGTTATGCCCTGGTGCACACGAAACCAACAATGAATTATGCAATGCGCGAGCCATCACTCAAATGCACCAAGTTCACGCCGAAGCACCGTAGCGCAGCTATTCTACATGACTTCGCCGGTCATGACTCCCGCACGAAGAGCGACGCGACGCCGTGTCCGGTGCTCGCACACATGGAAACGATACCCAGCTCCTTATCCTGTCTACGTAACTCTCCAAACAAGGTAGCTGTCTGACGTGCACCTGTGGCGCCAGTTGGATGGCCCAGAGCGATCGCTCCACCATTGGGATTGACTTTCTCTTCATCTAGGCCCAAAGCGCGGATGCATGCTAATGTCTGGCTAGCGAAGGCCTCGTTCAGCTCAACAATATCAATGTCCTTCAGCTGAGTTCCTGTGTACTTGAGCAAGGCGGGGATCGCATATATGGGCCCGATACCCATCTCGTCTGGCGCACACCCGCTCACTTGCGTGCCGACGAAGCGTCCCAAAGGTGTCAAGCTGCGCTCCTCCGCCCAAGAGCGGCGAGCAAGGATCGTGGATGACGCCCCGTCAGATATTTGGGACCTGTAAAGTCGGCTTGTGGACTTGTTTGTCCTCTAGTGGAAGCCACTCACGAGTTACCAGCAGTGCTCTTTCCGTTCTCTCCAAAGACCGGCTTCAACGATGACACCTTCTCAAAGGTCAAGCCATGTCTGATCCCATCGTCCTTGGTGACATCGTACCCTGTTGGTTGGCCTGTCGTGTCGTCTATGCGTTGCACCGTAACAGGCACAATCTCCCAATCGAAGCGACCTTCTTTCTGCGCCTGGCTTGCCCGACCATGGCTTCGTACAGCGTATTCGTCTTGCGACTTCCGATCGATGTTGTACCTTTCCGCCACGTTTTCGGACGTGATACCCATCGGCATGAGACAGTCTCGCGCGTCCTTGACGGTTGAGCCCAGAAGGGTGGGAGAGACATCGGTTGGGATGCCTCGTGAGCCGTAGTTTCTGGACATGCTCTCAACGCCTCCCGCGAGCCCCACGTCTATTTGGCCCACCATGATCGCATGCGAAATGTGAGTGATGGCCTGCAAGCTACTCGAGCACTGACGGTTGACCGTGTGGAATGTCGTAGAATTTGGGAACCCAGCATGATTGAGCGCCATGCGGCCAGTCTTTGCGAATCCAAGCTCAGCGAGAACATTCCCGATCATCGCGTCGTTCACGTCTTTGGGCTCAATTTGAGCTCTCTGTACGGCCGCCTTCATCACCTGTAATCGTTGGATACCTTGCATTAAGGATTTCCGACACGTACTCACAGGCATTAAAATATCCTCGGGGTGCGCATCTTTGTAGCCGCCTTTGAAGCTTCGATTTATCGGCGACCGTACTGCAGAGAGCAAGACAACATCGTTTGGACTCTTCTGTAGCACATTTCGTGCTACCCTGTTGAATGCCGCCATGCTTGCACTCCAGCGTCAATTGCAAAACCTCCAGGCATTTCGAAATGCGAACAGCGGAAAAGCAGCTTAACCGGACATGGTCGAATTGCCGTTCCGCAGCCGCGACGTACGAGACGTGGCGGGGCAGGGGGCAGCAAGAACGTGGGGCGCACTACAAGCTAACCCCACCATGACGAATCCCAGCAGAACAACTCTTTGGACGAAGCAAAAGAAAAGAAGACCTACCTTTTCTTGTTCTATCCAGTGATAGGCTTTAAAAGGGTATACAGAATGACTTTACCAAGCAAGTACCAGAACGGAAGCATCGACGCCTCGCTCAAAGGCGTGTATCGAGCTTCACCGGTCAAGCTCCTCATATACGGCAAAGGTAAGATACACAACTGCCTGCATGTACGGCCACTCAAATGAGCTTCCAGGAACGAGTAAAGAGCTTTCGGACGTGGTATCCGAACTCGGCTGTTCAAAGGCGTTCATCGTTACTGGTCGCTCTCTCTGCGAGAAGACTCCTGTGATAAAGGCTATCGAACAGAGCTTGGGATCGGTCCACGGGGGTACATTCAGCAAAATTGGTCAACATGCGTGAGCATCCTTGGGCGTTGAAAGTTGTCAATGGAACTGATCATCTTAGTCCCATTGGCGATATCCGCGAGGCGACCGCCCTGATGGCAAAATCCGGATGCGATGTCATGATATCAGTAGGAGGTGGCTCTCCGATTGATTCGGCGAAGGCCATTGCGTACAACATCCACCAGGAAACCGGCAAATGGATCCCAAGTATCGCAGTACCGACTACGTTGAGCGTTGCAGAGACAACCCAAAATGCCGGTTTTACTACCGAGGAAAAGCGCAAGATCGCAGTCAGCCATCCAGAGCTCGTTCCCAAAGCTGTGGTATACGATGGCGAAATCGCCTTGCACACCCCCTTGAACTTGTGGACTAGTACTGGTGTAAGAGAAGGCCCCCTCTTCACATATAACACTATAATGACACCGATATAGATGCGGGCACTGGATCACGCTGTCGAGCTCATGTACCACCCACTTGCATCCGAGGTCCCCACCAAACGGTTGTGTTTGGAGGCCATCAAGGACCTATTCAGCTACCTCCCTCAGTCGAAAGAAAACCCCGAAGATGCCGATATCCGCACGAAGCTCTTCCTCGCATGCTACACTTCGTTGTTCCCCTTCCTCTACACTGGCGGTGTAGGTCTCAGCCACAGCATTGGCCATGCAATCGGTGCAACCTACTCAATACCGCACGGCATCACCAGCTGTCTCACTCTAGCACCAACAGTGCATTTCAAAGCAAGCAACCCAGAAGAAGCGAAGCAGATTGCGAGGATCATTCCATACATTGGCAAACAGAGCACGGGAAGCGACGAGAAGGACTCGCATATCGTGGCAGATGCTATTGCCGAGCTGGTTGAGAGATTGGGACACAAAACCACGCTGACCGCTGTAAGTGAAACCGATCTTTCCCTATCGATATCGCTGACCATCTCCAGTACAATGTACCAACCGGCGATGCCGAGGAAGAAGCCATTGCCTTGCGCGCGTTGTTCAGCAAAGAACACAAGGACTTTGAAAACCGTAGGTTGACGTAGCCTTCTCAACCATAATTCAAGCTAATCCAGTGCCTAGTGAAGAAAATTGTTCATGGCCTATACTAGGCTGGCCATGGTTTTGCATCCTTCCCCGATTATTCAGTGGCCGCTTACTCCGCCGATGACCTCATGGCGGCCGTTGTCCTTTGGGAAAATCGCGATAGTGGTACTGTGTCTTCCGGAGCGTTGGCTTCAACAAGGCAGGGAAATATATCCGTAGCGCAACCTTTCCGGCTCTGAAAAGGGTTAGAAGCGAAATCGAAGATGCTTTTCCAGCGCCAAGTCGGCGGATAAGTTTTCTTCCGACATGTTTTGTGGAGACCTTGGCAGCCCCGAATCTCCACCGGTGCCGGCACGGTAGGTGATTCGGCACGCCTAATTGCGTTTAGTGGCGACATGCAAGCTCTCAAAAGTCGTGTGGGGAACGCGCAGTCGCGACCTTTGCATCCCACATTCCCACATTTCCTCTGTGTACTGAGCATTGCGGAGCTGCGTGGAGCTGCAGTGAGGGTCTCTGTAACTTGCGAGTCTCCTTTGTCGTGTGTTGCACCTTACGTAGAACTATTGTGTTGCCTTGAGGTGTTCCTGGGAGCTCAGGGCTACACTTGGAAAGCTTTATCATTGAACTACGATTCGCACAGCAACACATTTCACGATGCAACGAACATTCCTTTTCGCGGCTCGCCGCAGCGCGCCTGCCATCCGTTTCTTCTCCAATACCGCTACCCGCGCTGCGATCAACAAAATCTACCCGTCCGCGCAAGAAGCCATCAAGGACATGAAGTCGGATTCAACAGTCCTAGTAGGCGGTTTTGGATTCTCGGGCGTCCCGAACACACTCATCAATGCGGTGCGCGACCGCCCAGATCTCAAAAACTTCACAGTCGTGAGCAACAATGCGGGTATGCCTAGTGTAGGCCTCGGCCAATGGTTGGACACGAAGCAGATTGGGAAAATGATTGCCAGTTACATTGGAGATAATAAGACTTTTGAGCAGATGTATTTGAAGGGCGAGTTAGCACTGGAGTTAACGCCTCAGGGGACGATTGCAGAGAAATGTGCGGCGGGAGCCGCAGGTGTACCAGCCTTTTACACTCCGGCGGCTTATGGAACGATAGGTATGTTGGATTCGATCATATTCGAAAAGGGGTCTTTGCGATAGTTACTAATACGTCTGCAGTACAAACCGGCGAGCTCCCCGTCCAGTACAATACCGATGGCACGATCGCCAAAATGGCGCCGCCCAAAGAAACTCGCGAATTCAATGGCAAAGCATACGTGATGGAAGAAGCCATCTTTGGCGACTATGCATTCGTCAAGGTCGCAAAAGCGGATCGTCTCGGCAACTGCACCTTCCGCAAGGCACAGAATAACTTCAACGAAGCAATGGGAAAGAATGCAAAGATGACGATTGTGGAGGCCGACGAGATCGTCGAGGATGGAGTCATCGCACCGGAGGAGATACACTTGCAGGGCATCTATGTCAAGAGGGTCATTAAGAGCACAGAGGAGAAGAAGATTGAGCGCTTGGTGCACTATAAGGACCCAGAGGAGCAGAAGCGAGCTATACTCGAAGGTAGGCAACCATGATGCCGGCGCATACGTCGGTCGCTAAAGCAAAGCAGGCTCTTCTGAGGCAGCACAGAAACGCGAGCGCATCATCAAACGAGCTGCGCAGGAGCTCAAGGATGGCATGTATGTCAATCTCGGAATTGGCATGCCGCTTGCTGCTCCGGCCTTCCTTCCCAAGGGCGTCGAGATCATACTGGAGTCGGAGAACGGCATCCTCGGAATGGGTGGATACCCTAAGCCCGGAGAGGAGGACCCGGATCTGATCAATGCTGGCAAGGAGACGGTTACCCTTACCAAGGGCGCGGCGACGTTTGGTAGCCACGAGTCGTTTGGCATGATCAGGTCCGGCAGGATTGACGTTGCCATGCTTGGAGCCATGCAGGTCAACACGTATGGAGGTAAGTTTACAACTAGCTGTCCTTCCCGTAAGCATTCAAACTGACGTGACAAAGATCTCGCCAACTTCATGCTTCCCGGCAAGGTCAAGGGCATTGGCGGTGCTATGGACCTTGTTGCCAACCCGTCGCAAACCAAGGTCGTCATCACCATGGAACACACCGACAAGAAAGGCAACCCCAAGATCCTGAAGCAATGCACATTCCCGCTCACCGGCCAGAAGTGCGTATCGACCATCATCACGGACCTCGCCGTATTCGACGTCAGCCCGATTGACGGACTTACACTAAAGGAAGTCGCAAAGGGCGTCACTGTTGACGAAGTCAGGGCGAAGACGGAGGCGCCATTCAAGGTCGCCGATGACTTGAAGGAGATGGACATATAGACTCCCTCGTGGTTTTCTTTCTTGACAATATTAGCATTGGGCTTTGAGCGTAGCATTTGGGCGCTTGGTTGGACTGCATATAACTATCGATATCCTTCTTTCATCAACTCCGTCGCACTAGGCGAACTCCCACGACCCATCCTCTCTCTTCTTCCCCTTGTCCTCGTACCCCGCAGGCAACTTTCCTCCAATATGCAGATAGACGCTACTTCCGTCTCTATCGTAACACCGATCGTCTTTGCTCGCGCACTGCCACACCGCCAGTGCCGCTTCAGCCATCGTCGGGCTGATTCCTACTTGCTTTCCGCTTTCGATGCCTAACCCTAGGTCTTTGAGCATCATCTGCGTTTTGAAGCCAGGCTTATACCCGCTATTGCTCGGCACCCATATATCCGTTACGTTGGGTATCGGCATGACATGGTCGCACATCCAGGACTGCCCGGTCGAAGCGCGAATGACTGAGTACAACTGCTTCGGGTCAAGACCCTGAGCGACACCGATAGCAAGGGCTTCCGCGGTAGCCAGCAGAATAGTGCCCGAGAGATAGTTATTCGAGATTTTGGCTGTGAGGCCTGCTCCAAGCGAGTTGAGGTAGAAAAACTTCTGTGGAGAGCCCATCATCGATAGACTGGTTTCGAGGCGCTTGTGTATCGGATTCGAGCCCGTGGGTGCGGGATGCCCGATGAGCATCGAGAGATCGCCACGCTCTGCTGCAGGTACGCCGCCCTAGCTCGTTAGTCATGCGAATACTAACAGCGGTTAATGTAAACTCACTGAGACCGGTGTGTCCACGTATGTGCCCAGCCCCTCGGCTCTGAGCTTTTCGCCGACTTCTCTTGTACTTTGCACGTCGATGGTGCTGCACTCGCACAGCACCCTTCCTCCATCCTTCCTCGCAGCTATGACGCCGTCTTTTTCGTCTAGGTAGACCTTCTTTACGTCGTTCGCGCCAGGTACGATTGATATGACTACTTTTGTGTTGTCGGCTGCTTCGCGTGCGGTCGAGACAATTTTAATGGGTCCCAAAGTACCGTATTCGTCTCGGAACCGGGTGCAGGCGGAGGAATTGATATCGTTAACATAGAGGGTAGCAGTTGGATCGATCTTCTTTCGGATGTTGGCCGCCATAGCGTAGCCCATGGCTCCAAGGCCTGAGGAGCGTTAGTGTTTCACTGGCAAGGGGACTCGTGAATCGCTTTACCAATGAACGCATAGTTCTCTGCCATTATCAATTTTAGAGATAGTCAGAGTATACTCCGACAGTGAGGTATTCCATTCATTATTTTTCACAGTGTAAGTAGTGACCTTTGGCAAGGTAGCTAGTCCCTGCATGCATCTGCCCCACATTCTTCCCCTCACGCTCCATATCCTCCCCAATATCTAATGGGAACCCATTTCAAAGCTGCCAAGTGCTCCTCGGCGTTATCAAGTCCCTGCTTTGACATCTCGAAGAGGTCACTTGGAGAGCAGAGGGGAATCTTTCTAAACAGTCCTTGCATTTACCCTACGTACGTGATTATCTGTTAGTTACACAAGTCCCGGATCATGATTGTGGCAGTACTTTCGAGCTTAGCTGATTCGGTTTCAGTGCAAACAATTGCAAGATGTCATCCAATGCACCTCTCAGGGTAGGAGTTATAGGCCCAGCGGGCTTTGGAGGCTCCTACCTTTGCGTCGAGCTCCTGAATCGCGGCCATACAGTCATCGGTATATCTCGTAACCCTCAGAAGCTCGGCTCACATGAGCGATACATACCACGCCCTGTCGACATCGATTCCGTCTCTTTCTCCGAGCTCGCGAAGTACTTCGCAGAAATAGATGTTTTGGTTTCAGAATATGGGCCGCATACCGGGGGCCCAGATGCGTTGCAGTACAGTGAGTACGCAAACACTATCTAATCAACGAGGTTCCCTAATTAGGATAGTGCCGTTCCTCGAAGCAGTGCGGAAGATCATATTAGCAGTGAAGTCCTCGGATGTCAAGTATTTCGTCTTTGTCGGCGGCGCGGGCTCTCTTCACGTGCCTGGCACAGCGGAATGCTGTGTTGATCACCCGGACTTCATGATGGCATACCGGCGCGCTATTACCACTACCGAAGCGCACATCATGTACATGGAAGAGCGTCTGGGCACCATGGGCACGGCGCTACGTGCGTATCGTGATGCGCAAATCGCCGAGCGAGAGGGGCGTGCGACCGCCGAGCAACGCAAGACCATTGAGCAGTATGAAGCAAGTACCAAGAAGAAGGATCGCGCGATAGACTTTATCAAGTCGGGGCGCACGGCGTGGATGTTCTTTAATGGGAATACGTCGTTCAGGTGGTCGTTTGTGTCCCCACCTGCTTTGTACAGGCCTGGAGTGCGAACTGGGAAATACGAAATTAGCGTCGACGAGATGGTGCTGGTTGGCAAGCAGCAGGGGGATGATATCTTCGAGGGGCGGTTGACGGGCATCAGTGTCGCGGATATGGCGATCGCCATTGCAGATGAAGTGGAGAACAAGAAGCTGGTGGGGAAGCATTGGAGTGCGTGGGGAGACATCAGCGAAGATAAGCCGGCGCCTGCTTACTTGACGTTGGATGTGGTCGAGGGAGGAAGCAAGTAGGCCTAACGGAAGCAAGAGATATCGCGCATCAATTCTGAGCTTCACATTATGGTGTCTTCTGCGCTAGCTTATCTGCGTCCCAGGTCGTGCCCTGCATAGCGAGAAATTCTTGGCCTTTGGCAAGCACTTTACTGTTCTCTTCACCTAGCCATTGCGGTTCTAGCGCTTGTATCGCATCTTCAATCTCGTACGCTTCACCGCCTCCAATCCATAGGATTTTACCCGCAAATGGCATCTTCGCACCTGGATGAGTCTTGCTCTCTTCGCTTCGATTGGCAGAAGCGCAAAGAATGATGCTTCTCGCGACGTCCTCGGGTTGGTTCTCCGGAAGACCAAGTTCTCTCCAACCGGCTTCGATGCCTTTGACCAATCTTGTCTCTGGAATTCTATCAGAACAGGTTTGCAATGTGGGAAGCTATTGGGACCTTACTTGTCATCCAAGGACAAATCACATTGATTCTGATATTCTCCTGGATAGCAACGATATGCAATCCCCTCATCAGACCTAGTACCCCATGCTTACTGGCTGTGTACGGAGCCAGTCCTCCACATTCTTTGAAACCCGCGATAGAACTTACAAGGACGAGGTCGCCGCCTCCAGTTTTTCTTAAATAGTGCATACCGATTCTCGCTGTGAATATGGAACCTTTGAGATTGACGTCGACCTCCATCATGCTAGGCTCGACAAAGATGTCCGAGGATGGATCAAAGATGTCTTTGTGGTTTGCCACACCGGCATTGGCGACGACAATATCGACTCGGCCATAACCGGTCTCTGCTAAAGCGAACAAGTCAAGCTGGGACTTGTACGATGATGTGTCGCAATGCTGAAATCGAGCTGATTCCCCGAGAGAAGATTCAACCTCTCGCGCCGCTGCTTCGTTGACGTCGCCAAAGACCACTTTGCATCCTGCTTCTATAATGGGGTTAGTACGGTTCTACAAAAAGATATCGAGGAATAGTATGTTTACCGACAAATTGCGTCACTGCAGATCTTCCGATCCCGGTTGCGCCTCCTGTAAGCACTACAACCCTTCCGTTAAGGGTGCTGAGCAGCTCCGGATTGAATTGCACGTGAACCATCTTGTCAAAAGTCTTGTAGTACACAATTGGCAAGGATCAGATCTTCCTCCTGCGAGATCAGTTTTCATTTCGTTAATGTTCCCCCGCACGCGCACCCCACATTTCCCTACAGTATGAGAAGCGGGGAACACGCCCGCATTCGCCTCTACCCCTCATCAAGGACAGAAGAGATCAGTCTTGTATTTCGGCACTTAGCAATGTGTGACTCTATATTTTTACGACGCAATACATATTATAGATTTTAATACTAATCTAGTTATATAATAAGGAAATTAATAAAATTAATACTAGATTTTTATACCTATACGCTTAGATAAAATCTAGCTTTATAAATAGCGTAAAGTTACTAAATGCCTTATTTATATAGTCTATATATAGTAACTTTTTATAGTTAAATATTTTATTATTTTTAATTTTTCTTTAAAGTACTTTTATAGCGTTTATCTCTTACTTTTAGTAATTTTATAAAGAATATTTTACTAAGTAGCGTTAGTACTATCTTTAGGTAGTATTAGAAAATATATCTTCTCTAAAGTAGATAATAATATAGTAGATAATTATATTAAAAAACTAGACTTAACGCTCTATTAACTTTTTATTAATATTCTTATTAATATACCTAGTAATATACCTAATAATATACTTATTAATACGTACCTAGACTAAGTTATAAATATATTTATTAGAATTATTCCTAAACTCTTTAAGTCTACTATATATATTAATTTTATAATTAATATCTCTATAGTTACGTATACGGTATATCTAAAAGTAAAAGACTTTTTAAATAGTATTTATTTAATTTTTTATAGCTATAACCTATTAGTGCTAGTTATAGCTATTATTTTATTACTTATTTTAAGTTTTATATTATATTATATTTTTTATGTATATATTCTTTATAGTACGTAGTATATAGCATTATTTATAAAAAAATTTATACTTATAGTAAAAAATAGTTTAATAAAAAAAAGAAGTTATAAAGTTTATTTTACTGTATAAGCGGCTAGTATACGACTTAATATTAAACTTTAATAATAATAATAGTTAAAAGGCCGGTCTCGATAGAAATCTAGAGGTTTTAAAATTATAATAAAATAATTAATATAAAATATTTTATTTTATTTAGTTATATACTAAGCTATTTATTTTTATTATTTTAGACCTACTAGCTATTATCCCCTTATAGTCCTTATAGCCTAATTTAAAATTTTTTTTAATATTTAGGCCTCGTATATACGCTGGCGAATGGGTTGGGGTCACACAGACCACTTGGGGTCGTATGTAAGCAAGAATAAGCGAGGAATATTAAAGCTATTTTAAAAAAGTATTTACTAACTTTTTAACTATAATTAATTAAATAATAATATAATAGTAAAAGTTTTAGCGCATAGGCTAAAGTTAAATTATAAATTATAAAAATAATAGTTTTATTTATTAGATTCGACACAATTTAAAATTTAAGAAGGTTTCCTATTAGAAATTTAAATTGTGCAGAATCTAATAAATAAAACTATTATTTTTATAATTTATAATTTAACTTTAGCCTATACGCTAAAACTTTTACTATTATATTATTATTTAATTAATTATAGTTAAAAAGTTAGTAAATACTTTTTAAAAATAAGTTTAATGTTCTTATAAAATGTGGCCCTAGCTTTATAACCCCAACCCAACCCTAACCCCGACCTATTTACCAGCGTACTCGTATACCTATCGCGCTTTTATAATATTATATACCTATAGCTCTATAATATACCCGAAGTTATTTAGCCTACTTTTATATAAAATCTTTAAGTTACTTTACTATTTTTATATAAAGTCTTTATTTAATTATAAAAGTTTTATAAATTATTAGTTTTAGTAGTAGTTATACCTAAAGTAGTTATTATATACTATTTTATATTTTAAGTATTTAGTAGGTATTTAAAAGTACTAATAATACTAGCTTTTTATTTAATCTATAAGGCGTTCTGCCTTGTTATCTATACCTTAGTTAAATTTTTAGCCTTTTAGTAATAGCTACTATAAGCGTATACTACTTTTTAGTTATACTAAATATACTATTATATAGTATTAAGCTAAAGATAGTATAAATATTATTTATATTACCCTGCGCCGGTTGTAGAAGGTTAGTTATTATAATTTTAACTTTTTTATTATTTCTTTTACTTATCTATTTAATATATATTTTTTATAGTATATATTATAAGAGCTTATAACGTAAGAGCCTATATATTTATTACTAGTAGGTTATCTATTTTATAGTTTATTAGATATATAAAAGTCTAGTACTATAGTTAATAAAATTTATTATATTACGTATTATACTATATACTATAAATATAATATATTAATATCTCTTTCTTTATAAATACCTGCTTAGTATTAGTTTATAATAGTAGATATACTAGTATAAATTACTATATAAAATAATAAATTATACTAAGCTGCGATACTATTAAGTACTATTAAGTAGTTATTACATACCTATTTTAGTAGGTATTACCTTTCTTAATTAGGCTTAGCGCAGTACTTTTAAGAGCTAGTTATTAAATTTTATAGTATATATAGCACTTTTCTTCCTAATTAAGTAGTTACTAATAGTAACTTTATTACATAAAAAAAAATAGTTAAAAGAAAAAGATATAAGAACTATAGGCAATTGTGCGCTTAATAACAAAAGCCCCACCTTAGGCCGCCGCTAAGGCACGGATGTGACAGAAGAGATCAGCTCGCTCGAACAGGAAGTGGCAATGAATCCAAGCCTTGCTCCAGATATCGCATTTGACTATCGACCAAACATGAAGTTCTGGAAGACGTCCAAGACCAAATCAAAGCCAATCTGCTCACCCAACTTGAGAACCCGCTCGTCTCGCCCAACCTCTGCAGGGTTTCCTGACGCGACATACTTGGTTGTAATACCTTCACTGCTCGGCCCGTAGACTCTTGTCCCTAGTTTCCCACCCTCAACAGGCGGCCATGGGTCATTGCCGTTGACGAACTCGATGAAGTCTTCAGCGTACGCACGAGCAACCTTCTTCTGTCCCTCATTCAGATGTCCATTATAGTTTTGGAAAAGGTAGGATACATCGAGAATGTGTCCCGCCTCGCCTTTGAATCGTCCTTCCCAGGGAATACCTTCGTTGAAATGATACAGGAAGAACTTGTTGTCCTTAGTCTGCGGCCACCCCTTCGCGAAGGCAAGGGCGGGCGCGTAGAAGCTGATTTCTGTGGCGAAGCGGAGGATGGAGAGAAGAGCCTCGTCATCGTTGGTCGAAGCAGTGATGTTGTAGGATGATAGCAGAGTCGAGGCCACGTCGGGGTGTGCAGCTAAGGTTTTGTTAACCGACTCTATAAACTTTGATGCTATGTTTGGAAGCCGTTCGTTGAGGCCCATGAACAGGAGAATATTTCCCTGCCGAGAGGATTAGCAGGTTACCGTAAAACGCCAGTTCTGGTTGCTTACATCCAGTTTTGACTCGCCTATCATTAGTGCTGAACACCACTTCCGACCCGGAAGTGGAAATTGTGGGTCATCGGACTGGGATGAAATTATTGGGAAGTTCGGTATGCCAGGTACAGCGTCATTGTCGACGGAAGGAAGCAGTGGCGTTCCGGGTGGGACCTTTTGCCAAAGGTCGTCGACGGGGATATGAAGTAGCGCTTGTATACGTCCATCTGGAGATTTGTCTGCAAGTCCGAGAGCCTCGATAATCTTTTGGTAGGCACCCTCGGTCGCTGCTTCGGGCAATGGTTTGAACAGCAGCATCGCACCTCCAGTACTCAGACACCGCTTCATAAGTGGTTTCTTTGAAGTGAGCATCATAGTGACAGCCACTGGTTGCATCAGCGTTTATCCGTTGGCCCCGGCAGAAATACGTACATCCACCGGCACTTTCGCCAACCGTCGTGATCTCGTCTGGATTGCCACCGAAACCATCGATGAATTTTCGTACCCACTCAAGTGCGGTTCTTTGGTCATGGAAGCCATTGTTCGCCTTGTAACCTGCATTTCTCAGCTCTTTTGAAGTCATAAAACCCGTTACGCCCAGTCGATAGCTTCGAGAAGTCAGTGATTGCATCATCGTTGGCTTTGCGAGTGCATACTTGATCGTGATGCCGATAATTGGTTTCCCCATCTCGACAGAAAGCTTGACTAGTGGCGCAGGGTCGTAGTGCGGGTACCAGCTCGAGCCTACAGCGAATCCGCCCCCGTGCACGAACACGTACACTGGAAGTTTTGCGGTGGCATCTATGTCACCATCCTTGCCTGCAGGAACGGTAATATTCAAGTTCAGGCCTTCGATGTCCGAATGGTAGGGTACGTCCGGTGGCAATGGTAGCGAATGCTGGATGAAACCGAATTCGTTGTTGATAGCGCCAATAGGCGACACTGGAGGAGGACTACCAAATGTAAGCAGGAATCTGCCGACTTGCTAATCTATTATACCCGAATTTGGAAGCATCCAAAATCCCGGAGCCGTATTCGGTCACCAGTGAAGGCGCGGCAAAGCGGTTCTCCAGTGATGCATATTTGATGCCCAGGAACTGGACCACCTTGTCCTTAGTGTTTCCCTTGATCTCGCCCAAGACTCTGTGCTTGA
This sequence comes from Pleoardoris graminearum, assembly GCA_030770415.1. Lineage (NCBI taxonomy): Eukaryota > Fungi > Ascomycota > Dothideomycetes > Pleosporales > Didymosphaeriaceae > Pleoardoris > Pleoardoris graminearum. Next base: position 587,277 of record JASEKS010000001.1, on the reverse strand, counting down.
AGTTGGTCGGCATTTCCAGGATTTAGCTAGGTGGGAGCTCCGTGACGTTTGGAGACTTGAAGTTCACCGGCTCGAACGAGACGCGATAAAGACGAGGTGCGACTGGGATGCCCAAAGTTTTAGGAGCCAGAAGTTGTAGCTCGGAAAAGCGAATAATTCGGAGGTAGATTACTGATACGGAGCAGCAAACTACCCCGCTATGTCGTAACTGTATTATATATGGTGGGGCCGGAGTGCGAGATTCGTTTTCCGCCTATATGTGGGGAAACATGCCGAAGAAAACCATTCCAACTCTCACTGTGCTCTCAAGCAGGTGTAAACGCCGCCAGGAAGATAAAACCATCTGCCAAACGGACCTCGACCAAGGTTGGAAATCTGCGCGCGAAGTAATAACATAAACAACATGGTATCACACTGGGCTGGGCTGAGGCAGCACGCATCGAGGTACATCTCCACTGCGAATTGGCACTAACCTTGAAGGGTAAAGTGCAAAATGTGGAGGCTATTCCGCCATGCTTTAACTTGGACCTTTCGAGGCGCACAGCTGCTCTCAATTTCGTCTGTATCGCGTGTAGGGTGTTGCGCAGATGCCTCCCAGTCCTTTGCCGCAGACGGAGGCCTTCGTTCACCTCTCGTTGCTGGATGGTGGAAGTTTCATCGCCGACACGGATAAACTGCACGCAGATGTCACCAATGCCAAGTTTCGGATGTACAATTGGGCTTTCTGCATCTCTCACGATGGTGACCATGTCCTGTGGGATCTTGGGCTGGACGAAGTAGGATCTTAGTCATTTCAATTGGAAACATGCTTACCGGCACCAGGATCGTTCTCATTATACACCATGGGTCAACAAATTTATGTTGGACTATGTCTGTCCTTCTGGCCCGAGGCGAAGCATCGGACAACAATTATGTGAAAGGGGCATCTCGCCTAACAAGATCGAGACAGTAGTATTCAGGTTGAAACCCTTTCCATGTTTGATTTGTCTGCTCGGCTGACCCCAGAAGCCATGCCCATTGGGACCATTGCCGGCCAATTAGAGAAGAATTCCCTAATGCAACAGCATATTTTGGGCCTGGCACGAAAGATTATTGCTCTCCTGGACACCTTGCAGACCCAAACGCTCAATGGGATGGCCGCTTCTTCGATCCTGAGCGAGCCACCGAACGTAGTGATGAGCTTGCCGGCCCGTGGGTGCCGTTTGGACCATTCGAAAGAGCAAAAGATTTCTTTGGAGACGGCAGCTTCTGGGTCATTCAAGCACCTGGGCACATGCCAGGAAATCTATGCGCGGCAGTGCGGCTGGAAAGTGGCGCGTGGGTACTTTTGGCAAGCGACTGCTGCCACTCGAGGTACGTGTTCCCCGATGCTCGGTTTTAGTGATAACGGCGTTGCTGATGGGTACAGGGGTATTCTCGACGGTACTCATGAAATTGCACAGTTCTGTATGCCACATCGTCATGGCATGGTATCGCTGCATACGGATATCGATGCTGCCAGAGATACCATCTCGAGAATCCGGGAGCTGGAGAAAGACTTCGGCTTCCACGTCGCACTGGCACACGATGCCGAATGGTTGAAAGAGGGTTCGGATCAGGTGTTGATGAGTTTGCTAGATGCCCATATGCAATTCGCGGCGAAAGAACGAATACCCAAGGAAGAAGTAGCATAATTATTGGAAAGGATCTAGTGTATATACAAGCACGCCGTACTGCTGTGTGGTGGAATATTGAATTCCCTCATAGACGGGCGCATGCTAGTCCAAACATCGTCCAAGACACTTGGAGCAGGTAGCGGGACTATGGTAGATAAGTTCACCCTGATGAGGCTCAGCAATAGAAATGCATGCGAATTTTGTGACTTATTCGCTTACTAAATGATATACATGCACCTTTGGCATAAAAAGGAAGCAAGGTGCAAACTCGGCTAACAAGTATATCCACCAGATATGTTTAATTTCCGAGACTCTACTCGTCAATTTATTTAGACTATGCGACAAGCTGACTAAATGGTCGCTGGTTGAGAGGTAGTCCGAAAAGCGTGCAACAGGAGTTAACCCCCCAGAAGACCCAATTAACAAACGCGTACAACTTGCTCATATACATATTCGCTCAAGTAGTACATACGATAGTAAGCCCAGAGTGCGATGTTAGTTCTATTCAAAACTTAACCGGAGGGCAACTCGCAATGCGAGCATCTACTAACGTGATTGAGCTTCTTTGAACGTCACTGCAGGCGCGCTTCACCAATGGGCCTTGCTCTCCAATAGGATTGTTTCAATTTCTGTTTATAACTTCAAAAGAGTGTGCGTATGCGTTGCCTCCGCGACCAGGATCATATTTGCAGAGCGATGTCAGAGAGTGTCCACTTTATAACTTTCAAAGGTCCCTCGTCCCAATGAATGTGGCTGCGATGACCAACCCCATCAAGGTCGCAATAATCCCCGCCGAAACCACGGTATAGACTGAGCGCCAGGGCGGGATTGCTGGACGCTTCAATCCTCGGAAAATCAACAACGAGGAAGAGAATCTACATTGATGAGCATATATCTCACCCGGCAGGATAACTCGATAACTCACTAGTTGTGCAGGCGGCTGAAGTATAATGAGCATTCACGTAGCAGCCATACGTCGGGGTATAATCCCACACGTCGCAACGGCCTGAACCACAAGTGGATCCGGTGCTATGTCATTGTCAGCACGAGCACATGTCATGAGATGTAGCGAACTTACCATCCTCCATTAACGCATGTACCGCGCGACCAACAAGTGAAGTTCACTGCTTGCCCATTTGCAAGTTGGCGGACTACAGGATAGTTCGTACCGGGGCCCGAGCGACAATTGACGGGGCCACTGAGAATGGTGCAGATTAGCTGGGCAGCGTCCTTGACGAGGTTATCAGGCTCGGCGACCGGGTTGGCAAGCGCAGCCGCGGCGAAGGATAGGACGGCAATAAGCTTCATGTTGTGATTGAGGTCTGCTTTGGGAAGGTTGAATGATTGATGATTGAGCAGTTGGAGGGAGATATTGGGAAGAAGTTGGAGGAATTTATACCCACGTTGGGTTTGTGCCCGGTTGTGGGTTCAAAAAAACGTACATGTGGTGGTCAGACTTGCATCCTCGCGATCCTTCAAGGAGAACTAGAAAGCATTGTCTCCTTCCCCAGTTGCCCGGGCTTTTGCCCGTCTCTGTGACTATCACTCGCGTTCACGCATACACCACTGCGTTGATACGTGGAGGTATGAATGAATAAGGCTAGCTATTGAAGATCCGAAAATCCCTGCTGCCTAAATGTGCAATCTTACGAGGAATGCGAAGGCAGTTCTCTGGTGTGGGATAAGCATAATCACAAGCCGAATGTGTACGAGAATGCAATGTTTACCGGTGTTAACAATATGGCGCTACACATCTTCAGCTCCACTGGGCTGGCGCAGCGGCTCCTTTCGCGGGGGTTTTACTGGGTATTCCAAGAAACGTTCGAAAGCCATGGCTTTCCGAATTCCAAATTCCATAAAGCTTGAGTCCTATTGTTCTCCGATGTCGCGGCCTATTTGGAGCAAGCGTATTCAGATACCCAGACACTGACAAGGCAAACAAAGCATCATATTGGTTCATAATACCGAGATTCAATGTTTAAGAAATCTAAAGCCTAGGTTGATATTGACACATAATGCGAATACGGCCTTTGAATCTGTGCGTACAGTAAGCCTAGCAGGAAAAAACCAATAGTGTATTGGAGATGCTGTTTGCAGAGGATCTGGCAGCTCAAGGTTTCATTCTTCTCCCAGCTGTCCCTGTCACCGGAAGGTCCTCGTTATCGTCGTGAACTACCTTAGCAGATCATGCGATAACCAGCACATGTTACAAGACGTTGATCACAATAAACAGGCGCAGCGAACCAGTACAAAGGATGACATCAATGCGCTCACGTAGGGGCTAATCCGAGTACTAGCTCTGTGGAAGCCCCGTTCGTCTTGATTCGCTCATCATACGTAAGCACTGGCGTTCTCCTTTATCGTCGTGCACGACCTGAACAGATCATGCGACAACCAACACAAATGACAAGATGTAAGCACTGACTACCACTCGTCGTGCAGGTTCTAGGCTAGCTAGTGAGATCTGCATTTGCGGGGTATGCAATTAATATAGCCCATTGAGATTTCTCCCGCGTTGATTGGTCGCGAACAAGAAAATGCGTTCAGCTCTTACCTTCTTGTACTACCATAAACACGCGTCTCGATTGAGGATGGCTCTTGCTTCACGGGCAATGTTTCGCTTTGATCGCATTCATACTTAAGTAGATCGCCGGTTTCCGCGCTGGGTCAATCGCGGGTGATAGTACCTAGGCAGGAGTGGAGCGCAGGCTGACAGTTTTCGAGCACCACTTTCTCGGTCAGACCGGAGGCAGCGGATCTTCATCGGGTCGATGCGTTGATAGAAGAACATGGCTACTTTCACATGGTCTAGACCAAGCGAGGGATTCACTGGTGAATGGAAATTGTTAGGAACCAAGGAAGCAGAAAACGCGGTATGCATAGAGACCTAATGGATACGATTCACTCGTGATATCAGCTCACCTGCAATAGTCGTTACAGACTGCTTGAAAATCGCAGCACATCACCGTGGACATAGCATGATTTTATAGCACAGCATGTTGACGTATCCCAGCCTTCCGTATGACAACAGGGTTTTCAATTCGGAGGTGAGATAAGCACCGGCCAAAATGGATCAAGCAATAGTAGACGTTAGCCTCTCAAGAAGGCCATCTCCTTCCTTCTAAAAGTAACTAGGCGGATGCTAATGGAAGCAGACGGGGTGCCAAAGAACACCACGTTGTCTCTAGTCTGGTTACAATCCTAAGGTCTATATTCGTCGGTCATCGCGACCGTGGAGACATTAAAAGCGAGCCTTGCAGTAGGGTTCGTCCGGTAAGCTATATTAGGTCGGTCTACGATATGCGTTGGGCAAACCAGACACTACAAATCATTTGAGAAACATGCCAAAGTGCATGCAACTATTGCTTGAGTACTTTTAGCGGTTTTAGTACCATGTCTCTTCCAGTAGTAGATAGTTGTGAAGGAGATGGAACAATATTGGTAGGTTGGCTGGTTATATCTATAATAAAGGACTTCTAGTCCATTCGCAGAATTACTGTACTATCAATGCATTAAGTGTATCCAGTAATGATGATATCGATCAACTACACTCGGGATATAGAAGATTTTGAATTCTTGGGTGGGCCTAGCTAATAGACTGCGACATGTCGCCTTCGTCTAGTTTATTAACTGGCTGAAATCTTAGAAGACTTCGGGACATCCCGTGCTCTAAAGAGAGTGGTTTTATAATTCGTGCATTTCCAGTTTCGCCCCAAAGGATCTAGATGAAGGCTAGGCAGGTACTAGATCAAAAACCCTTAAATTATATAGGGACGCAAATAACGCGCTATAGGCGATTTAGCACTTCATTATAGTCTTTAATAATATACAGGTCGTACTATGTCGAAATCTTGTGTTTCGGCACCTAGTAATGTGTGACTCTATGTGTTTACGACGTAATATATATTATAGCTAGTAGATTTTAATACTAGTCTAATTATATAATATAAAAATTAATAAAATTAACACTAGCGCCTTATATATATATATACCTAAGTAGAATCTAGTATACTAAATAGTATATTATTATTAAATATCTAATTTATATATTCTATATATAGTAATTTCTTATAATTAAAAATTTTATTATTTTTAATTTTTTAGAGTACTTTTATAGTATTTATTTTTTACTTTTTATAGTTTTATAAAGGATATTTTACTAAAATTAATATTATTTATATATAATATTAGAAACGTATTTTTCTTAATATAAATAATAATATAGTAAATAATTATTTTAAAAAGCTATACTTACTACTATATTATTTTATTATATTTTTTATACGTTTTATACTTATATAGATATATTAAAAATAAATTATAAATATTTTTATTAAAATTATTTTTAAATACTTAATTTAACTATATATATATTAATTTATAATTAATATTACTATAGTTACGTATATAGTATACTTTAAAATACCCCTTTTAGATCGCCCCGAGCCACTACAGCTACACTTTTTTATTTAATAAATATATAAATATATATACTTAAAATATAAAAAGCTTTAAATATTTTTTATTTAAATTATATTTAAAGTATAAAATTTTTAAACTATAATATATTAGTATTAATATTTATATATTAATTAAACAAATAGTGTGGCTATAGTAACTTAGGGCGACTAAAAGGGGTTTTAAAAAAGGAGGAGTATGTGTATACCTTTATATTAGTACTAATTATAACTGTATTTTTATTATTATTTATTTTAGACTATATACTATATTATTTATATATATATATATTATAGTATAAACTAAGTAACGTTATTAATAAAAAATTTATACTTATAATAAATTAATAAGGGAGAAAAAATTATAAAATTTAATTTAGAAAATATATAAATAGCTCATATATAATTTAGAACTAAGGCCGCTGGTAAGGCACTGGACGTACTATATCGAATATGGATTACCTAGTATAAGAGGGACGTTAGGACTTTGTCTAAAAGCGATAACGCAGTAAGAGAATATAGTTTAATAGTGGCAAGCCGGAAAGTAGTAAGAAACGTGAATTATGTTACCATACTTAACGGTGGTACATGAGTGTAAGAAGGGTAGTGCTAAAGTCGGCATGTCGGGCGAGTCGGTGATCCTTAAAAGCAACAACAAGCTAGTGGGTCCGCTATTTCCAAGGAGGGAAACGCTAGCGTTGCGCGAAACCATCTATTGATGTAGATAACTTCGACGGCGCCCCAGCCATGTCATCCTGATGCTTATGTCTTTTATCTTTTCTTCAGCTACATATATTTCTTTCTGTTCCTCCCCTATCTAATTACCTCTGCGCGCAACCTCTCGGAAATCCAGAGCAATGACTCACAACCGCCGTCATTACTCACTCTTCTTTCTTCTGCCCCCGTTGCTTTATTGGCGTACTTTATCGTAAAACTGTATCTACATAGGCGCTTCTACAGGAATGTACCCGGACCGCCGCACTCCTTCCTTTGGGGCCACCTAAAGGTCATAGGCGAGGCGATGGCTCTCCTCCCTCCCGGCGCCCATTACCAGGCAGCCATCACGAACATCTCGCAGAAGTATGATCTACCCGGCGCATGGTATTTGGATTTGTGGCCAGCCGGTCCAAGCCAATTGATTGTTACGGACCCAGATCTCGCCCACCAGTTCACGGTGCTAAAGAACCACCCGAAGCATATCGCAGCGGCCAAGAGCATGGATCGAGTTATGGGTGCAGGTAACGTCGCAACTGCGGACGGTGCGGCATGGAAGGCAGCGCATAATATGATTGCACCAGCATTCTCGGCTTCGCACCAGCGGAACATGGCCGGCATGGCAAGTCTACCGGGTACAAAGTTGATGTGTCATTGCGAAAGGAATAATCGTCTTTCGCGTATGCGACATGCATGGAGTACCATATCCCACCTTTTAAAAAACGTCCACTGACTTTGTACCTGCGGGTTCGGCAGATGGCGGAAGAAGTCATGGTGTTTCGCTCCATCCTGCAGAAGAAAGCTGCGACTGGCGAAGTTTTCAAGCTCGAGGAGGTTCTCCATAACCTCGTCTTGAATACCATTGGGAGATCTATATTTGAAGAATCCCTTGAGGCGCAAACGAAAGAGATGCCTATGCTGGCGACATTCCGTCGGGTCTTGGACCTAAACGTTATCCTAATGCAATCCTGGAACCCGAAAGCCAGGTTTTTCGCTCGCCGGGAACAGGAGAGACTAAACAAAGAGCTGGAAGCGCAGCTAGCAGACATGATTCGCGTGCGATTCGAGAAGGTCCGGCGAGAAAACATTGACATCAGCCAGAAACGCGGGCTGTGCACCATGGACCTCATTCTGCGAGAACACCTATTCGAAGTACGAAAGGCACAAAGGGAACCTCTCGATCCCAACTTCGTGCAGATGGCCATCACTCAAGTTCGAACTCTTCTGCTAGCCGGCTCCGGGACCACCACAGGCACGCTGACCTTCGCATACGTGCTGCTTTCCCTCCATCCCGAAGTCGTGCAGAAATTGCGGCACGAGCACGATACCGTCTTCTGCCCGGGAATCGAGGAGACTTATGCTCTGCTGCAAAAAGATCTCAACCGTCTCAACGATCTGGAGTACACCACCAACGTCATCAAGGAAACGCTGCGCATGTATCCCATCGGCAACTCCGCGCGCGCCGAGGACGCCACGGGCTTCATCACCTACCAAGGGAAGCGGCTCTCCACCAAAGGCCAAATGGTCACGGGCGTGCAGCACACCATGCACTACGACAACCGGATCTTCCCCAATGCCTCCAAGTTCGACCCGGACCGCTTCTCCCGGGACGACGTGCCGCGGAACGCCTGGCGGCCCTTCGAGCGCGGTCAGCGGGCGTGCCTCGGGCAGACGATGGCGATGGAAGAGATGAAAGTCACGCTCTTGCTCACCGTGCGGGACTTCGACTTCGCGTGCAGCGGGCTGAAACCGACGAAGCGGCGGTTCGGATGGACGACGCTAGACACGGTGCTGGGCGATCGCGCGTTCCAGGTGATGAAGTTCGAGGCGAAGCCGAGCGACGGAATGCCCGTCACTGTGAGGCGAGCGCACTGACGGGGTTGCAACCGTGTGAGTCGGTGACATAGACTAACATATAGACCAGCCCCTAAGCAACCAACATGATCCCCGTCACATATCCTGAAGCATGAGAAATTTACTGCTACTATTATTAGTCTATTTTATTAAAACCGTACTAGCCTCAGCCAAATACTGACTCTGCACCACATATCCTAGGGCACCATATACAACTTGTTGCGCGCCCTCGCGGGGCATCACGCTAGGCAGCCAGATGAAGTTCGGTACTGAATACAAATTTTCGCTCAACGTCGCGAAGTACGGTCCGCGAGTTCTGGTAGCGAAGGAGTCATGGGCCTGAACATATACGCTGCGAAAGTTCTTCTTGCATCTTCCATCACCGAATCCTCATACTAGATGTCCTCGAACCCTAACCGCTACTTAACCCTCCCCAAAACCCAGCCTACAAAAAGCCCTTCGATCCAGGAACATCCAACTACAAACTCTAGCAGTCTCGCCAACAGCCATGGTGTCACCCCGCGAAACAATCCCATACCACACGTGTATCCCGTCGGTGGACGACTCGACGGAAGCCCTTCTAGGACAACACGCATTCCAGGTTGACGTGCAAACCAGGCCGTCCATGGGGTATACACTGCCCGGACGCGAGAAGCGGTTTCGGTGCCGCGCGTACGCGAGTGCGTGGCGGGTGAGGCGGTGGAAGCGCGTTGCGGTTAGGGTTCTTTTGTGGGGTGAGGGATGTTGAGGATTGGAGTGCGGATGGGGTGAGTCGTTTGAAGAACGGAGGTATTGGGGAGGGAGTCGTGTGCGGAGGGGAGATACAAGCGGGACCAAGCTATCGCGAAGGCAGTGAAAGAGAAGGAGGATGGATGGTGGGCGTTTAGATGCGTATGGGAGTCACTCGGAAGGAACGCCACGCGAAACACATCGTTGATACTTTGCACGTACCGCGAGCGATCTTCGCGACTAGTATTGTGTATGTCGTACGGAAGCGCATTTACGGAGCGGACTCTGAAGCTTCGCGTGCGCGGCTTGCCGCCCGATCGCGAAGGAAGCGCTTCACGCAGTACACGCCGCTGATGATCAGACCCAGGCCTGATAATCCGACGGCCATGTATAGCGCCGCGCGATACCCCTTCAGCGTATCCTCCGGCGTCCGCCGCCCATTTACAACATACACTTCGACAGTGCCTGCGAATCCCAGACCCAGCGAAATCGAGTAGTTGACCACGGTGTTCACCAGACTCGCCGCAATCCCCTGGTGCTCCTTGCTCACCGCATCGCTCAAGATCAGTGTCGCAGCAGGGAAACTCATATCCATGCCCCATGGCGTAACCAGCGTGCAGAAAAAGAACTGGCCCCAGTAGGTCTGGTCAACCGGGCATGTCATGATGAGGATGGTGCCGATAGTGAAGCATGCCAGCGCGAGGACCATGACGGGTGGGGGGCCAGCCTTGTGAAGCATGAGCCCGGTGACGAGCGCGGCGAGGATGCCGCTGGGCACGACGGGAGCGATCCACGCCGTGCCCAGTAAGGGCGACGCGTGCCGCAGGACCTGTGCGAACTGCCACGAGTAGTAGTACCAGATGCCGAAGCAGGCCCAGCCGCAGGCGACGCATGCGAGGACGAAGGCGACCTCCGGGGTGAGGGCGTCAAACGGGATCAGCGGCGTCTTGGACACGCGGAGCTCGATGTAGAAGAACGCGGGCAGGAAGAGCAAGGACAGGATCAGGCAGATGTAGACGTAGGCCTTGGACCAGCCGACGAGGGGCGCCTGGTTCCACGCGAAGTTGAACAGGACGAGGGCCGTGACGCCCGTCACGGCGCCGGGGAGATCCAGGTTCGCGATCTGCTCGCGCGCAGGCATGTGCGCGAAGCGCGATTTCTTGGGCGGATCGGGTATCATGAAGAGGCCCACGACCGCGAGGACGACAAGGTAGATGGCGAACGCCCAGTATGTCCACGGCCACCAGCCCAGCGCGAACAGCCCCGCGAAGGCGCTGCCGAGCACGCCGCCCGTCGGCGCGCACGCCCCGAAGATGGCGAACACCATGTTTTTTCGCTTCCCAGGAGGATACGTCGCGCCCAGGATGGCGAGCCCGTTGGGCAGCATGATGGCGGGCCCGATGCCCTGGAAGACGCGCGCGAAAGTGAAGAGCACGTGGTTGGAGTAGGCGGAGCACCCGAGGACGAGGGACCAAAGGGCCATCCAGAGGAAGCCGACGAGGAGCATGCGCTTGTAGCCGAAGACGTCACCGAAGCGGCCGGAGGGGAGGATGAAGGTGCCGACCGTGAGACTGTAACCTGCGATGAGCCAGGGGAGTTCGGCGTCGGACAGGCCAAAGTCGTCGCCGATTGTATGGACGATGGCCTGGACGTTACCGAGGCCGGCTTCTGCGAGGATGTTAGAGAGATGCTTGTATAGATTGGAGGCGGGTGTTGCGTACGCGTCAAGAGCTGTGCGCTGCACACGATAGCCACGAAGACGATTTCTCGCGAGAGGGACAGCGTCTGCGCAATCGACTTTGTCCGCACAAGTTCCATCTCGTAGAATGGTTCGCGGTCCGCGTCTCCCGCTCCATATCCGTCGTGTTCCGTTGGCGACAGCGACGTGTTGGCAACACTATGATGACGTCGTTGCCCGTGCCCATATCCCTCTGCTAGCTCTTTCGCGTCTGAGAGAGAGGGAACAGACGGTCCCAAGGAGGGCATCGACCCTAGCATCCTGTCTTCACTGTTTTATACTAAAAGTTACAATTAAAACTCGCAGAGTCTATACAGCAAGAGCAGTCGGACACTGCGGGAGGTACCGGCATTTTAAAGAAGTGCATGTTCGGATATGTCACCCAGGCTGCGCGCCATCTCCGACATGAGTGAGTACTTTTTCTCTCACTTCTTACTAATTTAGCAGGGGTTAGGCACGCTAGGGACTACTGCGGAAGAAAGACCCACAAATCTCTTTGTTACAACAGGTTGATCTGATAAGCCGACGCGATGCTTGGGTAAGGGTGTAATACTAACGTTTGGGCTCTAGAACCACCCCCTGGGTAGAGTTTGAATGCGAACAACTTCCTCTACAATAATTGAGGATGCTATTGTAACGGATTTGGAGTGTAGTGGTGCCCCATGGGCGAATAGCGGTTCATGTTGCTATCAGCTATTTTGTCCTGCTGCGATTCTCGAAGTCACGGGATAACCCGGTAACCAACACGCTTCGAGGTGTCGAAAATAGTTGATTTCAAAGTGCATGTTGCTATTTCGAACCATGGTTATAGCTACACATGGGAGTTTTTGAACCCGAAACACATAGTCATGCCTGGCGTTAGTGTTTGCTAAGTCAGGTGGAGTGCGTTGTAGCAGCGCATTCACCACTTTCGAGTCGACTATTTGTACAAGTATACAAGGGCGGATACCCATCCGATAGTTGCGTTGCGAGGGCAGGACACTATACCAAATGGGTCGTTGGAGATGGTGTCGTAGCAATGTTATGTATTCATCCAGCCAAGCCGGTTGGTCTATTCATTGGTATCGCAAAGTCCAGTGCTCCACCCAATGCATCTTGTGTTGTTAAAAACAGTCCCTCACATCTCCTTTGGCCTCGCCCTCGGCGGTATTATGGTACCGATGGTCCCGGTCTCTCGTCATCGCTGGCCACGCTCTGCGCTCGTCGTTGCGCAACTGGAGCGCGTGGACAAGCCACCTATCGGTCGAAACGATCCTCTGTTTCTCAAGTTAGCCACAATCTCGCCGCCAGTCTCGGTACAAACACATACGGTGCTTCTGCAGCTCGGCCAGGGCAGCCTCCAGCGTCTCGTCGTCAATCTTGGATGACAGCGACGGGATGAGCGTCTTGGCCTCGTCGGCCGAGTCGGGGCAGAGCGACCCTACCACGTCAGCCACATGTCGACGGGCAAGCGTGGAAGCATACCCAGCATGGCGCGCTCGGCGGCGTTGAACTCGGGATTCGCATCGAGGACGGTGGACATGGCGGTCAGGTTGGCGAGCTCCTTGTACCGCGCAAACATGTCAAGGTAGTCGACAAACTGCTGGATGGACCTGCGTGCTTCAGCAACGCCCACCACCCAACGGCCCGCGGGTGCAAATACTGGTTGTCGTTGTGCGCCCGGTCCCCGAGCACGCCCTGGCCTTTGCGCGCCTTTTGCCTGCGGTTGTCGTGCACCGCCGTGATGAGGATGCGCGCCTCGGATATCGACAGCGGCTGCTCGCCCTCGAAGCTGCCCAGCTTGAGCTCGTTGCCCAGTTCCTCCTCCTGCTGCTGCGGCGGCTTCGGGCGCGAGACCATGCGGGGCGCTTTGAAGGTCGGCGGCTCGACGGGCTGCTGGACCTGCGGCTGCTCTTGCGGCTCGTCCTCCATGGCGGGCGGGCGGGTGTGGGAGACTCGGACGCGGGTGCGGCGAGCGTATGCGGCTTTGTTGGCGCCGACGGGTCTTCTTTGTGCGCGGCTGCGCGTGCGGGCGTGGAAGCGTTCGAGTTGGAAGCGTTCGAGGCAGGCTGCTGCTCCTTCAGGTGATGGCTGTTGCGTTGAAATCGTTGTTTCGCGAACCAAGGATCCTCTCTCTCTCGCTCTTGCGCACAGGGCAGCTAGGCGGCGACAACAGCGCGGCGCGACGCGAGTGCGCAGCGTGAACGAGGCGGGCTGGCCCTCAATCGCGCATTGCATCGCGTCTGCCTAACCTGTACACATGTTGCATGTTCCTGCAGCGACGGCGCACGTGACCAGGCCCCGTCCACTCCGCAGGCTGCGCGTCGGTGCGAGGCCGTGGGCCTGGGCGGGCGTTGAGCTGGCATTAGCAGCGGCCGCTATGCGCAGCGCGGGCACCCGTGTACTACACACGCTGGGCGGCCGTTATTGCATGTAGTAATCCACGCATCCGATGCCGTGTGGTACACGCACATTGCCGTCCGTCTGAAATAAGCACCCGTGGCGGGCGGCGATGCGATGCTGGCGATCGCCCGTCTTTTAATTTCGCGGCATGCTGGCGCTTGGCGCTCATAGCTTTCCCCGTGCATGCAGTGCAGCTTGCAACACCGCCAATACCCACGCAGCGCCCTCGTCCTCCTCCCACGACCCGGCGCCTGCATTGCCGTCTGCTGCCGTGCCCCCTCGCCGTTTGCTGCTCCCGCCGCCCGCCTGTCAGTGTTTCGGCCGCTGCCAGGGTGAGCCACGCTCCTCCTCACCGTTGCTTCGGACGCCTCCCACCGCCGCCTCGACCGCGACGCATGCTGCCGGCGCTGCGCCTGCGCGACCGCCCGCTGCCATCCCCGCCTCGGCCTTGCAAGAAGCAGCGCTGACCATCTCTCACCGCCGGGCACGCACAACAACGGCGCCCCTCACCTCCCGCCTCTCGCAGTGACAGCGCCGCTGCTCTGGCGTCCTAGCCCACGCCAACCGCCCGCTGTTGTAGTGCCTCAGCAGCGTTGCTTGGTGCTCCCTCCGCGCACCGCCCCGCCTCGCGCGCCCAGCTCGCCTGTCGTCACCAACACCTGGACACGGCAGCTTACGCGCCTAGCACTGGCAGGCCGCCGCCATGAGCACTCCCGGGGAGGGCCCACCTTCGCTGGGAGGCCAGGAAGCCCCCCCGCCGCAACAGTACCAAGCCTACAACCCCAACATCAATGGCCTCTCGCGGCAGCCCACGAACCCGTACGACATGCAGAGCCCGCAGGGCCTCTCTCCGCAAAAGAACTACGGCCCGCCGTCGCGCTCGCTCACCGACCCAACAGACCCACCGCAGCAGGATCCGGCGCGAGAGAAGCCTCGCGGTCGAAGCAAGATCTGTGGCAAGTGCGGTGAGGGATTGACGGGGCAGTTCGTCCGCGCCTTGGGAGACACGTACCACCTGGAATGCTTTACCTGTCACGTATGTATTCATTGATCGCAGGAGCGGGACAAAGAGCGGCGATGCTGCACTGCTACGTGCTCTGCGGCCGTTGCCCTGCTCCGAGTTCTGAAACGATTTTGCTAACGCGACGCAGGACTGCGGAAAGATCGTCGCCTCCAAGTTCTTCCCCGTACCGGACAAGCCTCCAGGCCAATACCCGCTCTGCGAGACCGACTACTTCAAGAGGTTGGATCTGCTATGTTTTGAATGCGGGCAGGCGCTCCGAGGTTCATACATCACGGCGTTGGATCGGAAATACCACATCGAGCACTTTACATGCTCCGTTTGCCCTACCGTTTTCGGCGCTTCGGACAGCTACTATGAGCACGAGGGCAACGTATACTGTCATTACCACTACTCGACCAAGTTTGCGCAGAGGTGCAATGGCTGCCAGACGTCGATTCTGAAGCAGTTTGTCGAAATCTTCCGCAACGGACAGAACCAGCACTGGCACCCCGAATGCTACATGATCCACAAGTACTGGAACGTGCGTCTGCATTCAACCGGTCAGCCCATACTTCAAGCCCCGCAGGATGTGGACTCGGATGCATCAGACGAGGTGCGCGACAGGGTGCGAAAACAGGAAGAAGAGATTGAAGCAAAGGTCAATTGGATCTGGAAGACGCTGTCCGCTTTCGAGGAGAAGTCGGCCACGTGCATATCCGACATGCTGTTGCATGTCAGCAATGGTGCCTATGTCGACGGCGTCATGGCGGCCAAGAAATTCATCGTCCATGTTGAGCTTCTATTTAACGCTGCAGACGATCTGGATGCACAGCTGGTCGCCAAAACACCAAAGGGGTTGACATACTCGCGCGAGTCAAAGCTGCTCTGCAAAAAGGTTGTGGCCTTCTTTGCATTGTTAACTCAGTCGCAAGGCACCGGCGTGCGTAGGCTCGGTGTCACGCAAGAACTCCTGTCGCTCGTTACGGGATTGGCTCACTATCTCAAGCTATTGATACGCATCTGTCTGCAGGGGGCTTTGAAGCTGGAACGTGAGACCCGGAGCGCGAGCGGACTCACCAGCTTCCTTGCGCAAGTAAACTCACTCGACGCACGGTTGGAGCAAGAGGCGCAAAAGGACCAGGCTGCCGAGTCTTTGTTACTTGTCCCGCGTTGGGCGGACGCTTGTCCGATATGCGACGCCCAGGTCGAAGACAAGTGTCTCCATTTCGACAACATGGCGTTCAACTACGGTTGCGTGGTTTGCCGGGGATGTGGAGCGGACCTTCGCAGCGACATCAAGAATGCATACTGGAGCAAGTCGAAACAGAGGATCTTCTGCCCGGCGTGCGCCGCTGCACAGCCTGATGCGGAGAACGGGTTCCAGCCAGTAACAAAATTGCGACAATACATACACTTACTCAAGGTCGCCCATGCTCGTCTAATGGCAACATTACGATCCAGTGGCGCTCTGCCTCACACCTCTGGTAAGTTAGGTTTTGGTTGAATCACCGTCGACCCAGCACGCAGTCTTGACACCCTTGATCAGGCACTCGCCCTCCGCGCCGCAAAAACATATCCTCCGCTCACTAATGCATGTAGATGATCCGAACCTTACAGCGTACGACTCCTCACAAGGCCACCGTCTAGGCGACACCAGTGGGGACCTCCAGCAACCTCACCTGCGCCAGGACGCCCGCTCCAAGTCTTTTGGTGGCCAGTCGACTGCTGATGCCCAAAGCGCCAACGCCAACTACGAACAGTCCATGACCGACATCAAGAGACTGCGCTCCACACGGTTGGATAAGCATCTTTCGCAAACCATGAAGCGCGCTCGTCAATCGAGAATCATAGATGGCCCGGAAGCAGGTGGCAATTCGCAGGGCAAGGGTGCAATGCAAATTGTGCAAGAGCGCGAGGCCCCTGGTGATGTGGACGGCACCACTCTTGCCGTCAACTCGCTTGCCTTGGATGACATAGCGCGCATGGCAGCTCTCGAGCAACAGCGTGAGCAGCGTCCTAATGCGTTTCGTGCGGGTGGTAGCGCCTTGCTTGGCCAAGATCAAGCGAGGCTCCTCAATGGCCACCGTCGTGACATATCGGGAGGCCAGCCCGCGCCAGAGGGACGACCACGGACTTACTTTTCCGAACTTTCGCCTCTTGAGTATTTCAAAATCAAAAGCCTTGCTGTGCTTCAGCTGGGTCTCTTACTTGATGACAACCAATATAATCAAGGCGAACTTCTAGACCTCATCGAGACGAAGCGGTCAAATTTCTGGGGTAAAATCGGATTTGGAAAGAACAAGAACAAGCCAAAGAAAGGCCCTACGAGCGTCGAGAAGCCAGTATCGGAGCGGGCGACATTCAGACAGTCTTTGGAGTTCCTTGTAGAGAAGTACGGCGCCGAATCCACAGACGGTGTAGGACCCGGCACGCTGCGAGTGCCCGCTCTGCTTCAAGACGCTGTCACTGCCATGAGAAACATGGACATGTCTATAGAAGGTGTCTTCCGTAAAAACGGTAACCTCAAAGCTCTGCGAGAGCTCGAGGAAGAAATCGACGCCAAGGGTGTGGAGCAGGTGGACTTGAACTCAAAGAATCCCGTCATATTGGCAAACCTGCTCAAGCGCTTCCTCCGGTTAATGCCGGAACCCGTTCTGACACTCAAGCTATACCGCTTGTTCATGACAGCTAATGGTGTGTATAGTATGACAGCTCCACAGCGTGCGCTAATATTTGCAGAAATAACCGACGAGGCACAACGACTGAAGGTGTTACACCTCATCTGCTGCCTGTTACCCAAGGCTCACCGCGACACCATGGAAGTATTGTTCTGTTTCCTCAATTGGGTCTCATCCTTCCACACCGTAGACGAGGAAACGGGCAACAAGATGGACACGTGGAACATCGCAACGGTCATGGCGCCGAACATCTTGCGCGAGAACAACGAGAAGGAAATGAAGAGTGTAGACCAAGGCGCTGTTCGGGTCGTCTTCGAGCTGATCGAGAACAACGACGCGTTCTGCGAGGTGAGTGCCATCCCCGTTGTGCCGTCGATTCGCGTTGATCCGTCGCAGGTACCCGAAGAGATCGTCGATTTGCTCTACCATGATAGCTCCTCCGAATTGACTCCCAAGGAGATAATGAGACAGTGGGAGCAGCGCGGCAGGAACCCAACGGCGACGGCGCCAGCTACGTCCCCGCGCAACCAGTCAGGCGCCTCATCGAGAAAAGACCAGCGTAACGCTCCGCACATTACGCAAGCCGACCACAATCCCCAAGCGTTGGCGGGTGAATCCTCTGTACGCCACATCGCAGGGGCCGGTGGGCCCAGCTATCCAACGCCGAACAACCACGGCAATCCACCACAGCAATACGACCTGGGCACGCCCAATCTCCCGTACAGTCAGCCCGCGCCCGGGTCAGCCGAGAGCCACCGCACGGGATCACCACACCGCCACAGCTACCGGTCCCCGGCGCTGCAGAAGCAAACACTCGGCACCGCCGGCGCCGGGTGATGAATACATACGGCACATAATTCAATGGTCGGAGTACACAGGTGTTAGGTCTTCTTGTTCAAAGCACTTCCTTTCGCACAACGATACCACGCGAGCGCGGATACCTCCCAGCGAATAAAAACTGGTCTTTTCACGTCACTTACTCGGGCACATGGCACACATACATGGGTGTGACCCGCATCGCATCTGTTACGGCACACTACTTGTCATGATGAACGAAGGATTGCGTTTGCTACATTGGAGCATAGGGCATGGCCGTGGCCGCATTTGGAAAGGGCGTTTCTGGGTAAGTCCACATGTGTTTTTGCGATCTTCCAGGTGCCATCTGCTTTGGGCGTTGCTTTTTCTTCTTCTCCTTCACGGAGAGGCTTTTGTTGGATGCGGGGTTTGCGGGGGTTGATACTGTATGTTGGAGAGTGAAATGAGGAGGGGGAGAGAAAGTGTAGGGTGGAGGAATTACGTCTTGCAGCGTTGGCAGGGACTTGTAACGATGTGGAGAAGGGTGGCCTCGAGTCAATCGCTCGATGGCCTTTTTTTTTTTAGCAGGATTGCAGCTGTTTTGGAGGAGCTTGGGCATGTGCGATGGATGGTTGGGATTAATCAAGGAGCTCCCCGGAAGGCAAGAGCGCGGTTCTCACCAAGCACCTGCCTTTATACAATGTGCGTCGCCAGGGAGCTTCTCTTAGTTACTATGTCCCTCACTCTCACCTTCATCTCTTCCCTTTGTTCGTGCCGCTCCTTCCTTCCGTGCGAGCGTACCTTCCGTGCGAGCGTACCTTCCGTGCGAGCGTACCTTCCGCTATCATTTGTTTATGTCTTGGCACTCACCTCACTCTTTCCACTTCGACACCCTTCCACCACGACTCCTTCTCTTTATCCACAACCTTCCTTCTCCGGGTTCCCTTGGTTCGCCGTAACCCCTCTCGTACCTTTTACGTCTTGCCTTGCCTCTGCGCCCGTGTTGGTCTGTTGCCCCAGTATATGAAATAAGACAATGGCGAGTTTGCAATTTTGACTGACTCTGGCGAAGTGTAGGTCGCCATGGATCCCGAGAGCGCGAAATTGGCGATGGAGCTCCAGCTCGCGGATATCGACGATGTCCTGTCAGCTCTCGGTGACGATAATGACGACCAAGTTTACGAGGGCATAGCGTTCCTTACTCTTAAAGCAGACCTTGTCAAGAAGAAGGCAGAGATCGATAGCTAGGTAGCGGCGATGCGCCTGCTGAGGGAGGAGTATAAGAATCGCAACGCCTTCATGAGACTGGTGGCTGAGGAGAGGAGCGCTCAAGGTAAGTTCCGCGCTCCGGTATGCTGCGCTTTGCCATAGGGTGTTGCCTTACCTGCCCTCGGAAAAACAGCATGTTCATACCTATTCCACGACTGTTGAAGTACGGGTTAATACTGATCATATGCAGATGACCACGCGATAGCATGTCGTCTCGCTGGCCTGGCAGCTCCTGTGCGTGCACCTCTGCCGAAGGATCACTTTGAGGAAGACAGGAACACCAATCGGCTTAACGGCGGTCTTGGTGAGCTGTCTGTGCCTATTGACTTAGTAGGTCCATGGACGACTCCTGGCGTGTCTGCCGAGTCCACCGACGGTGCGGCTGCGAAGAGCTCTGCCGCATCAATGAAGAAGCTCACGAAGACCGAGATGTCTCGGATTGGAACGGATCGAGGAAGCAACCTGGCCATGGATGACGATGACGATGTCACGCTCGTCGACAGGGACTTCGCCCCTCTTCTTAGTGAGTGACTCTACAATCCATCGCAACTCCGCCTATTTACCTCATGGTTCATGATACGGAGGTCGACCCAAGAGACGAATGCTTCGTCTCGGGCATTTTCCGGATGGATCGTGCGCTCCTATATATTGCATCGCGCATGAAATATAGGGATCCCGAAAATACTGTGCTGACTCAACATCCATATAGGCAAGGGTAAAGAAGTCTGCGAAGAAGATCAAGCAACTCTGGAGCTCATGGAGGACATGATTCCGGGTACGGTCACGGACGAGTCGGCCGACTATATCGATTGTTGCGGCTGCTTCGACGGTTTCACAGCCGACGATATCCTAAAGCTTTCCTGTCGTGGCCCTGGAGACAAGGAGAATCACGCTTACTGTCGCAAATGTCTACGAGAGCTCTTCGAAGCATCCTTGGCTAACGATGAGCTGTTTCCGCCGCGCTGTTGCGAGCCTCTTTCTTTGCATGAGTGCACGCCTTACTTGCCCGTCGAACTCGTCGGCAAGTTCGAAGAGAATGAGGAGGAAGTGAGCACGCCCAACCGTACTTATTGTGCCAATAAGCGCTGCGGCAAGTGGATCAAGCCGGAGTACATCCAGGCCGACAGCGCGACGTGCCCAGGCTGCCACCAGCAGACTTGCACTACGTGCAAGAGCAAGCAACATTGCGGTCTCTGCCCCGAGGATGAAGACACCCAGAGCCTTATGACCTTGGCAAAGAAGGAGCGATGACAGGCTTGTCCCAAGTGCAAGAACATGGTCGAGCTTCACTCGGGATGTTATCATATGACGTAAGTAAAACTGGGAGACAGCTGAGTGCGGTATTACCTATCCTTTGGTCTATACGAAGCATTCGGAACTTCACGCCGCTGTGAGGAATATGTTGAAAAGACATACTGACAGGAAAATAGATGTCGCTGCAAGCACCAGTTCTGCTACCTTGCCGTGCCAAATGGAAGACGTGCACCTGCGTTACCGCTGACCAGCGCTACGTTGCGCCCGAGCTCCCCCCGGAGCCGAACGCGGGCCCGCCTGCTCACAACAACATTCATGTTCCGCATAACCATGTCTGGGACCGAGTGGACCGGACTGATGGCCACGATACCACATGCGGCCATTGCCGTGCGGACTACCTCCCCTGGGCTCTCCGTTGCATTATCTGTCACAGGACGAGGTGCCAGCTGTGCCGCAATCGAGGCTTCTAAGTATGAAGGGCTCTTAGAGATCAGGACAGGTGGGCATTCGGGTTTAAGATACACGTGATGAAGTTCTCGGTATTACGGATGGTTGGCTGACTACAAGGGGCGACTTGCCTATGTTGGATACGTCAACGTCTAGTTCCTGGGCGTCATTTGGTTACTCTGGTGCCTGCGCTGACCGAGAAAACCACTGCAGTCATGTTGGACATCACCATGTCTCGTAGCCTATTTAGGTCCATGCTAAGACATCAAATCATGAACAATAATCTTGCCGTAGTATCATTTCCTAACCGCCACAACAAACAACCGCGGATACCCCAACAACACCCGCCCATCACCCAACTTGTACTCCTCGACCTCCCCCACCCGCCTCTCGTACTCTTCAAGAAACACCTTCCTCAGCCCCTCATCCCCCATCCGCTGCAAATACGGCTGCAGCCCCGTCCCCCTCACCCACTCCACCACCGCCCCCGGCCCCTCCAGCACATGGTAATACTCCGTCCGCCAGACATCCACGCTCTCCGCGTACCCCACCAGCGCATCGTACCACTCACTCGGCGCCTCGATAGGATCCAGATCCGGCCTCGTCCCATCCCGCACATCCCCGATCCGCGTATCCGTAAAGCACGCCGCCCACGGCGCGCCCTCCATGCACGCCGTCTCCCGCATCATCGCGTGGCTCGGCGCGTCGTAATTATCCGGCACCTGCACCGCGAGCAGGCCACCGGGCCGCAGCGCGCGGAAGAACCGCACGAGCGTCGGCACGCGCTGCGGGCGTCGCAGCCAGTGGAACACAGCGTTGGAAAAGAAGACATCCGCCGCGTCCGCCTCTTCTACCACGAAGCTCTCCAGATGCCCGCGCACGAAGTCTACACCAGGCAGCGTCGCCGAGGCGCGGGCTAGCATGTCGGGCGAGGCATCCACCCCCGTGATGCGCGCGCGGGGGAACGCAGACAGGAGGGCCTGCGTGCTGTTCCCCGGGCCGCAGCCGAGATCGTAGATGCGCGGGGTGGGGGAGCGGATGTGTGGCGCGGCGCGCGCGAGGAGGTCGTGCACGGCGCGGGTGCGCTCGGTGGAGAACTTGAGGTATTGGGCTGCGGACCAGTCTTGTTTTGGGGGTTGGTGGGTGGCCATGGCCATAGGACGGGGGAGGAACCGGGGTGGAGGTGCAGAGAGAACGTGTGGGATAGAGTGGGTGGTGGGGATGTGTGGAGTGGGCATTTCGGGTGTGGTAGTTGTAGGGTAGGGTAGGAGTGAGCGTGTAAAGAGACGGGGCGGTCGTAGCATACTCTTCAATATGTACGACTTGTTAGAGAAGGCAGGAAAACGTATGGGTAGAAAGGGGAGATACAACTTGCTGGCCCGAAGCTTTAACGGTAGCGAAACCGCGCGATTCCTTCTAACGTACTATAAAATAATACTATACAATTAAAATAGTTTTTTTTTTTTTTTTTATTTTTTTTTATATAATAAAGTTACTATTAGTAACTATTTAATTAGGAAGAAAAGTGCTGTATATACTATATAACCTAATAATCGGCTCTTAAAGATACTACGCTAAGCCTAATTAAAAAAGGTAGTACTAAGACTAGTACGTAATAACTACTTAATAGTACTTAACAGTTTTATAGCTTAGTAATTTATTATCTTATACTAACTTATACTTATATATTTACTATTATAACTAATACTAAGTAGGCATTTATAAAGAAAAAAAAAATAGTATATCTACAGTATAAATCGCGCTGCCTAAGGCTATAGTATAAAATATTACTTTACTAATTATAATACAATACTCCTATAATTATATATTTAAAAGGCGCGCTTCTAATACTATAAAATAGATAAAATATATATATAGGCCTGTGCCGGGCGCTGTAAAGTATAATATAGGCTTATACTAAGTACTATAAAAGGTACTATAAAATATATAATATCTATAAAATAAATTAATATTATAACTAACCTATTGTGACCTGCGCTAGGCGTAGTAATTACTAATAATATTTAGTACTATACGCGGTATTATAGTACTATAAGCGCGTAATAACTAATAAATAAAAATAACTACCGCGTAATAGGTAAAGTTCTTAAAGGCTTAGAGCTATAAATAAAATAGCTATTATATTATAATCCGCCTATATTATAAAAGAAGGAACTAATTAGCTTACTACTTATAGATATATACTAGTTGCTAAAAGTATATAGTAAGTTACTTTATAGAGGTAATAATAATAACTAAAACTAATAAGTATAAATAAGTTAAAAGAGAACTAGTAGTATAATAAAAATATTATTTTAGATATATAAGAGCGCTTACTAAATATAAGAGTAAATATAAAAAACTATTTAAGCTTTATTAAAGAGGTAATAGAGTATACTAGTATAAGTATAAAATAGGTAAAAGATATAAAAAGCCTTAGGGCCTTTTTAGGCTAAACACTTTTAACGTAATAATAATAGCTAGTAGATCTAAAATAATAAAAATAAATAGCTTAGTATATAACTAAATAGAATAAAATATTTTATATTAATTATTTTATTATAACTTTAAAACCTCTAGGTCTCTGTCGAGACCAGATTAAAATAGTTAAAAATAAAAATTTTTATTTTTTTTTTACTACTTTATAAGATCTACTATAATAAATAATAATATATATATTAGATCTATTTTTATTTAGAGACTATTTTTTTACTTTTATATCTACTTCTGTATTTACGCTAACGCTAATACTAATACTAATATTTTTTTTATAATAATTTATAATATTAAAGACTATCTTTAGTATATTATTATAGAGTAAATTAATTTTCTATAAATATTTTTTAGGGAGTAAAGACGCCGTATATCTACGTACTTAATAGAAATTTTTTAAAAAGTATATACTATACGTTAAATATACTATAAAATATATTAATTATAAAAATATAAGACTTTTTTTATCCTTAATAACACCCTTTTATACTAACTTAACTTTTTACCTACCGAATTAAGAATAATAATCTTACAGAGGTAGTAGAATAATATTTAATATCTAAGGGCCGGCGTACGACGCAGGAGGTTACAATAACTTACTGTTATGACTACGTTCGCACAGGTTGGATCCGAGGCCGGAAAGGAAGTACAGGGTTGGCCAATGAGGAGCCTAAAGGTGGGTCCATAGCAGGCACGACGGCGCGTTCCTGAGCGATCAGGGCACCACGAGCCGAAAAGCGCTCTTTTTGCTCACAATAAGGCAATCGTCAATACTTGCATATAAACCAGTGTTCTGTTGAACCCGTCGAGGTAATCCCACGCTACGATATCCCTCCGAAATCGATCCACTATCCTCTCCATGTACATGACCAAAAGACAATGCTTACAGGAGTGAAGACGCGAAGCTGGACAAAATAGCAATGCATATGATGACAGTATATCATACAAATCAGAAATTCCCTTACTCTTCGTTGCCCATCGGGTACGATGAAGTGTCGCTGCTGTACTCGAGCTGTTGAGAAGGGTCGTCCGGAATGCGGACCTTCGTACTGATGACCTTAACAGTGAAACTATTTAGCTGATCGGTCGTCATGCGCTTCGAATCAATGCCCTATTCGTGATCAGTCAACCGAAATACCGACAAACTCAAGTCCAACGTACTGCAAAGACGTTCCACGTTAGATGAGTCTCCAGGTACGGTACCACAGCCTTCGGGTCAAGGCTTTCCAGCTTGCCTGCCGTGACCTGATCCAATAAGCTCGATGTTAGACTAACGGTCCCACTCAAGCCCTGGTCGATGGTGCTGGAGCGCTTCGCTTTCCGCCCGGCCTGTCCAGCTTTCCATACCTCTCTTCCACCCTTGTCATCAACCAGTCTCACCCACACGCCAACGTCGATACTCTCATCTGACGAGGAGTCGCCAGTGAGCGAAAACATTGCCCTGAAAAATGGGGGCATTTCCGTCCCTGAAGCTTGTGCTTCAATGACCCAATTCGTGAATGTGTTTCCCTGCCCAATGACGCGAGTGAGATCGCTGCCACTTGCGATGGCATTCGTCAAAGTTGCCCGAGCACTATTCGGATACAGCCTTTGAACTATACCCCTAACATCGTTTCTCCATTCTTCGTCTGAACCAAAGTTCCAATACTGAGTCTCTGGGTAAGCGTAGCCAAAGACCTCAGTGGTGTGAACATCTTCCGACGTGTAAAACGCGGTCTCGCTCTTCCAAAATGGCTCAAGTCCATAGTTTGCATCGGTTATAGCCTTGGCAGGTATCCAGAAGGTCCCTCGATTGCGGTTACTGTCGACAGCCGCTGGTTCCACCCAAGCACTAGGATTCGCAGTCGTGTACAAAGCTAAGAGGCGGTCAAAGTTTCTGTGACACCATATCAGCGTGCCGCTTCACTACGACGATGCTAACACCTACGCATGATGCAGCATGAAGACCGGGTCGAAAGCGGAATTTGATGGGTCGAACATGTGGCCGTGCAACTCTTTGCTGTTCTCCACATATTGCCCAAATCCCCCTACAACGGTGTGAATCAGACCATGTGCATCTTCGAGCTTCTGGGAGAAATTTGAAAATGAGGATGTCTCCAAGAATGCTGTGTGCACATCGTCCTGCCGGTTCTTTTCGTAGGAAAGGTAGTTATTCTGTAGTGCGTCTATTTGCGGTATCGCATCGGAATAGTGCGATGTGGGCCAACGCATCGTCTGGTTATAACGAGCGATCTGGAACGCTTAGAATATACTGTATACAAACCACCGAACTACCTACATCAACATCAAGAAAATCTCCTTCAACCAATGGGTGAAACTGGTACCAGAATAAAGGATTGTCGATGAGCTGAGTACCGCTCGGTCCGTCGACCGACCATTTCGGAGATATGAGGAAGTCAGGCATGGGTCCGTCTCCAGGGCCTAGGGCGGTGTCCCAATAGGGTAGACGAAACGCATCGGCAGCAGCGGACCAACGCTTGGGATCTTCTTGAGCCTGATCGGCGATGGAATGGACATGTTTCCAAAGTTCTTGCTGGATTTCTATTAGTAGATCTTCTGGCCGTAGGCCGTAAGTCTTGAGCCACACCTCGAACAGCGCTAGATACGGGCGATGCCAAGTTATGAAAAGTCTACTGTAATGAGGGCAGTAGGGGCCGATAGGAGAGTCCGGAACACCCTGCGCATCCTGCCATATCTCGTACGGTTGGGCATGTATTCCTATCATCACTTAGCACGATGGAAGGACAGGGATGAACGGACAAGCCTACCAGAAATACGGTAATATGAAAGAGGGTCAGACTGGTCCACTTGCTGAAACTTGAGTAGACCCAGTAGATATAAAGCCCATTGATCCGGGTAATTCGCAGCCAAGTCTCGGATTTCACGTCTGATGTGAGGGTGTCCATCTGCCTCCTGTTCAGTATCGATCGACTGAACTGTTATATGCCCATACTGCTGTCCCGCGTCCCTATGCCTGTTGTCAGGTGACGTCCATTGGCTGCAACTTGTCTGATAACCCGAGGCGATGCCGCTTCGACGGGTGTGCATGTGACGAAAGTAGAAATCAAAATCGTGAAAGCGAGGGCGCCGGACCAGCACATGGCGGGCTTGGGAGTAGTGAGTGATAGCCCGACGCGATTAAACTCAGCTGAAAGAAGTCAGCCATAAGCCCTATGTGTATGAAGATACAGAGACCCACGGAGAGCTAAATCTGACAGTACAGGCTGTTCGGAGTAGGGCGGACCTGGAAATTAGGAAGAGAGGGACCGCTCCAGCGCGTCGATTAGGACCAGGTAGAATAGAGCGCGCTTTAGGCCAGGAAGAGCGTCGCAAGAACGAAGGTCGAAGAGTTCGAGTAACGAGCGACTGCCTCCGGCCAAATATGCGCTGGAAGACCAACCGAGAACCTAGCGAGTGAATATAGGAAGGAGCTGCAGGAAACGCCAGTGCATAGCAAACACGGCAGGCTCACCGCCAGGGTCGATGGGCGCAGCAGGGCGTTTGGAGAAGAAAAGTCATTGGTAACGCGTTCCGGCTGTCCTCTGGTGGTGACCACCGTGCCTGTTTGTGAGACGAAGAAGCCCCGCCAGCCGGGTGGTCGTCGCCTTGATCGCTCCTTCCACACGTCTCGTACCGATGGCAGCCGCGCAAGCCGCAGCTGCAAGACCTATACGCGCACTGTCAGCTGCCAACATCTGCCTCTGGGCCCGCACTAGATGGGATATCATTGTGGACGAGACGGATGAACAAAGTGACGACTGGGAATTCTGAGAGCTGTGAGGCTGCGCAAGGGAAGCACGAGCAGGCAGGTGCGTTGCGCGACGTTGCGTAAGGCTTCACAGCGCGTGGGCTTTGGCAACTAGAAAATCAGGAAGGTTTGACAGCGGAAAACGGGAATAGCGATCGGAAAGCACGTACTGCGGTGCGGCTTCTAAAGAGAGTGCAAGGGTTGGTGAGTACAGATCAGGTACAGATCTGGTACAGGAAACAGGAAGAGGTCGAATGAGGCACTGCGATCAAAAGTTTCCTCGGTATCCAATACGCGAACAGCTTACTGAAGGATGAGTTCCGAGAAGATTAAATTGACTCGCATCGTCACATCGATATATTGTGACACGCTTAGTGGACAAAGGAAAAGCAAGCAATGTAGTAGCCGTAAGCCCTAGGGAAAGAATCCTATCTGCTGGATGAAGCCATTGGCGTTGCGTGTTCGACAACGCCGTCACACGTACCCAAAATAATCGTTGAGCTCTATCAGCTGGTACTACCTTCTCGGTCGAGAGTCGTAGCATCGTGTCCTCGTAACATCGTGGCCTGATGGGTACCCACACATACCGCAGTTAGATGTCGTTGTAGCCCAAAAATCTCTTCTCTAACCCCTTGTCGGCGACAGCCCAGGCCCATGCGCGACCAGCTTCACCACACCACAGTGCGGCCGGGTCGTTGGACTTCTCCAGCATGCCGTCTTTGGCCATTGACTTGATCTCACCGCCCGTCGTGTAAGTGAGGAGGTGTTCGAATTGCTCACCGTCCAGCGCTAGGGCATTTCCACTTATTCCGTGGCACAAGCAAGGCTCCTTGGTCAAGAGGCCCCTCTCCCAGATGCACTCTCTGCCCTTTGCGATGACACGGTCGATGCGTTCTTCCAGCTTTGGAAAGTACTTCTTGATCGAGATCAGGGAAGCGACGACTCCAGGTGCACCGTGGCAGAAGTGGACCAGTCGGTCTCGCCCTGGTGGCAGGGACGAAGGGAAGTTGCCGCTCTCGTATTGGTAGCTAAGCAGTGCGCCCAGTTCAGCCTCGAGCTTTGGGGCCCAAGTATCATCTGTGAGAACAATCTGGGTGATGATTCCAATGGCACCGTGGACGGCACCAACATAAGCCTTGCCGTGCCACTTCCAAGGGCGCGGGCTGGCCATAATGTTATCGATGACTTCATCCGTCGTGTCCTGGATAAGCTCGGTGATCTCCTTGTTATCGGTGAAGGCTCCACGGACGAGGCGGAGCAGGTACAGATAGCCTGCGCGACCATAGAGCCACTCGTTGGACGCCTCTGGCTCGATGGTCACAGCCGCGAAATCGCAGAGCTCCTTGACTGTGTCCGGGTCCTTTGCGGTCACGGCATACAGGGCGAGCAGAGCCATTATGTCGTCGCTCACACCACATTTGCTCGGAGTAGGGCCCTTGTACTTCTTGATGTTGGCTTGTGCCTGCTCGATGTAGGCCGCGGACCACGTGTTCATCGGATAGTCGTCTAGAAGTAGATCCGGATATATTTTGTGAAGCGCATAGAACAAGTAGGCGACCGAGATAGGTCCATAATAGAGACCGCCTCCTGGAGGTATTTGATGGGGAGGATGGTTAGTGGTCAGGCGGTTGAGCGAGGCTAGCAGCTGCTTGTGCGGTTCCCGTCGTGATAGCTCGGCATCGTTGCGAAAGTAGCGTGGTATCGATGCTGGCTCTTCTGCCGCCGCCGCTGCTTGATCCGACATGGTGGCCGCAACACAGTCGCAGTATTTTCAGGGGTCGGCGAGCTAGAGCGTGTGGATGATCTGTTTATGAGCAGCTGCAAAGTCTCGAATGACGTCAGCGGGGTAGTGTGGCTCCGCGATGCGCCAATGTTGACGAACTGCAGGTCCTGATTATTCTTCGAGCAGGGACAAGGGAGGCAATTGTATAGGTAGAGATGCTGTGGTTCAAGGTGGGCGAGATATTCAAGCGCCGCGCCCAACGTTGCCTGATCCGCAGTGTCGGCGACTCCGCCAAGCTTGTATCACGTGATACTCTCATGACCTGGGTGACGCGCAATTCATTAAAAGAGGCGTACAACTTCTCGCGTCTCACACATGACCTCGTCGGAATCGTGTGTTAACTGTTTGGCACCTATTGAGTTGTCGTTGCGTGTTGTGCCGCGGCTTCATGGAGCTCGCCAAGTACGTTGATTGACAACTTCTCGCGTCATTGTCGTTCGAACAACTGGGCCGCCACAACAAAGTCATCACACAATGACAATATCGTCACCAAGCTCTTTATATCCATTGCTCTATTGTGAGTACGAGGAATGACTCCTCTTCTGGGAAAGTATCTCCTGATTGGCTTCGCAACAAGGTGCAAGAATGGGACAAGCGGGGACAGATGGTGCCAAGTATCCTCAACCGGACTGGTCTCGCACATCTTCATAGAAGATGGCTCGATCACTGCAAGGACAGTCAACATGGCTGAATACTGCAAATATACATGGATTCAACGATCAGTGGCCCTAACTGGAAGGGCCTATGTTTCCCCATACATCGCCATTGGGGACTGCATGCGGTTGTGACAGTCTGGACATCGCATTTCTGTTTCCCGTAGAATTGAAGTTCGCCCAGCTCATGACGTGGTTGTCAGCATTACGAAAACCAGCTGTTTTACTAATCTCTCCCGCTGGTGAGGACTCTGTGACTTGCGATGATCTGGGTGTGGTGAAGGGATCAATGGGTATCTCGTCGGCCGGGAGCTCAGGAATGTTACCCAACGCATCGGAAATAGCTTCGGTCGGAGGGACAATCACCGTACTATCTAACTGAAAGATAGAATTCGAGCTCACAGTAGCCGAACCGGCAGTGATAGCTTCCGGCGCATTACCGTCAGCCCTAGTAGCACCTACGCAATATTAGTTCAGGTAGCGAAAAGGAGGCACGCCGGCATGGCAGAACTGACCTGCGAGCTGCTCCGACATATCCTCATGATCACTTGGATATGTGGGCCGAAGCGTGGCCCTCCGCTCCTCCCTCGCACGTTTTCTCCGGCGCAGCGAAACCAGTAAGAAGATGGCAGCAGCTAGCAATAAAACGCCGCCAATCGTGCCTCCTGCAATCGCGCCAACATGCGTCCCACTACTCGACTGTTCATCTAGAGGATCTGTCTCGGTAGAAGGATGCGACGTTGGTATTGGGCTTTCAACAACCGTGACTGGAATGGTGTTGCCTCCTGAGACGGATGCGAAAGTCTCCACATGGGCAGCAGGTGAGATGGTCGATGTAGGCGGAACAGGCATGCGCGACAGCGTTCCCGGTAACATTGATACTATGAGGGATCTCAGCAACAGTATAAACGGAGGGCTTTCTCTGGTGAATTTCAAAAATCGTGAGTAGAGCGAGAGTGAAGCTGCTGTGAGATCGCATAAGGAAAGAGACTGTCACTCGCAGGAGCTCAATACTCGTATGGAAGCACAATCTCTAATGAAGATTATGCTGGAAACATCTCGTAGGGCTCGTAAGACTTGGTAGGAGACGTATACGGACCGTCGTTTCGTGGTGTACGATCATTGTCCCCGGCACACCCATGTTGGCATGCATCCACAAGACAACAGCCATCGAATGCCTGCCAATCGTGAGTGGCAGCGCACCTGTACCAGAGGCCTCCATTGGGACATCGGGTCGTATCGCGGCGTTCGTAGTTGACATACATCGCAAAGCTTTTTTGCTATTTCAGGAGTAGCATTGCAAATGTGAAAGAAATAAAGCACATTGCAAAGGCGACATATTGCAAGTGCGAACGGGCGTAGCTTGTCATGGTGTCATGAGGCGGGTTGGCATGGAACAGTCACCGGTGCCACCTTGCATACCAAAGGGAGGGGCCTTCCGGAAAGGTGCAGAGTCACATGGTAAAAGGTAGATCACGATTGCAGCAGTGATCAGCAATCGAATAAAAAGCGATGGTTACACCGCAGGTAGTCTTCGCACTTTTGAGAAACCCGATGACGGTGTTGGAGAGTGTTTGGAGCGGAGAGCCTCTGCCAAATCTCTCGCTCGCTTATGTCACCAATCACCGCTCCGCAACATTTCACGCGTTTTCCGCACGTTTCGTCCCAACGCAACGCGATCGACTTTCATGTCGCTTACTCTACTCGTAACATGTTAACGGCAGACATGCTGAAGGTAAATAAAGCACAATTGTCGATCCTGTGCGATTGCCTCAATTGCTACCTAGGTAGGCGCCCCTCTTCGGAGGAAGGAATGTGTTTCATTGTCGACGTACATGCCAAGTCGCATCAAATTAGACCGTGTCCATCGTCTCGCTGCTTCCGTCTCGTAAGATGTACACAAGCTTCTCGGCACTGACTGGTCGCATCCACTCTTCTGATCTAACGATCTGTCTGTCCTCCATCCTTCCAGTCCCAAGCAAAAGGAACCCATCATCAACAACCTTCTCCAATCCTCCTGGCATCAAACGGACCGGGACCGGTTTGATCTCAGAGCCTGCCTTTCTGCCAAGCCAGCGATAGAACTCGACAGCAAAAGCTCGGGCCGCTGGCGACCGCGGAACTATAAACCCTTGGTACTGTACCTCCTCGCCGAGGCTTTCCCAAACGGCGCCGTATATTGGTTCGACAGGAAGATGATCCGCTTTCCAAGCACCACCTGGCCGCGACCTCACTATGGCAATCTTCCCATTGCGACCCAGCAAGGATGAAACCTTTTCGACCGAGCTGCCTTCCGAGATGCAGTCGTACGCATAATGTACTCTTTCGTCTCCTGTCAACGCCAAAGTTTGTTGCGGCCATTGATCGTCCCGATAATCGACCAGCTGCTCATAGCCATATGGCTCGGACTTCAGCATCTCCCATCTTACTTTGCTAGCTGCACCGAACAAACGAATCTTCTGCCCACTCGCTTTTTCGCTGATGCGGACCATCTGCGCTGCGAATAACCCAACCGAAGTCGACGCTCCGTAGATGAAGACATTGATCGGGTCAGCGCGAGTACCTTCACGGCTGTTCGCCCATTCCGGACGCTCGGTTAACATGCTCTCCTCGTCGTACTTGAATGGTGCCTGCAGACCTAGCCGATACCATATGCTCTGTGCAGCTGTCAAAGCAACCAAGCTGACTCCTGCCGCTTGCTCGATCGATATACTGTCGGGAATTTTCCACACCAAGTCCCACGGGATGACGAGATACTCGGCAAATGCCCCGGGTCTCTCGTTCACCGAACTTGCGCCCTGGAGGAACCCCGCTACACGATCTCCGGCCTTGAGACTGCTGGAAGCTGGAATTTCATGGCCCAGAGATGCAACTGTGCCTGCGAAGTCGCTCCCGATTGTTCGTTTAGAGGTCGCCAAGGGATTTCGAACGTAAAGAGGATCGACGGGGTTCAGTGAAATAGCTTCTACCTGTATCAGAAGCTCAAGGGGCCCCGGCAAAGGTCTTGTTACCCTTTGAAGGCTGGCTGTGCGAGTCACTGGATCAAGGATAAGAGCGTTCATATTCGGTTCGCGCTCGAGTAGGAATTTGTCAAAAAACGCTTGTGAGTAGTCTTCCTGACTTCAAATTCATCATTTATATATGCACGCTCCACGTGCTCCACTGCGCTATTCGTCGCATTACTAAGATTCGTTGCTTTCGACTTTGTCATGCAGAGCATGCCCTCCGAGTCATCTCCGCTTAATAATTCAAGATCCGAGAGACGTCCGCGCCAACTTGCAGTCCATTGTTACAGCAGTTGCAAGTTTGGGAATTGGTAATCAGGTTCAGGTAACGCAATCAATGTCTCCGAATTCCTGCTTTACACCGTAACACGTAAGATGGGTGGTTACAAAGCCCTGCACTGTTGCTCCTGTTGACAATACCCATCAATTGACTTGAGAGATGAGAAGACTTGCTCAGTCCAATGGAATTACGGCCAAAACGTATATTACGGAGCGGGCAGCCCCAACATTACAGACTAGGTGCCAACGACCGCCCTTCTCGAGTCAATGTGGGTTCGGATCACTTCAGTCGGCCTTGATCAACAACTGTTTCTCCTTCGTTAGATGTTCTACAACCTCAATGGGGATTTTGAGAACAGCAGCGACAACATCCGCTGGAGTGAGCGCCAGCCATTGAGTTAATGAAACGTCCGCTACGCGATCACTCTTGTAGAGCTCGATCCAGGTCAGGTTTTTGGTAGCTGAGGTGTTCTCGATATAATGCCCTGCAAATGTCAGCATCTTTGTCAGCTAGAAAGTACCGGTGTAGGGTCCATACCACTGTTATCGGGGAAAACAGCTGTGTCGCCTGCGACGAAGTCGAACGTGCGAGAGTTACTGGCACCGATGAAGACGGTGGCACGCGCCTCGCCTTCGTGAAAGTACAACCATTCCTCGGCTGTGGGATGCCAGTGCAATTCCCGAAGAGCTCCCGGTTCGAGAGTCACGAAGGTCGCAGCAATCGTTTTCGATATCGGAAAGTTGGTGGAATCGATCTTGTAAAAGACACCACCTCCGCCAGGAACAGGCTCGGGATCATGCTGGAAAGTATGATACACATATGAGTTGTTGCCGGTAAGTTCACCGTTGCCTCCAGTCACGTTGCGAGTGCTAACGGTGCCGTTTAGGATATAAGGATTCTTTTCCGGAACTTTATCGAAGACGGATTCTGGAACACCAAAGCTTTTTGCGAGAATTGACTTGGGCGTTTTCGCAACCCAGTCGTCAAGGTTGAAGGTTGTGCTGGAAAAGTCAGTTACTGTACTACTCGCTGTAACTACACTACCAGCTCACCCGACTCTGTCAAAATCTCCGTCGTCGAAAGCCAAAAGATACTCGTTCTCGTCATCGAGGCCTTGCACAGTGTGTGCCTGGCCTTTGGGAAAGTACCAAATGTCACCGTATCCAAGCTCGTCAACCTGGTACTTGCCGTTTTCGTCGACCGCAGATATAAGAATATGTCCCGCATAAACGATGCCCCATTCGGCCTAACTTGGTCAGTATCGCTGTATAATTTGACCGTATGGAGCTTACCACTCGATGCCAATGTAGCTCACGGATTGCACCCTTCTTGAGATGCTGTTGTGCAGCCGCAATGTCGTGGCTTTGTGGTAAATCTTGAATGACCTGTTCGCGAACCCATCCGCCTGGGAAGATCTTGGTCTTGGAGTCCGAGAAGCGCCATTTCAGGTTGGGCACCGTGCCGGCATCCGTACTTTGTCCTCCTAGGTTAGAGGGATTGGCCAGGTCGATTTGATGATTCGTCCCACCTGTGTCAGTTAATAAAAAAGATTCATTGTGGCGATTTTTAGGCATGCCTAGGATGGGTGCACCCTTTCCCTTGCCGTCAATTGGCTGGTCATCCTTGAATGTATCCCGTTTGATGACAGCGCCGAATACCGAGGAGGCTGAGAGGAGTGCGGCGCCAACGCTTGAGAACTTCATGGTGCAGGAGTGGAAGTGGCGAGAACTGCGCCCAGAGAAAGCAAAGTACCTCAGTCCCGCGCTTCTGGAAAACACAATATATGCCTACTCATATGCCGGGGATTGCATCATCGACGTGAACACGTACCGCGTTCAGTGGAGATTGTCTACAGGCTCCGCCACGAAAGTGGTACAATCAATATCCCGGCTGCTATCATACCTACCGGGGCTGGATAATTGCAGCTGCGCGGTCCCGGTTGCCGAGATTTGTGCAGCTACTACCTGCAACAACCAGGCGACGAACTTAGGCATTGCCAGCTTCCGGAGGTCCTAACCCGTTTCTATTTCTGCTCTTCTGAGCTTAGTTATCGCGGTGCTGATGGTCAGCGAAGATGCGTTCGTAATTGTCGCCAAGCATGTCGTGATCGTTCTTCGTACTTGCAGGCGCAGATCTGACCCACAAAGGGCACAATGCGGGCAAGCCAGGCCAGAGCCACACAGACGTGCACTTTATGTTGAGCTTAAAGATGGAAGATGCATGTATGGCGTTCATGCTAACACTACCATAGCGAACTTCACCATTTCAGTCAAATATGGAACATAAACACGTCGAGTGGTTTAAGATTAGTACGTTGGGGACTGTGGGCTTATTATATACTTTTTGCTTGTTAGTTATGTTTGGAAATATAATTCTTGATGCGCCTGTCACATTTCTCGGTGATTGCTAATTGCTAACATTTATCTCCATATTCTAATATTTATGTTCTTCATCAGCCAGCGAATGTTCTGCTGCAGATAGCCTATAGTTTCAAGTTGTACTGGAAAGCATCAAATGTTTGGCTTAATCTGTATCGCTGCTTCTTTATAAGCTGGTAGTTATACGTTTTCCACTGGTTACGAGGCGCCGACAAACCATAGTTAGATTCTATTTCACCCATTTCAGGGAACTCAGATCAACCTAATTAATCAGCTTCAGCTGATTGATGATTTGAAAATTGTTGAAACTTAATAAGAAATTCATTTTCTAGTGCTTCGTCTAATGGTGGGTTCCGTGTTAAATTAATTAACTTCTACTAACACGGTTGCCTCGCGCACGTGTATAACCTATAAACTGAATGGCCTTCGACACCTTCGACAGATCCTTGGTTTTAAACAGAAGATTAGCCTAGCGATGGCAGGATTGAGAAAGAGGATAATTACGTTTGGAAAGATAACGAATCAGAACTTTTAACAATTAGCCCGAATATGCAATAGATTGTTCAGAGGCTAAGGTTAAGTTAGACGAGCAGAGACAGGCAATATTCAAGACAGAAGCCATACAGCTACCAACCCCTGCTTCTTTAACTTATAACTCACAGGACGGCCGGGCCATTCAAGAAGAAACTAAAAAATAATAAGTACGCCTAGACCGCGATCTAGGGGTACAAATGCAGTGTTTAAGAAGAAACAGATACATAACCTAGCCCTACTATTTATCTAATATTCGGAGCGGCTACGCTGGTAAATTCGTCGGGGTTAGGATTAGGTTAGGGTTATGAAGCTCGGGCTATATTTTATAAGAATACTATAATATTTTTAAAAAATCTTAAATAATTTTTTAACTATAATAAATATAACTATAAAATTTTTATAGAAGATAAATATTAGGTAATATTATATATATATAAATTAAAAATAATATTTTTATTTACTAGATTCTATATAATTTAAAATTTAGATAGAGTTCTTTTTTAAATTTTAATTTGTATAGAATCTAGTAAATAAAAGTATTATTTTTATAATTTATAATTTAACTTTAACCTATACGCTAAAATTTTTATTATTATATTATTATTTAATTAATTATATATTTATATACTAATCGAATAAATAGTGCGGCTGTAGTAGCTCGGGGCAACTAAAAGGGATTTTAAAAAAGAATAAATTAATTATATTTAAAAAGTTAGTAAATATTTTATAAAAAAGAGTTTAATATTCCTTACTTATTCTTACTTATATACAACCCTAAGTGGTCTATGTAACTCTAACCTGTTCGCCACCCTAGGAGCGGCTATTAGAGACCTAGACCTATTAAGCGTAGGTAGTCTTACCCTTATTTTTATTAATAGTATATTATAGATAGTAGTTAACTTAATAGTATTATTTTCTATTAGTAAATTATTTTTAAAAGTAATAGTTATAAATCGTTTATAAAATACTTAAATAATAATATTTATAAAGCTAAAGGGACTACTATAGTTATAGGAGTAAATATTCCTAATTTTTCTACTTTTTTTTTATTCTTATACGTTACAGTAAGTACCTAATTATATATAACTAATTTTACTTAGTAAGTAAACAGGCCTATAATAGTAATTAGGAATATTTACCCCTAACTATAGTATATATAAACAAAAGGCTTTTTTAACACATTAAGTATAAAGGTATATATATACTCCTCCTTTTTTAAAACCCCTTTTAGTCGCCCCGAGCCACCACAGCCACACTATTTGTTCGATTAGTATACAAATATATATATATAAATAAAGGGTGATATCTACAAAGTAAAGGGACTACGTAGAAACAAAAAGGTAAATCGCAAGGCGACTAGTACGGGTCTTACCGCGATTCGAACGCGGGGCCTCTCGCAAATATGCTCAGGATCATATCCCTAAGCGAGAATCATACCACTAGACCATAAGACCGTTGTTTGGATTGATGTCCTATACGCGAGAATTGCAATCTATAACCATTGTACAATCTCGGAAATGTCCAAGTTGACGAACAGTTTGGAGTGAGCTGGCAAGGAACACGACAAGGGGCTAAGCGAGCTCAAGCGACCAGAAGCATGACCACGCTTCTAACGTTTTACTGTGCATGGTTGGTGGATTTGCGGGGTACTGCTTATGTCAGTGCCGAAGAAACACCCACGAGATGTCACGATGCATTTCTAGCAGCTAAACCTAGGCACGATGAACGCAACCAAATTCACTTATCGGAATTGCGTTGCGCGATTACCTGTTACGATGGGTGTGGCGCCTACCTCCGGCTCGCCAAATGGCCGTTCCGAGCCCTTGTACGACTTCGAGGCCGCACGCGCTGCGAGAGTCTTCCTCCTGCAAGGTCTTAAGAAGGCTCTACACCGGCCGCTACGGTCCTGCAAACTGTCTATAGTTCTCCCACAATTCTCTGCTAACACCGAATCCGCCACAACGCAGCAATGGTGCGGTTGTTCGTCCCTGCCGGTAGGCTACGCCCTCGAGAAGCACACACGTACCGAGCAGACTGACGCAACTGTAGGAGAAGGCCAGCATCCCACAAACCCCAAACGTCCAGAGCCTCTCCCGGCTGACATTATCTGGTACAATGCTGTATGGGACGGCACTATCCTAGCAGGAGCTCTCACCGGCGCTCTCTCGCTTGTTGGAAGGAGTAGGCCGGGGACCCTCCTCAGACTGAACGCCTATTGCACGTCGGCAACCCTCGCATACGCTTCTGTCCACTCCTACACCTTGCAAGCATTTCAAAGCGCGGTCCTAAAGCGAGACAATGTTGAGAAACAACCGTTCAAGCTGTGGGAGAGAAGCAACGGCTGGACGCAGGATGACATTATGCTCGCTGGAGCTACGACGGGAGTACTGGCATCACTGTACAGGAAGAATTTTCCCGGTGTTGTCGGTTGGAAGCGGTACTTTGGAGTCCTTTCGACAAGCGTAGGAGCCACTTACCTCTACAGTACAATTGCTTTGCAGCGCTGGGCACATTTCAGAGATACGGAGAGCATCTTCATCCAACAATTACCTGCGCTACACTCGATGCAGCAATCTCTGTTGAATGATGAGCAGCTTTTGGAGTCCTATTCCGGCCCCCTACGATGGCTGATCAAGTGGTCCCTCGGCACCGGCCATGATGTACCACAGAAACAACTGCAAGCCCCATTCAGCGCAGCAACCCATTTCACGCAGTGTGTTACATTTGAAGTCTCGCAGTTGCATGGCCCAGACTTCGAACCGGAGCAGCATTTGCGCGCGTATCACCAGAAACCAAACGAGATCGATGCATCTCTGCTTGAGCAACAACTGCTTCATATCTCAAGACTTTACCAACAGTATGCCTTGGAGACCGAGTATCTCTGGCAGGAATTGGCCAAGAAAGAAGACCTTCTGTTTCATACTCCCGCTGACGATGATCAGGCCAACACGTTACGTCGCCGGGCCTTTGAATTATCCTGCTGGCTCCGCTACATGTGGTTGAAGAAAGCG
Organism: Pleoardoris graminearum; assembly: GCA_030770415.1. NCBI lineage: Eukaryota > Fungi > Ascomycota > Dothideomycetes > Pleosporales > Didymosphaeriaceae > Pleoardoris > Pleoardoris graminearum. The sequence continues at coordinate 548,417 of JASEKS010000001.1, read as the reverse complement.
ATGGTGGCGTTTTACTTAGCTGATGCGAGGAAAACGCTTGCACAGAGGCGTCACATAGAAGCTGGTGAGGAGAAACCCTGGGTACCCGACCCTCTGGAGGAACAGGAATCTCTACATGAACAATGGGACCAATCAAACTTACAACATTCAATTGCGGATGCTCGAGCTATTTGGGAAACTTCGAAGGTACAACTTGCAACTCTCGAGCTTCTCGTTCAGATCAAACATCCTGCTGTTAATGAGCAGCTTCTGGAAAACTTTCGAACGCGGTTCGAGGCTATCGGTGAGATGCTGAAGGAATTTGAGGAGCAGGCAGTGAGAGCGGAGCAGGCGCAAGCAAAACGTTCTGGGAATCGTTGACTTTTCTTAAACCTATCTTTAACATTCATGGCACTACCTTACTCAAGGGACCTTGAGATTAAAAGAGTATCGGTGTACGTAATTTCAAAATACAGGAGCAGTGTCTGCATATTGCTAGACCCCCTTGCAGTGCTGATTCCAAGGCGTGGTGGTACACTGCCAGGCCCCAAGGTGGTACCAGGATGATAATTTTCACGAGACGCGGCGCGACCGCCCCTCAGCACGCAACATCGACACGTCAAAGACACAATGCGTCTGTTCATTCCTGCCGGTGAGCACGTAGTACTTCTATTCCATTTTGATCCGCGTGCTAAGCCGTGACAGGAGAAGGTCAACATCCGAGCTTCTATGGAGTACCGCATCCATGGTGTGCCAACGTGGCAACTGGCTCCATAGCAGCGATGCCACAATTCACGGCTTGGATGTACTGCAAGCAGCAAGACCTCAGTATGGACGCTGAAGCGCACCCAAGGCTTTTGACGAACACTCAGCGACTGCGATGCTACTATACACCAGTTGGGTCGCAATGATCGGATTATACATGGTAATCGGAGAGAAACGAAGATACTTGGCACGCGGGGAGATTCTTGGACGAGAGGGCATCCAAATAAAACCATTTCGGTTGTTGGAGTCAAGCGAGAAGATCACGATGGATAGCGCGATTATTGCTGGGCTTGCGACATTTGCGCCGTGGAGTTTCCTGCGAAATTTTGAGGCGTACAAATAAGCAGGAGTCCCCAAGCATATGATGGCAGCAACGGCCCTCTCTAGAGGCTTCAGCACGAGAATTACGGTTGGAATTCCGCTTATAGCGGTTCTGTATGGCAGGGAGTGCATTGACGCAATCAAGAAAGACGTCGAACAAAGGAAAGCGGGAGAGGGCGGAATTTGAAAGCTTATAGAATCCACATAACTACTGATGGGCTTCGTTGAAACAAAGTGCAGCACAAGAGCAGGCGTCATCAACGTTAAAGCGGTGCTGTAAGTACTTTATAACGCGCAAACATGAGTAGAAGCAGCTGCAACATATCGTGAAACCAAGCAAAGTGCAAAAGCAACGTGTCTGGTTCCACAGTACTAACAAATATAGCATCAATTTAAACCCTTCTCAAGCCAATCATCTGACCATGACATTTCCCGGTAGAACCTTCAGCCCTGATTATAATCGTCAGTCTGAAGTATGTCCTCAAGATGCCGGAGCACTTACAGCTATCATAGTCCTCACCAACCATATCCTTGACGGTGCACTTGTTCTGCTGCGCGATGCTCTGCGTCTTCAACGTCGGCGCGCTCACATACGTGTGCCCATCCAAATGCTTCTGTAAGCTGTCGTCTTTCCACCCAAAGAGGTAATCAGCATGCGAGGAGTATCCTGTGCTATCGCCACTACTCCACACAAATGGCTGGCTGCCGTCCGAAGGCCAGTCCGCCTTGTTGTTGAATTGCCTCGTGTCCCAGACCGTCTCGAGCAGGATCTGTGGGAGACGGACGGGGTGCGTCTTAGGGCAAGGACCGCCAGATTCGAATGTGCCGGACTCGGGATAGGCGACATGGTCCTGGTGATCAGGTCAGCTGTTTTGCCCCCGCGCGATTCTCGGGCTGCGGGATAACTCACCTGGTGATTAGGCGAGTCGACGTTGACTCCGTCCCAGCACGTGGGAAAGCGGTGGTTAGCCATGATGCCTGCGGAACGAGTGAAAGGATAAGTACAAAGCAATGAGTCTTGCAAAGGACAGAGAAATTTTGCACTAACCTGCGGGGCATGGTTTCTTGGGAAACTCAACCGTCTCCGGCTCGCGGGTACCCTCATTCTGCATACAGATGTAGGTAAGTTGGCGGAAGTTGCGGGCCTCTTCGCGAGTTTTGTAGTTCACGTTTCCGACGAGCATGCGGAAGCCAGGCTTGAAGGCCACGACCTTGGACTTTTGCGCAGTGTCGAAGAGCGCATCCGACATGTAGTAGACCATCATTCCACCTTGTGTGGAATCGATCCCTTGCTGAGCGCGCTGCGGGACGCGCTTGAAGGTGCCTAAACAAGGAGGTACAAAGTCAGCTAAGATCTAATATATATTATCTTAGGGTGTTGTGTTGCCCTAGGATAGGTAACACAGCGGTCGACTAAGGAATATTTCAAGGTACGTTTTGCCCGGGTGTTACATACCATTCTTGGCTCTGAAGTACAGAACAGCGGTCCAGTAGTTGGAACTACAGTATAGTCAGAATCACAGGCAAGAGTTTCAAGCAGAACTTTGACCCTTAATTTAAATGTGCAAATCCTCCAATCTGAATCGTCTACGCAGGTAACTTACTGTTCATGTGTTAGTCTGCTCCAGCACATCTTCTATTAAACTCACCAAGTCTTCCGTAAACTGGCAACTCGTGCAAGTGGACAGTTTCACCAAGTCATGGCTCCCTGGCTCCATAGAGACGTTGAATGAGTTTCCTCCGATGATTTGATGTAAATGCGGTGAGGGATTCTGTCCGGGGTTGACCAAGGGGTCAAGACGTTGAATGGACGACCTCGCGCACCCGAAACGCAGAAGAGCATTGGCGGGGGCGAGCAGCCCGAAGGCAGCGATGAAGATGTTTCTCATCATGGGCACACAGTGTGCAAAATCAGTTCAAGAGACACCGGAGAAAAAAACAGATGATATTGGCGATACATTTAAGAAGTCTGTAGCTCGGGCATAATTATCGATCTATCTGGTGACGATAAGCGTGCCCCAAGTGCAGTTGCCGTCTTCCCGATGCGCTGGCGAAGGAGAGTAGATTGGTTTATCGTTGCGATTAATTGTTCGCTCATATGCCTGCATGCGCCGAGCGGCAACATACTTTCGGGAGTTGGGGTTAATCTAGGTCGATATTAGCAGACGGCCAATGTGAGACTTGATACCAAGGATATAACCCCAACTCAACCAATAAAATATGATCTCCTTGAGACTTTTGCCACATGGTTGAGATCGTTGCTCCTCTCTCCTCGTGTCGGAGGGTTGACACTAGTACTTCGATGAGCGGATAGATGATCCCGACCCTCAATCCCCAGAAACCCTATATTCCCAAGTCATTGCCACGTTCTTGCCCGGTGTGACTTGCAGCTTTCGCATCATCTGAATGAATACCTTATCGAAGGTCCACAGGGTTCTGAGAATATTTAGATAGTCTCAACCAAGGAACCTGCTCGGCAAACATCTACACTCCAACCACGCGACAAACCTCTCATACAGCACAGCACCGGATCGTAACCATGAAAAGATCTTTCGGCTTACTGGCCATCTTCCTGGCGGTGGCCATTGCACAGACCTACCCAGAGTGTACCGCGGAGATGGTCCGGACAGACGATTGCGCCGCTGTTATCGACGCAAACGCCTGCTACAACAAGATGGGCTTTCGGAACGCGCAAACGCTGATGTGTATCGATGGCAAGGATGACGCGGAGAAGAAGAAGAGGGTACGTATCAGCCGAAACTTCCGGTTTGAATTTTTTTAACTCGTAAGCAGGCGTGCAAATGCTGTTCCTGTGTGGGCAAGGTTATGTGCGACTGGGTCACAAAACAGAGATTTCCGTGCTAGGAGACAAGTAGGATTGTAAAACCAGAGCGGGATGAGCAAGAGGGTGGAAATGAAGATTGGAGCGGCAATGAATAATAACGAACGTGGACTGAAACTGGGTATGTTAATGTATGAATGGCATTACGACACCAAAAGTTGATGCAGAATATGATGGTATCCACTGCTTCCACGACTGCGATTCCAATGTCCGCAATTGTGTTCCTTGATCCGTTAGGCACTCGAACGTCATGGAGACGTTGGAAAGTAAACTTTGATAATTCGGGGAATGCTTAGTGTACAGTGCTCCGGATCTAATAGACGCTTTGGTGGATACTGGATTTCACCAGTTACGCCCGATGAATACACAGCTGTTTGGGAAAAAGCTGCCGACAGTTCAGTAGTTGAGCGCTCTGCCGGCCTATGACTCGAATGGGATCGCCTGGCAGGTTGCAGGTGCTCTTTAAGGCGATCTCGAAGTCCTATAACTTGATGAAGCATTGGCTAGTTGGGATGGAGGTTTTTTTCTTATGCCGAGCATATTAAGCACACTGCAGCGTCTCATGTTCGGCGAGGCCTAGAACCGTCGCCTTGTATCTATTTGGGAACTTCTGAACAGAGGTCCCAAGGGAACTCGATGAACTTTGCACATAGCGGAAATATTGGAGGAGCGAGGTGAGCGGAGCTCAACACCGCCTAGCGTGGCCGCTCTTAGCCCGCGTCGGCCCCGCCCATATGTATCCTTGACGTGAACGAATGTTCGCTTGCATCGCGCGTTCCATCGGCAGCATTTGTCTTTGTCAAAAGATATTATGGAGTAGCTTCGCTCAAAATGGTTACGGTCATCGGATGATGGTTGTGACGGAAGGGTCGCGACGCCCGACATCTGGATGAAAGTACCTCCGGTCATCATCGGACTCCGAGAGGGACCACAGCTACCCGCGAACTGGCCATGATAGGAATATTATCACTGGGTGGAATATTGAAACTGCTAGCTTACGTTTTAGCTAGCTCACATTTTCCTCCGCTGCATCCTTTTCACATTCTCGCTTCCCACTCCAGCTCCTTGTCCACTGCGCACCCGTTTCTGACCAGCTGAGATATTCAAGCAGCAGTGCGGATAGTTCATTTACAGTCCAGTTCTCGAACGGATTACCAGGATGCCGAAACCGGGCACCAAAGTCCCCACCACCGTACCCGACTCCACGCATCTACCGCGCATACTCTGCCTCCACGGCGGCGGCGTCAACGCTGCCATTTTCAAAGCTCAGTCGCGCTCCCTCATCCGCCACCTACAACATTCGTTCCGTCTCGTTTGGGCCGACGGGCCTTTCTACTGCGATCCGCACCCCGATGTTATCCAAGTATACGGCTCGTATGCGCCGTTCCGACGCTGGCTACGATGGGTGTCCGAACACTCCGACGTCGACGCCGAGAGCTGCATAGACGAGATCGGATACTCAATACGGACAGCTATGGAAGATGACGATCGGGAAGGTGGAAAGGGAGAATGGGTCGGACTGATGGGGTTCAGTCAAGGAGCGAAGCTGAGCGCGAGTCTGCTGCTAGAACAACAAGCCAGAGAAGAAAAGGCAGCTCGGGAGGGCAAGAAAGAATGGGATATAGGTCCGATCGGCATTCCAGACTTGAACTGGAGATTTGGCGTGCTACTCGCAGGTCGAGCGCCTATGACCAACCTCAACCCCGGCCTGCTCAAGAGCCAGTCGCTCGTCAGTGCTGCCGACATATCGGAAGGCTTCCAGTTCGTGAAAGATGTAGATGACAGCGCGATATTGAGAAAGCCGACCATCCACGTGCATGGTATGACAGATCCGGGCCTGCATCTACACAGGAGACTGTACAAAGAATACTGTGAAGCGGGGAGCACAATCTTAATTGAGTGGGAAGGAGCGCACAGGATTCCGATCAAGTCCAACACTGTCGAGCGCGTAGTTGGCGCGATTTACGAAGTGGCTGAGAACAGTGGAATCGATGTGACGTGGACAGTCGATAGGCGATCTTCTTGGACCTTTGCCGAGTGATAGAAGGTTTACATTATGTCCGGTTGTCTGATACCGCAAGGTGTTATAGAAGCGGGAAAGAATATAGATACGGGTATCTAATAATCCGGCAGCATCCCAGGTCCCTTCATGAACACTCTGGTTCAACAAGACCGGATCCGTTCTCATGGTGCGGCGTACTCCGCCCACCCATCACAACCTCATCACCTACTGCGTTATAACATTTGTCCCGTCGCGATCATTATTTAACGTGCTCAACAGTTTTAACTTGTATCGATTGACGATTCTTGTTCTTGTTCTGAGGCGAAGGACCTTAGATATTAGGCCTCTCCAGGGCTGCATTAGCGTACACTGTGTCACATAAACATCTCATGTTGTGCGGCCGGTTTCCACCAAGCCGTCATGGAGTTGTCGACTATACCTAGGTAAGGACAATGGATCGACTACGCAACGACGACACATTACCCTGCGCGGTTTTCCAGAAACAATGAAATGGTCCAATATCAGATCCTACCGAAGGAGAGACTCCGATGAGGTCATGCTTTCCGCGACAACAGAGAAGTCAACAAACACTCCGCCCGAAATCTGCCAACGCATGCCAACAATCGCGTCATTGTCTCGCATTCCGGTTCCACCGAGTGCCCGCTTGGCTTTCGGGCTCGATACCTTGGAAATTCGGGGCACAGTCATTCAAACGATTCACGAGCATTACCTGATGCGACATAGCATCATCGCCAAGCCATCACTCGAGCGTCATGGATCTGTTCCCGTATCTCGCATATCGATCTCCTCACCGTCACCATCCCTGCTGCGGATCCTACTTTGCTTTTGGTCTGGACCCAGAGGGTCCTACTGGACAACATGCGTATGGCAAAAAATGCCGTTTGGGCCAGCGCATTGGCTGGGCTCACGCTGGAGATGGATGACGCAGCTGACCAGTTCCTACAAGACGGTGTTATTCTGGCATTCCGACGACAATCCATAGGTATTAGGTATGTAGTGTTTCACGTGAACGCTTGCGCTGCCTGCGGACATGTCGGCCATCCCGTCTTCGCTCCCGCCTGATGTATACATGACGCGGTGAGAGTGCGTAGCATAGCTACGCATTGTGACGCAGCACTTCTACGGATGGTGGCTTCAAGTGTATAAAGAGCACACTACTCGCTCTACGGTAAGACCATCAGCATCCACCACATCGACACTTCAAACCTTCGATCCAACTTTACAACCACCAACCCACCAACATGCAGAACGAGCACGGACAGGGTGTTTCTCACGCCACTGGCGACTCCAAGGTTCCTGGATCCGTCCAGCAGAAGGCACCCCAGGGCCTCGAGGAGAGTCTCCCCGACAAGGTTAGCATCATCTAGCACCGTAACTCGTTCATCAATTCTAACATGCTCAGGTTCACGACACCGGCAGCCATACGACTCATGCCAAGGAGGGCAGTGACGCCTCCGTCGTTCCTAAGGGCATCCAGAAGGCCGTCCCCGAGAAGCTCGAGCGCGCTCTTCCCGACTCCATCCACGACACCGGCGACCACGGTAGTGCTAAGCACTAGATGTTTTACTATTGAAGTCAACTACATCAGGGCTATGATGGTATGGTGTGATGCTCATGAGGGCTCTCCATGTACGATAGTGCGGGCGTATGATTAAATGAACAACGTTCAACGTCCACATATGACTTACTCAAGATGATGCCTATTACGGCCTGGCAATTCCAATTCTATCACGCCATGTTCCCAATGTTCCGAGAGGGCCTTGCGCCCTTTGATGCCGCTAATCCTCAGCACTGAAGCAAATACATGACGTCCTATCGCGAACAATTGCCCCAGCAAGGCGAAACAGGTCTGCTCAGCAGACCCTCGGGACATACTCCGCCTCCGGCAAACCGTCGCTCGCATCCCCCTCACTCACATTCTCATACTCAGCATCCCGCTCGTACTCATCCTCGCTGCAATCATCGTACTCCTCATCGCTTTGTCCCTCCACGACAGAAACCTTCTTCGTCGCCCCATCCTCTCCCTTCGGGTCCTCTGCTGGAACAATGTCCTCATCCTCGCCAAACACACCGATTTCCTTCCCATCAAGCGTAACCTCTCCACTCTTCAACTTCTGCACCATCTTCCACGCCTCCAGCTGCCCCTCAAGTGCATCCTGCCTCTGCTTCAGCACATCTTCCAACTTGCCCACTGCGACCTCGCGCTTCGATTCTGCCTTCTCCAGCTCGTCGCTCAAGCGACGGTTGCGGGCGCAGAGATCGTCGTACTTCGCCTTCCACGCCGCGCACTCTTCGACTTTCTCAGTCGAGATCGCCAGAATATTGTCCTTGAGCTCTGCAACCTGGGCCTTCAACGCATCGCACTCCTTGCGCGCCTGCTGGAGCCTATCCCAATTGTCGGCGCAACGGTTCTCCAAACTCTCGATCTCCCTCCTGCGATTCTTGACGTCGGAAAGAAGGGCGTCGTAATCGCGCTTCATCGCATGCGCCGTCAGCTCAAGCTCTTCATAACTGCGCCTGTAGCAGTCGAGGTCCTCGTTCAAGACTGTTACATGTTGCGCGGCGATCCGATGGTAGGTCTTCTCGTTGTCGAGGTCCATCTTCAGCCTCGCGTTGTCACCCTTAAGCTCCGTATTCTCCTTAACAGTAGCGTTGCACTTCTCCAGAACGATATCGCGAGCCTTGGCCAACAGCGCGCAGTTCTCCTTCGCGAGGTTCAGATCGTCGAGGTGCGCCTTCTGGTCTTGGAGACGGAGTCTGTCGTATTCCTCCTTCAACTCTGCCTTCTGAGCTCGGTGCATCTGGTGCAGTCTCGCGACCCCATTCTTCCACACCGCGTCCCTCTTCTGCGCTTCGGCGATCCTCTCTTCCAATTTCTTCACTGCCTCTTCGTGCAAGCGTACCATATCCGCCCTCCCGCTCGCGTACTCCTTCACCAACTTTTCACGCTCCTCCTTCAGCATGCCTATCTCCCGATCCCTCTTCCCAATCTCCGCTTCAAAGTCCTCCTTTAAAACCTCACGCTGCCGCTCCAACTCTTCAATTCCGCTATTCAGCCCCGCCTCATGCCGATCCGTATTCCTAAGGTGCTCGTTCATCTCCGCCATCACGGCCGCCATATCCCTCTGGCGCTGCTCAAACCACGCTTTCCACCCACCCATCTCCATCTCCATCTCGCTCACCGCATCTCGCTGTTCAGCCCCCAGCTCCGCATGCGCACGAAGCATAGTCTCGCACCCGCGCGCCGCCCTCTCGCACTCACGCGCCACCCCCTCGCACCCGCGTGCCACCACCTTAAGCTCGTCCATGGCTAACTGCAACATCTGGGCGTCTTTCTCTTCCTGGCCACGTTTGCCCTGCATTTCGAGAGCACGGGGCTTTTCCCCGACGGCACAACGCACGGCGATTTCATGCTGCCGCGCTGCATCCCGCGGCGCGAGCACCTCGTTGCGCTCCTTTAGCGCGCGGTTCTCCTTCTCGGAGGCAGCCAGGGGCATCTCCACGTCTTTAACGGTGACATTGAGAGGGTGGGGGGCGGCCGGCCCGTCGATGCGGTCGGCTAGGCGGTTGATGAAGTCGGTTAGGCGGTCGATGAAGTCGGCTAGGCGGTCGATGAAGGACATTATGGCGGTGTGGTTGGTGTCGTATTCCCTATCCTGATGTAACACAGGGCACAAAGTACGCCGACGGCGGTGCTGGTATCGTGTATCCCGGCGCAAGACAAGGTCTTCTCAGTACTCAGGACCGTACCATGTTACACGCTTTCTGCTACGGCAGGCAACCTCTTTACGAAAGGGTGCAGACGAGCAGTGGGATGGTAGAAGAGTCACAGTGCAGAAAGATATACGCAAAAGCCTAAAGAAGGGGATATTCGGACTGTTGGGCCGGTAGCAGTGGGCCGGCTCAGGGGCAGTGCAACTATAGGAAAAACGTGGGTTGGGTGGAGAGAGAACCAGAGTTGCGTCTCCCTATGAGCCGGCCTCACCAACTTCGATTCTATCGATTCCAATATAGCGGTCCGCACCAGGAAATCATGGGCACCATGTGGGGGGCCAATACTTAGAAGAGAGAAGAGGGCGACATTTACATGGTTTGATTTAGACTTTTGTACCAAAGTACGCCCAATCTTGCCGTGACCGGCTCATTAGGCGGAGCAACGCGGGCCCACACGGATGCAAAATCAATATTACGCTTATCCCTACCGCCTTTTCCCACTATCTTACCCACGGGTTCACTCGTTGAGCTGTACGTAGTTGGCCGGAAACAGACCAGACTTGCCATTGTAGGTACCCAGCCACCAATCTTCGTCAGGGAACTCCTATGAAACAGTCAGAGCGGCACAGTCACATACAGTAAGTTACTTACGATATTGGTAATGGTAGCATCTTCGGGAAAGCTAAGCTCGTTGTCCTCGGCGGCCTCATAATCGTAGAGGGCGATAGCAGTGGGGTTGCTGCCACCAGCGGGTTGCGGTGGGGCTGCTGGCGGCTCTTCTTCAGCGGCAGGGTGCGAGGGCAGTGGCGGAGGTGCACCGGCACCGGCGTCATCGTCGGCATCGTCCTCAACAAGCTCGACATAGTTGGATGGGAAGAGACCCTGTTCACCACGCGAGTTTGTGCCCATCCACCAGTCCTCATCTACCATATCAATGTCAGTGACATATTCGCCTTCCCGCAATTCGAGCTCGTTGTCTTCTGCCTTCTCGTAGTCGTATGCCGCAATAGCACGCTTGCCACCCTTGCCCCCGCTTGCTGCTGCGCCAGCAGCGGCAGCGGCAACGGCACCAGCTCCGAACGTGGCTGCCGCAACTGCTGCACCAGCGCCTCGTGCAGGATCTTCCGATCCTACTTGCGGCTCTGGGGAGAGGTCGCGATGCTCCTTGGCCGCTTGACTAAGCCCGCGCGTGGGCATTGGTGGAGGTTGCTCTTCAGCCGGTGAGAGCTCGGGAGGTGCAGAACCGCGGCCAACAGGCATTGCTATGCGCACAGGCGAGCCGGAGGGTTCGGGCGACGGGCTGCGTGGAGGCTGAGGGGGAGGCGAGGGCACACGCTGATGCTGCACGGGAGGCACATTGTCCTCCTCCGGTTGTGCAGAACGACTCGGCAAACCTGGGATGGGAACACCGCGGGCACCTGCATTGGGCTTACTCGATGTATCCAGTGCTGGTGGGCTTGGGGCCGAGGGTTCGGGCACAGGGCGACTGGTTGGAGCACCCATTGGCGCAGCGCCCTTGAAGCGGTCCTTGAGGGCACTGACGCCGCCGGCCGGGGAAGACGGCGCTTCCTCCTGTTGCGGTTCTCCTCCTGTGCGCTGTTCGCTGAGGTTGCTTGTGGCAGATTGACCAGTGCGAGTAGTCTGTACTGGCGCCCAAGTCTTGCCCGTGTAGCCACTCTGCCATCCGCCACTCCTCTGAGCCTGGACCGGGGACGTGACACTTTCGCCGGTTGCGAACGACTTGACCGGTTGACCCTGCGCGGCCTTCTTCTCTGCCCACAGCTGTGCTGGCGTCTTTCCGCCCTGGTCTGCGAATGTCTTGCTGGCCGTGCCAATGGGGGCCGTTGCTTGAATGGCAGGCTTCACGCCAAACACGCTGGGTGTGGGAGCCTTCGTGCCCGTGAAAGCGCTCGCACCTCCGAACTTGTTCGCAACCTTAGGCTTCGGCAGACTAGTAAGGCGCTCTGGCTGTTTGAAGGTAGCCGATCGCTCTGCTGGAGACTTGGGTGCCTCCTCACTTTCCTGGCTGCGGGCCGAGGTGCCGGTTGCTGCGGGAGAGAGGCCTGAGGAAGGCGGCGCCGCTTGCACCTTTGCCCGAATAGCTGCAATGTCGACCTTGCCGACCGGTTCGTACGCGCCCTTGACCACAGTAGGTCTATCGTCCCGCCCAGATGCCTTTGCTTGGGCGCGAAGGGCAGCAATATCGACCTTGCCAACCGGTTGGTAGCCGCCTTTGACGACATCGGGCGGGGTAGGTTGCGGCTCTGCGGCTTGAAAACGCGACGGTTCCTGCTTTTTTGAAGTGAGCTCCGCCATGTTGACTTTGGTGGGCTTGTAAGCGGATTCGACCTTCTCGAGCTGCGAACGCGTCACTTCTGGCGCATCGGCACCCCAGCCATCAGCGTCGGTTTCCTGCTGAGATGGTGCTGCTCGCGATCGCCCAAGCGGATTGAAGCCTGCGCCTCCTCCCCCTATCTGTGTGGGCGTGAAAACGGGTTTCTTCGCGGCAACGGGCGGTGGCTTGTTGGCAGAGGGGATGCTCGGTGCTCCTGAGTAGTTTGCACCAGAAGCTTCGGAGACCTTTTGCACGATCCGTTCGGGGGTCAGATCAGCATCGGAGCGGGCCGTGACCTGAACGTGATATCCCTACGCAAGTTAGTCGTCAAGCACGCTCGGCATACGAGGTACACTAACATGGAGTAGCTTAGAAACCACACCAAGATGGCTTCCGAAGTAGCCCTTTGTGCGCTCAGGGACACCCTCGCCGCACTGCATATGTCAGCTGAGCTACCGTGGCGGTTTTGGACACACATACCCAAGCTATCAAGACATTCTTCGGAAGCGAGGTGTTGGGGTCCTTCACTTTGACAAATGCAAACTGGATGCGCCCATCTGAGAATTCGTCTATCAGGTCGGCAAGCTCGCCCTCGCCCGTCGTCTGGACCTTGAGAACGCTCTCCTTGCCGCCGTCGTGCTGGAAGGCGCTGACGAGGGGAGCGGCGACAGTGAAGACGGCCCACTGTCCGAAGGTAGGCGAGTCTGCCTGGGGGCCCTTGGGAGGAGGCGAATTGACGACGTTTTCGTAGCTTCGCTTAATGTTCGGGCCGTTGCTCGACGTGTTGAGCGTGGCCATGGTGAAGTCGATGGGGAGCGGTGTTTGGGCTCACGGAAGGGTATGGAGGGGTCGATGGGAGGGATAGGCAGGGCAGGAAAGCCGCAATTGAAGGGTCTCCGGCCTTCCAGAGCGTGCGGCGCAACGAGGCTCAGTGCGTGTATTCACGTACTCACCGAGGCGTGTCGTTCGTTACGTGGACCTGCATGCGTCAGCAGCCGCTCCAGCGCTGGCGGAGCGCACAGCCTCGTCGGGCCGCTCTTTCCCCAGCACGAGCCTGCCAAGCCCGCAGCGGGGCGTCATTGACTCACGTGATCTGGTCTTCGAGCCGGGTCATTCGAGCGCAGGGGCCGCGTCCGCCTCATCCAACGGTTGGCTGACAACGGCCGAGCGCTCGCCCCAACATCGCATGCTCTAGAACTTCACCGGGCCTGCACTTCTGCCTGTCTGCCCTCGCCAGTCTCCCTCAAAGACCATGTGAACCTCCTCCCTGCTGCGCTCACGATCCTCCGCATTCACCCGACATTCGGTGACAGCTCCGGTGCCAGCATAACTTCCTTCACACCCACGCAACCGTTCCCCCGCCGATTCATGTCGCCAACTACCTGTCGCGCGCGTGTGGTGGAGCTCCACCTGTGAGCTTCGCCCGGGCACGGGAAGCCATGGACGAGCGCGAGTCCAGCACAGCTTCCTCGGTCGACTTCTACGGCTCCGAGGACAAGCCCAGCACGCCTCAAGCGACGGTCCATGAGGACGTCTCTCCCACAAAGCGCAAGGCAGAAGAGCCTGCCCAGACCCAGCAGAAGAAGCGCAGATTCGAGTCTCCAGCCCGTGGTGCTTCCGTGCTAGAACCATGCGCTGGTCTTCCACCAGCAATATGGCAGCATGTGTTTCTTTGCTGTTCTCTGTCTGACCTGGGTCGATTGCTTCAAATCAATCGATCATTTCGTTCATACTTGACGGACGTGCAAGATGTTTCTCTTTCAGACCCGGTTCGCGGGTCGCTGCGTCTCTTAAAGTCTGAGTCGATCTGGGCTTCCGCCCGCAATGCGCTTCCTGTAAAGTCACCAAAGCCTCTTCCAGGCTTTTCTGAGCTGCAAATGTGGCAGCTGGTCTGGTCGAAAACATGTCAGTTTTGCCACAAACCCAGCTCGGGAACAACAGGCGAGAAGATCTGGCAGAAGGGCCCCGGCAACGACGGCGTGCGCACCATCTGGCCGTTCGGAATCAGGACTTGCGGAAACTGTCTTATGGAAAGGTGCCAGACGGTGAGTAGACCCGCTGCACTCGAAGAACGAGCATTGACCGTGTAGGACGCGAGCCTCCTCTTCTCCAACGCATCCGCGCTTCGGCCCGCCTTACCTTGTATCTTCATTACGGACGACCAGAATTACATTCCCGCGTACATGCTCCAAGCTGCAACCACACCGGCAGGTGTCGAGATTGCCAAATATTACCTCAAGGCGCACGTGGAGGAGATTAGCAAGGAGCTGAACGAGGTACTGGCCCGCGGGCCTGCAGCAGCAGAGGAATGGTCGAAAGGCCTTGAAGGACGAGGTCACGAGCGTATGAAGCTGGCAGAGAATTGGGAACGCTGGGAGGTCAAATATCAGTGGTGGTCGGATCATCAACGCACCAAGCCATCCGCCTCTGCCACCCCGTCTCCCGCACAAACAACGCTCAACGAGCCGGTCAGATCCCCAGCGTGGCATGCTCCTTCTCCCGTCATTCACGCCCCTATACCTGCGAGTAAGTATCTCTCTGTCTGCGTTGGTACCCGTTGTGGTAGTGCCTCATTGCCCTACTTTCAAATGTCCCTTGGGTGTAACCTAATCGCTCCAGCTCCTGTTCATTCGTACATGCACCCGCGCCCGTCGACTGTTCCTCAGCAGCACACGCCGCAACCTGCGTTGGCCGGCAACCTGCGCGGGCTTCATGATGCGATCGAAGCCAAGGCGAATCGGAAAGCCGACATTGAGCGGCGTTGCCAACAACTGAACCCACCCATACCACCGAACGTGTTGCGGCACATGGATTCGTTCCGAGCAGCCATACAGATTTCCCAGCCAATGACTGATGATGCATGGGGTGTGCTCAAACCCCGCCTTGTTGCCCAACTCCCTGCTGCCCAACAAGCGGAGGCTGAACACGTGTCGCGTGTCGCATCTTTTCCCAAAACGACGGACCGTCGCTTCTTGGACGCAAACTCCAAAGAATCCAAGGAAATCATGGATCGCGAATGGGACGAAGCTCAACGCCCGATTCGTGACAGACTCAACGCCATTGCCGACGACTTCATCAACAAGGATTGGGACCGCGGGAGAGCAGTGACTTATGAGAACAGCCCCAAGTTCGCCGTGGATGTCTTGGTGCATGTCCGCCGCATATTCTATGCGGAGTCTGCCAATAAAGCCACAGCATCTGGTCGAGGCCAATACCCAAGTTTATCCGACAATGGGTCCGATTCGGATAAGCCCAAGCTTGTCTTGGATAGCATGAAGTGGGTATACGATAACAAGATCAAAAACCTGACCGAACAGTTCCGAAAAGAGCTCTTTCTTTGCTACGGAGCCGGGTGCGAAGGCAACACGAAGTTTTACGGCTTTGAAGGCATCGTCCAGCATTATGGAGCCAAGCACACTAATGCATTCAGCGTTGGCAATGTTGTTGTCGCTTGGAGAGAAGCCGAATGGCCAGAGGAAACGCCGTTCCATCCGGACCCCACTTCTGTTAAGCATGCATTCCATTCT
Source organism: Pleoardoris graminearum (assembly GCA_030770415.1). Taxonomy (NCBI): domain Eukaryota; kingdom Fungi; phylum Ascomycota; class Dothideomycetes; order Pleosporales; family Didymosphaeriaceae; genus Pleoardoris; species Pleoardoris graminearum. The sequence goes on along the minus strand of JASEKS010000001.1, from coordinate 532,911 downwards.
GCGTCAGGTACAGCCGCACACCCCGGTTATGGCGGTTACCACGGTGGGTATTCGCGTGCGGGAACCTCTACTCCTCATATGCAAGCCCATCTCCCTCAAGCCAGTCCCGGCCCGTACCAGTACGGTCGCCATTACGCGGGACCTTTCGCTCCTCCTCAGATGGTCTCTACTGCATTGACAGGGTGCGAGTATAACCAACCATATGGCACATCTATGGATTCCTACCAATACCAGTCAATGGCCCCACCTAATTACGGGACACGTCCAGGAAACGGATATCTGACCTCTCCAGCAATGTCCAACGCAGCAATAGTGCCTCCCCCGGCTCATCCAACCGGTGTCCCCGGCCTAAAAGACACGTCGCACAGGTCAGATGACGCTAACTATCGCACAAGCTTATTCGATAAGCAGGTGAGTACGGTCATCGAGATGGCCCAAGACATCTGGAGGCAAACGTCGGGTATCAAGGACCTATCAAACAGTCTCCGCGTATACGTTTTGGTGCAGCGTGTCATTTCCAAATTCCACAGCGAGTTCAACTATGAACCGAGCCTGGACCATTTCGTTGATGCGTTCTCCAGCCATGAGATTCCCCAAGCTTTGAAGAATGCTCCAGGTTTATCTTGCAAAACTTGCCAGGACGAGTACTCCCGTTACTCTCGCCAAGAGGAAAGGAACACCTATACGGTGTTGAATCTGTTACAGCATTTCAAGTCTCAGCATTCCGGGATCCGGGCTTCTGTGTATGGAAACGGCCAATTTCCAATTCCCTTGGATTGGAAGGAAAACATGATAGAGCTTCCAGGCGACCGCGTCATCTCTGGCCTTATCCATGCCCCCGGTATGGATGATGACAAGCTTCACATGGTTGCTACTGTATTCCCGAAGCTGTTTCCCACTCCTTTACCCAAGATTGGCAAAATCGAGAATGATGAGGTAACTTCTCCTGCACGCTCATTGCCAAAGGACACGAAGGATGCTGCCAATCTTGGTGGAACCCCAGGAATACCTGTCGAGGGATCAGGCCCTTCGTCTTTGGCTTCCCCATATACAGGTTCTCCAAGACCGCCCAAGGCCACGGAAGATGAGTATGACCCTCAGCGACCAGCTCTTCCATCCCAGGCACGGAACCCTACGAGGGCCAACGGCAGGCGAATCGCTTACCGTGGAAGTCCCTCGACCGAGGATCGCCACCATTACTGTGGCGAACCGCGTTACCATGTAGGTCAATTACAGAAACCGTCAGTCGCGGTGACAGGAGCTAACCATGACGTGTCCCAGCAGCCTATGGAATCCGGCGAGCGTGCCCAGGAATACGTAGAATATGTTCCGGGTTTGCGGCAATACCGCGAGACAGGCGCAACATACGACTACCACCCAGATAGAAGACCTTTATATCGCGATGGAGAAGCTTACTATTCCTCTAATCGCGATGGACTCGTGTTTGCACAGCCACGTGCAGGACGTTTCGAGCCAGACTATCGCCCTGTTTCCCGTCATGTGCGATACGCAGACGGTGACTCGAGGCATTCCAGTCACCAGCTGAGGGAGGAACACGGATCTCTTGGTCCCAGTCCTGTGAATGAGAAATCTGCCGCGGACCGTTTTCTAGACGAGTTCGTACCAAACCAGCCAGCCAACGGGTCGATAGGGCAAGGAGCTCCGCATTTAGAGATGCATCAACCGTCTTCAGCGGGCCCGGATCCGGAGGATCGATCTCAATACACGCCACCACCTCCAAATTTTGTTGTTCCTGAAGGGTTAGCTGATCGGCGTCGCTCCAATGTACCCCCTCATCGTACAGCTTCTGCTGCGTCTAATGGGTCGCGCAATGAAGAACATCGCTCGTCTGGTCGCCAAGTCCCCACGCCAGATAATGTCCGTGGGCCAAGGGGACCCGGACCACACCGCCGTAGAGATAGGTACAACGACCGTGTACCGTCCCGTTTCTACAGATATATGGGGGCCGCGCGGGAGGAACCATACTCTCGAGGAACCAGTATAAGTCGTTCGCAGAGCAAGCGATACGAGGAACAACGCCGCAGGATTGACCAGCAGGAGACACCCCAACCGGGCGCCGAACAAGATCCAACTTATTCTCGGGATCAAAGCATCGAGCGAGGAGGGCGCGTTGATGAGCCTCGTTACCACTTTCGACGCCCTCCACAAGAATACGTTTCCGTACAAGATCGTCTCCATCCGTATTCGCCTTCACGCTACCGCTACGCTGACGACCATCGTGGCGGTCCAGCACCAATGTATGTGGACGAGTACGGTCGTCCGATCGACGACTACGAATTCGTACATGTTCCTCGGGAGCCTCGTTGGGCCCCGTACACCCATTCCCACGGGCGCTACGTAGAGTACGAGCCAGAACCCGTCCAATACGTTCCGGTCTCTTACGATCGCCCGCTACCTCGCCAGTACGAAGGTGGATATGAACGTGTCTACTACGAGGGGCGAGAAAGACCACTTCCGCCCCGGAGACCCGTTTACGAGTCCGAGGCCGCGCATGAGGCTGTGCCACCGGACGCTTATGAAGGGCCGCCTCCGCACATCAAGGTGGAGAATGCACCGCCCGTTTCTGAGATATAAGCCATGTTTGGAGTTGGTAGGAGTGTCGGATTGCCGTGCCATGTTGTTCTTGTTTTGGGGGATTGTTTCATGCATATACCCACGGTGTTTGTTTGTCCCTTTTTTCCCCTGTGGTTTTGGGGGGTATGTATTGTACAACGGAGAGGGATGCATAGCCGGTGGTATTTTCAAGGGTGGAGCTGGAGTCTGCATGTCGTCCTATGCGCGTTTGGGAATCCCACTGTGGGCGTAATTTTGAAGTGGGCGGCGTAGGGTAGCATATGGCGAATTCACGGCGTGCGTACTAGCCCTGATTCGCGTAATGTGAAATGCAAGTAGACTATGTGATGAGTATTTATGGATGGTACCGCACTGAAAGATAAGTCAGGGCAAGTGATGTGTGAGAACGTTTTTAACGTTTTTATAATATTATTAATAAGAAAAATTATTTTAAATTTTATTATAATGGAGTTAGTATTTTTTAATATATTAAGTATAAAAATATATATATACTCCTTTTATTTAAAAGTTTCTTCTAATTATCTTTAGCTATTCTAGCTATACTCCTTTATTTAATTAATATATATATAAGATTAGTATTATATAATATAATTAGCTCTTATAGATATTATAAAAACTTTTAACCTCTTTAGTATTTTTTATATACGTATAAAATATTTAATATTTTTATTTTATATTATATATATTTTATACGTTCTATATAAAAAGTTAAAATATAATATACTTTTAGTACTAGTCTATATAATTTATATTTTTTTTAAAAATACGTAGAATATTTTCTAAATATTATATATATATTTATATACTAATTAAGTAAAAAGTGTAGCTATAGTAGCTTAAAGTAATTAAAAAGGATTTAACAAAGAGGAGTATATATATACCTTTATACTTAATATATTAAATAAGTTAGATAAAGTAATACTAAAAAGACTATAGGCCGACAACTACTATTATACCCTATTAGTTACTTTTTGAACTTTATTTTTATATAAAATAGAGGTTATATTTATTTTTATTACTTTTTATTTTATCTATATATAGGTAGTATAGTATTTAATAATAATTAATATTTTTATTTATAATTATAAATTCTTTTTCACTTATAAAAATAGTTAACTATAATACTAAGTACGCCTATCTACTAGTTTATTTATCTAGCTTATATACTAAAGAAACTAAAAAACTATATATAGACCCCCCTAAACTTTTAAATATTAATTATTTCTAGTATCTCTATCTACTAAAGGCTTCGCTATTCTTTACCTTTCGCCTGTCGCTCTATAGGCTTTAAGCTTAGAACGTCTTTACTATTACCTCTACTATTACTATTACCTTTGCTATTACCGCTGCTATTACCGCCGTTTTTATTATATCTTTTATACTAAGAAGCACCTACTATATCTATAAAATATTTATTTTACTTATTAACTCTACTATAAACTATATATTATATATATATATATATTTTTTTTTTTTTTACCTTTACTATATTTTTATTAATTAAAGCCGCTACTACTAATACTACTAACTTAATATTTATAACTTTAACGCCGATAACTGCTGTTATAACCTGTCGGTTACTTTTTTAACTTTATTTTTATAAAATAGAGGTTATATTTATTTCTATTGCTTTTCGCTCCGCCCATACACACAAGTAGTATAGCGTTTAATAATAATTAATATTTTTATTTATAATTGTAAATCCTTCCTCGCCTATAATAACGCGACACTAAGTATACCTATCTATATACCTAGCCTGCGTATTACCGCACTAAAACTAAAGAAATTATATATAGGCCCCCCTAAACCCTTAAATATTAATTATCCCTAAGACGGCTTTACTATTACTATTACCTTTACTATCGCCGCCGCCTTCGTTTTTACCGCTATATTCGCCTTCGCTGCTACCTTTACTCTTACTTTTATATTCCTTACGCTAAGGAGCACCTACCGCATCTATAAGATACTTATTTTACTTATTAACTCCGCTACAAACCGTATATTATATTTTTTAATTTTTTTTACCTCTACTACATCCCCGTATATTTTAGTTAATAACTTTTTTATAACTGCTAATACCGCTAACCCGACGTTTAATACTTTAACTACTTCTTTAATTAACAGAGCTACTATCTCGTCCGTAAGGCTATACTTATAGTTAAATATAGCTATAATAAAATTGCGATCGACTTCTCCGTAGGCTACTAAATAGATAAGATTAGCTATTTTTAGACAAATAAGGTGCCTATACTAGCGAGCGTCTACTAGGATTGTATCTTTGTTACCTGTTATTAAGTAAAAGGATATAGTAGGGAGAGCTTAAGTAACTATATTAGACGCTGTTTTGGAAATCTTAAGATTAATTAAGATTATCTCGTTATTAGCGTTGATAAGAGGAGTAATATTAAAACCTTTAAAAAAGAAGGAGAACGATATTTTAGTAAGTATCTTCCTTTATTTAATAAATATTTAAATTTAACTGTGTTAACTGTAAGAATAGAGGAGAGATATGTAAGTAATAGTAGTAGCTGCTACCTATATATATCTCCTTTAAATATAGTATCTATACCGGACTTTTTATACTAGAATTTTTAATTTAACGTTTTTTTAGGGGGGGGCGCGCTAAGCATACTAGTAGTATACTAGCGCGGCGCTATTCTTTTTTCGACCTAGCCTTACCTAACCTTTTCGACATATTAAGTATAAAGGTATATATATACTCCTCCTTTTTTAAAACCCCTTTTAGTCGCCCTGAGCCACTACAGCTACACTATTTATTCGATTAATATATAAATATATAAATATAATATAACTTTAACTATCTTTTTTTATTAATAATCTACTTAACTTATTAGACTAGTACCTATTATTAAAAATAGCTATAATTTTATTATAATTAACTTCTTTAATTACTAAATAGATGCTGTTAAGTTAGCTACCTATAGATAAATAAGGTATTTATATTAGTAAGTATTTACTAGAGTTATATCTTTATTACCTATAAAATAGAAAAATACTATAGGAAAAGCTTAAATAACTATACTAAATGTAGCTTTAAAATTAATTACTAGATATATATTATTAGTGTTAAAAAAAAGTAGTATTAAAATCTAGATATTTAAAAAATAATATTTTAAAAAATTATACTATAAAAAATAATACTATAAAAAATAATACTATAAAAAATAATACTGTAAAAAATAATACTATAAAAAATAATATTTTAAAAAATAATATTTTAGTAAATATCTTTTTTTAATAAACGTTTAGCTATATTAACTATAAAAAAAGATAGAAAAGAGATATATAAGTTATACCTTACGTATTTTTTTAAAAAAAAAAATATAATTTTAGTACTAGATTTTTTAATTCAATATTTTTTAAGGGGGCGCGCTAAGTATACTAGTATATTAGTAACTAGTGTAATACTATACTTTTTTTTATTTAGCTTTACTTAACTTTTTTAATATATTAAGTATAAAAGTATATATATACTTCTTTTCTTTAAACCCCCTTTTAGTCGCCCTAAGCTACTACAGTTACACTTTTTATTTAATTAGTATATAAATATATAAGAATATAGTGCTGTGCTAGTACGTATACTAGCGTACTTAGTATATCACCCTAAAAAACGTTAAGTTTAAAAATATAAATATTATATATATATTTATATATTTATATATTTATATACTAATCGAATAAATACTGTGGCTGTAGTAGCTTAAGGCGACTAAAAGAATTTTTTTTTAAAAAAAAAGTATATATATATCTTTATACTTAATATATTAAAAAAAACTAAATTATATAAAGAAAAATAAAGTGTAGCGTCGAGACACTAGTCCAAAAAAGGTATAGGCTAAAAAAATTAAATAAAGCTAGATTAAAAAAGAAATAGCGTCGTACTAACTACTAATATACTAATATACTTAGCGTCCCCCCTTTTAAAATAATATTAAATTAAATAATCTAGTACTAAAACTATATTTTTTAGAAAAGAGATATATAAGGTGCAGCTACTATTACTACCTATATATTTTTTCTCTATCTTTTCTTACAGTTAACACAGCCAAATATTTATTAAATAAAAAAATACTTACTAAAATATTATTCTTTTTTAAAGGTCTTAATACTACTCTTTCTCTTATTAACACTAATAATAAAATAATTTTAATTAATTTTAAGACGCTTAGTATACTTAACTAAGCTTTTTTTATAATATTCTTTTACTTTACGGGTAATAAAAATACAACTCTAGTAAATACTCGCTAGTATAAGTACCTTATTTATCTAGAGGTAACTAATCTTATTTATTTAGTAGTTAACGCTAACAAAGTTAATTATAACTTATTAAATAAAGTTATAGTTATTTTTAATAATAGGGACTAGCCTAATAAGTTAATTAAATTATTAATAAAGGAAGTAGTTAAAGTTATAAATATTAGATTAATAGTATTAGTAACGGCGGCTTTAATAGGCGGAAATATAATAAAGAATATAAAGAAATATAATATATAGTTTATAATAAAATTAATAAGTAAAGTGAGTATTTTATAAATATAATAGATATTTTTTAGTGTAAAAAATATAGTAAAGACAAAGGCAAAGGTGGCAATAATAATAAAAGTAATAGTAAAAGTAATAGTAAAAACGTCCTAAAAGTAATTAATATTTAAAAGTTTTAGGGGGGTCTATATATAATTACTTTAGTGCGTAGGCTAGGCAGATAGGCTAGCAGGTAGGCGTGCTTAGTATTATAGTTAACTATTTTTATAAGTAAGAAAGAATTTATAATTATAAATAAAAATTATTAATTATTACTAAATACTACACTACCTGTATATAGGCGGCGCGAAAAGTAATAGGAATAAATATAACCTCTATTTTATATAAAAATAAAGTTAAAAAGTAACTAATAGGTTATAATAGCAGTTATTAGTTATATTATAAAATATTTTATATACTCTTAATATTTTAATAATATATGTTAAATTTATTACCTAATTAGATAATTATATAGGTACTAAGTAATATATAAGAATAATACTCAATCTTTTCTTTAAAATAGCCTATTTAGAATTTTTATTATTATTCTAATTAATAAGTTATTTAAGTTTTAAATAAATAATTTTTTAAAATTTTAGAAAAAATTTATAAGTTTAAATTAACTAGTAATATATAATATAATATATATATATATAAGCTACTATAAATAAAATCTTAGGTTAAATTATAAATAGTTTATAAAAAAAAATATATATTTATTAATTAAATAAAAACTTAGAAAATAATTTATAATCTAAAATACTAGTATTTTAGTATAAAATAATAGAGTATATATATTAAATTATTAATAACTCTATAACTAATATATTTATATATTTATATACTAATCGAACAAATAGTGTGGCTGTAGTGGCTCGGGACGACCAAAAGGGGTTTCAAAAAAGGAGGAGTATGTGTATACCTTTATTATATATTTATAATAATAATTTTAAAGCTACTAAATAAAGTTTTTTTTATATAAAATATTTTATAAATTTAATTTATTATTATACTATTAGTAATAGTATAAAAAAGAATATTTTTATTAAAATAGTTTTATATATATGTTTGTAATATTATAAATATTAACCTTTTTAATATATTAAGTATAAAAATCTATATACCTTTTTCTTTTTTTAAAATCTTTTTTTATTACTTTAATAGTTACTATAACTATACCTTTTACTCTATTTTATATAAATATATATTTATATATATAAATATTAAATAATAATTTATTTTAAATTTTATAATCTCTACTATATAGTGTAGTATAAATATTATAATAATAAATATATAAAATATATAATTATTTATATAGTTAAAATTAATAATTAAAAAAGTTAATATATTTATATATTAATCGAACAAATAGTGTGGCTGTGGTGGCTTGGGGCGACTAAAAGGGATTTTAAAAAAGGAGGAGTATATGTATGCCTTCATACTTAATGTGTCGAAAAAAGTAAAAAAAATAAAAAAAAGTTAATTATTTTAATTTTAAATAACTTTATAATTATTATATATATAAATAATCTATATTATATATTTTATTTAAAATATTTTACTATATATTTTATAATGTGTTTAGTGCTTACGTAATTAAAAAGTAATTAGAATTAATAAATATATTGTAAAAACTGTATATTTGCTAAATATTATATTATATAAAATATAGAGTATAATTATACTATATACGTAAAATTTTTACTATATAAATTATATATATTTTATTCTTTATAACGTTAAGATAAGTATAATGCCTTTCTTAATTTTTTTTAAATAAAGCTACGCTTTTAGCCACTCCCGAGTAGAAGTATAAAAGGCTTATTTATTTTTTTATATTTTATTTTTATTATGTTTTATCCCGCCTACTAATATTATAAACTAATAATATTAGTATAGACTTATTATATAATTTAAAGTAATATTTCTCTATTTAATTTTATACTAAGTTTTTATAGTATATATTAAACTTCTTACTAAAATAATAATACTATCTAAAGGTTTATTAGTAACGTAAGTTATATATATATCTAGTTTATTTAGTAGTTTAATAAAAAAAAACTATACCTACTATTTTTTTTATTTATTTATAAAAGCTATATTAACTTAGTGTATACTATATTCTTACTTAATATAGAGGTAGGTAAAAACAGAAGCACTATAACTTAAGACCTATTATATTTAAATTTTTTTAAATTTTATAGCTAGTAGAGTAATAATTTAATTAATAACTTATTAAATTATAGTAGTAATAATTATATATAAGTAAAACTATAAGTAGAACTATAGGCCGTATATAGCACGTTTAAATTATGCCTTTTTTTTTCTCCTACGCTGTATAATACCTTCTAAAATATCTTTTTATTTTTAAATTATTATAGCTAAAAAGACTTTAAAACTCGCTTTTAGACGCTTAATAATTATAACTAGCCTTAGCTAGAAATTAATAGTAATTATAGTAATCTTAACTTTTACTAAAAATTTAAACGACTAGTAGGGCTATCTTAAAAATTACCTAAAACTAAAGTATTATTATAAGTTTATAAACAAGGCTAATCCTTTTAGAGGGCTATTTTTTTTTTATTAATATTTTTAATTTTAGATTAGTTACCGTATAACTCTTTATCCTTAAATATAAAATAATTTTTAATCTTAGTGTCTACGGCTTATACTTATATAGTAATATAATAAAGCTAGTAAAATAGTAGCTTAAGAGGGCTAAAGGCTTACTAAGTAAAATAGAGGGTAAGGTAAAAGGTAAGATAAAAGGCGAGATACAGGATAATATACGCTTAAAAATAAGTAAAGAGAAGTTTTTTAGGGTAGCGTAAGAAAAACGAGTATAACTCTAAAAAAAAAGCTTTTAAAAGTAATTAAAATTATTTAAGTATATACGTAGGAGTAAAATAGGTAGTAAATAATAATAATAATAAAAATATACTATAGCGCTATAAGATAGTCGTATAGAAACTTATTATTAAAAAGTTAGTAGTTATTATAAGAGAATTAAAGAATTCTATAAAAAGTACTATATTATATTTTAATATTTAAATTACTATTAAAAGGGTTATAGATTATTAGTACTAGTAAAAAGTTATTATAATTACTATATAGAAAGCTTATTAAAAGTTAATATTAATAATATAATATAGTAAAAGTTTAAATAGTTAGTCTAGAGTCACGTAATATTACAGGGGGGTGACAAAAAAAAAGATCAATTAAAAAAGATACGTTTTTTAAAAATTTATATAAAATTAATTACTAAGCCTAAAAATACGTGAATAATACCGTTTTAAAGAGAAAATAATAGAGATTTATATAAGAATATTAGTTACATTATATTTATTACCTGTAATAAATTATAATTATCTAAATATAGTAATTTTTTTAATCCCTTCTTTAGGTTCCTATAACTTTTTAGTTAGTGAATGTATTTAACTAAAATTTTAACTATACCCTTTTAGGTCTAGTGTAGGTCACGTGACTAAGTTTTCGAACTATATTAGTAATCTAATTATATAATTATATTAATTATAAAAATATTGCTAAGGCTTATATAATCACTAATTACGTAATATATTATTAATATTATAGTATATTATAATATTTTTTAACTTGTATAAACCTAAACTTCTATTTCCTTAAAATAGTGCCAAATTTTACAAAACTTAAATCTAAAGTTAAACTTCTTTTAAAAGTAAATAATTCTCCTTCTTTAATTGCTACTACTTTAAATAAGTCTTAATAAAGTATTTATAATACTATATAAAGAATGAAAAGAAAGGAGAAAGTTAATTATAATATAAAAAAGATTAAAAGGGGTAGAGTCTCTAAGGTAACTTAAAGAGAAAAAAGAGTTATTAATAGGGACTTAACTAGAAGCCCTAAAAAAGAAAATAAAAGACTATTAATAGATAATAGTCTAAATATCTTAAAAAGATCCTTATAAAGGATTTTAAAAGAGAAAAATTATAGTATTAATATAAGTAAAAAAAAACTAATAATTAATAAAGAAAACGCTAAAAAAAGATTAAACTACGCTAAAGAACAATTAAAAAATATAAAAAAGATAAATTTAAAAAAAAATATATTTTCTAATAAGTCAGCAATACAAAGGGGACAACAAAATAGATAATATTATAAAAAAAAGAGTAATAATAAAGTTAAAAGAGAACTGGCTGTTAGCTAATTACGAAGTAAGTTATTTTAAGTTTTTAAAATATTAAAATATATAACTTTTTATATATTTTTAAGTTATAGTTTTAGTTTTTTAATATTAATTATATTAATTATTTTATAGAATAAGACCTTAAACTATAAGTTTAGGGTACAATTTAGATAGGAGGTAAAAGTAATTTAGTATTTACTAAAACACCTAATTTTTCTACTTCTTTTACTAGTAAGGACTATATAAATAAAATTCTTATATCTAAGGTTAAACCCTCTATAAAAAGGGGTAAGTAACTTAATAGGTTTTTTAGTTCTTTTTTTAATATAATAATATATATATATATATATATATTATTATATTATATTATAGTTATAAACTTTATACTAATATTAATTTAGGTTAGCAATTTTAATAAGATAACGTCCCCATTTATAAAATAAAAGACGTTTTAAACTAGTTTAAAAATAATAAAATTAAACTATTTCCTTACCCAGCCTATAGTCCTGATTTAGTCCCTATAGAAAATATATAAGGTTATTTAAAATAAGGACTAAATAATAATAAAGAGGCTAGTTTAGGTATAGGATCTAGTATATAAAGTATAGAGGTCTTTAAAAGAGTTATTAATAAAGAGTAGTAAAATATACTATAAGAAGTTATTAATAACTGTATTTTATCTCTTCCTAACTATTATAAGGCGGTTATAGAAGCTAAAGGCTACTATACTAAGTATTAGTAATTTATTATTTACTAGTTTATTATTAAAAATATAAAAAAGTGACTTTTATATATAATTATATAAATAATATATAAATATATAAAAATATTTAATATACTAAGAAAACTTAGTATCTATTATTATATATATAAAAATACGCTAATTTTACACGTTAAATAAAAAGTTATATTAACTTAAAGTAGGGTCCTAAAAATTTTCTATATTTACTAATTTTTTTTTACCCCTAAACCCCTTAGTAAGTAGCCCCTAATAGGGTAAATAGAATCTACTAGTCTTTCTCTTTAAAATAGTATTTTTTTTGTATTTTTAGGACCCCTAGTTAACAAGATATATTATTTTAAAAAAGGTATTTTTTTTAATTAATCTTTTTTTTTTGTCACCCCCCTGTATAGTAATAATTTTAGGAGAGGGGCTATATCTACTATTATTAGTACTTATACTACTTATAGTATTTATTACGTAGTTAGTAATTATTACTAAATAAAAATAATAGCGCGTATTTATCTAATCCGCACGCCTTAATAGGCTATTTTAAAATTTATAATATTTAGGTCTTATTTTTTTAATTCTAAATATTATAAGTATACTAATAGATTTATCTTATTTTATTAGCTTAAGTCTAGAATTATAATTACTTTAAGTTTATTTTTAGCTTCTTTAATAATACTAGATCTTTTAGTCTTTCTCTCTAAACTATTTACTTTTATAAAGTTTTTATTTTATTAGTATAAAATTTTTATATATTAAAAAGGGCTTTAAAGTAACTAAAAATAATATATTTAAAAAGGCTATTCTCTACTAAAAGGTCACGTATATATAAATTAGTATAAGATTTATTAATAAGCTATATATAGGTAAAAGGATTATATTGTAGTTAATTTTAAATTGTATAATTATTTAACCTAACCTTACCAGACTTTGTTGATACTAATTAACGTACTTCGCGAGCTTCATGAAGCCGCGGCACAACGCAACAACGAGAACTCAATAAATGCCGAACAGCTTACACATGACGAGGCCATGTGCGAGGACTTTGTCAATACATTAAGTATAAAGGCATATATATACTCCTCCTTTTTTAAAATCCCTTTTAGTTGCCCTAAGCTACTATAGCTACACTATTTGTTTAATTAATATACAAATATATATATATATTTAAATTTTATACTAGCTTAAAGTATTACTACTACTAAAAGCGATTAGTATAATAGGTAGTAAGTTAGTAATCTATCTAAAATTAGTATAGTAATAGACGTTTTAGAAATAAAAAAAAACCTATAAAAACATAATATAGTAGAGTACTTTAAGTAGGTAATAATATAATATAAAGTATAAAATAGCTAGACTTACTTATTTTAAAAACTAATTTTTCGACACATTAAGTATAAAGGTATACACATACTCCTTCTTTTTTAAAACCCCTTTTAGTCACCCTAAGCCACTACAGCCACACTATTTGTTCGATTAATATATAAATATATATATATTTAAAAACTAAATATTTTATTATAGGTGCTAGGTAACTGTCTAATAACTTTATTAATTCTAAAATTTATATACTTAATAACTAAGTTAACTAACCGTCTTATATATAATTATAAGTAGTAATTATTAATAATTTTAAAAATAATTACAAGTAGTTCTAAATCTATATATATATAATTAGAGTATAAGTAAAATATTACTATATTTAGTAGGGTACTATAACCCTTACTAAAAGTATAGAGTATAATTTTTAAATATTTAAACTTTATACTACTTATATATAATTATATAAGTTATTTACTATTTATTAAGTTTTTATTATATATTATACCGCAGCTTTATAAAGCTTATAAATAAAGGCATACATATACTCCTCCTTTTTTAAAACTCCTTTTAGTTGCCCCGAGCCACCACAGCCACACTTTTTATTTAATTAATATATAAATATAAAAAATATATATAAAGCTTATAAAATATATTAAAGTTACGCTTTTAGTATAGTACTTATATTTTCTAAAAAAAATAATTACTAACTATTATAGAGGTTTCTGTAAAATAGCTCTATAATATCCTAAGTATAATAAGAGAAAATAAATAGCGTATAGTTATAGATTAACGCATTACGCTAAGAACGTATATATTATATTTAATTATAATAAATTAAAATAGCGTTGCCCGTAATAAGTTAATATATAATCTCTTTTAATCTAGTGCTAAACATCTATTTATAAATAAAAAAAATAGTAATAGCTTACGCTATTACTAGTATACTATAAAGGATTAATATATACTAGTAGTCCTAGTACTATCTATATTTATATATATAAAATAATAAAAAAAGTATAACTAGTAGTTTATTATACTAAATAGCTACAATTGTTAAAAGTAAGTTAAAAAGGACGTAGGCTAGCCTAAAAGTAAAGTAATAGTATAAGAATATATATACTTTTACTATATATATAGGTATAAGAAGGCGTATAAAAAAGAAAATAATAAAGGCGCTGCGCTAAGGCTAATTAAGCTACTAGCTATATATAGCTAGTAGTAGCACGTACGCTTCTAATAAAAAAAAACTAAAAAAAAAAATAATAAAATTTAGTAAGAATATTATATTAGAAATAGTATACTATAAAATATGTTATAACTATTTTATACGCGTTACCTCTTTTATAACTATTTTTACTATTATAAGTTACCTTATTATTATAGTAGCAAAAAAAAATTATTTAAAATAAATATTTTATATACGTACTATTATAGATAAACCGTTAATTAGTAATAGCTAACTAAAAATAGAAGTACTAATATTTAATTTTTATATTAAATTTAATTCTGTTAAAGATAAAATTAAGCTAAAAGCTTATTCTATTTACCTAAGTAAACTAAATAAAATTAATAATTATAAGGCCGTTACTAAGACGTATATTAAAAATATTTAAAAAATAATTACTTTATAGTATCTAAACTATTAAGATTCTATTTATACTTAGTCGTACTAGAAGAAAAAAGAAATTTTTTATATTAATATTATATAAGCGCTCTATTTAGCTAAGCTATAATAGACGGCGTAATAATATTTAAAAGTAGTAGGGGATAGATAGAATCTATTAAGACAGTTTTATAAGCTTTAAGAGATTAAAAACTAAGTTAATAATAATTTATTATTATTATTAAAGAAAGACTAAAAGTTTTTATATAAATTAATAGTTAAATTTTAAATACAGAAGGTTTTACGCGGTATACTAGTATAAAAGAAGTTATTTTTATTTTAAGTACTAAGCGCAGAGCGTAAAGGGTAAAAAGTAACTAAAGAAATAGCTATATAAAATTAGTATATTTAAGAATATAGAAGCTTATAAGATATAGGGAGTAATAGGTATAAGTAATAGTACTTAGGATATTATATTAGTTAGTAGGCGTAGTTAGTTATATTTTTATAACTTTAAAAGTAACTATTAGACAGCTACTAGAGCTAAACTTTTAATAGTTATATAACTAACTTACTAATAATAATAATAAAGGGACAGTTTAATAAAAAGAATAATAATAACTAAATAAATAAGTACTAGCTAAGATAGCTATATTACCGTATATACTATATAGATAAATAACTTTATAAAAGTAATACCCGTAATACCTTTTATATAACTAAATTTATCCTTATACTATTAATAATAATTTTTTTTAAAAATAGCCCTTTTACTAAATACTTTTAAAAAGCTTTAGAGTACTATAGTAAATCTTAGTCTACTTAAGTATTTAGATAGTATATAATAAATAGTAAATTTAGTAACTATAAACTACTATTTTATAGTAAAACTAAGTAAATATATATTATATCTATACCGGCACCGATACTAGTATAGTAATAATAATTATTACTAATATATATAGTCGCGATAGTAATAAATCCTAAAAATTTTATTATTATAAACGCTAACCTAAACTATATTTATAAATAAAAGTAGTATCTCCTAGCCGTACTAAATAACTTAAATAACCCTAACTATACTAAATTTAAAAATAAAATAGCGTAGTACACGATTACCTTAATAGTACTATAGTTATAAAATGTAAGAGAACTAGTAAAAAGAGTATTAGTAATAATATAAAAGCTATATATAAAATAGTAATTAATAATAATAGATAAATATAGTACATAAATATAGTAAATAATAAATAAGTATAGGAAAAAGAGGAAAAGTATTATAAAATACCTATAAGTATAGATAAGATAATATATAATAGTTCTAGATATATATAGAGAGAGATTTTATACTAGTATTTAACTAGTTTAGTCTATATTAGTAGTTGTAGTAGTAATAGGGAGGAAATAGGTAAATAGCTAATAATAATAATATACACTTAAACTAAAAATAATATTTATTTATTTATAACGGAACAACTACCGTAATAAAATAAAATAAAAGTATTTTTTCTATTTTAAAGCTATAGAACTTTTTTACGCGTTTTAAATTTTACTATATCTACTCTAGGTTATATATCTAGACTATTTCTGAAGCGCTATAATTCTATTTATAAAAATTATATAATTCGCGAAGAGTGTTATTTTTTTAAAAAAAAAGTTTTATATGCTAAAAGGCTATTACTACGCTTATATTACTATTATAACTTCTTAAGCGTTTATATTAAAACTAAAGAATCTAATAGTACTACTATAAAGTAATAATTAGTAGTAGGGCTACTAGTAGCGCTTAAACTATTTAGAATTACTACCCTAGTTAGTACCTTTAATTAGAATAATTATTAATTCTAGCTAGTATAGAATTGCTATATAATTGTAACGTAATCTAATAGAGGGTAGTAGCTATTAAATAGAGTTATAACTATTAGACCTATAGTTATATAAAGTTTTAGTAAGCAGGATAACTTTAGCCCTGCAGTCTTATAATTAAACTTAATCTTTAGCTATTCTTTACCTCCCTGTTAACAAGCTCACCTTTTATAGATTCGCCACCTCACAACCCTATAGCAGGTGCGGTTCGGCTACCCTTCCTGCAACGCCAGCCAATGCCCATAAACTTCTGCATCTTATATACGACCAGCGGCTCCCCCCCTTCTTTCTTGCACTATCAGCACCCACCTACTAAATATATTTGCGAATGTAAGACATCTTAGTCTAGAAGTGGTAATGCTGAAATATGTGGATATGTAGATATTTAATTCTTCTCTCTCTCTCTCTGCCCTTTTGAGCTGTTGCTTCCCTAAAAACAAACTCTCCAAATCGAAGTATGATATATTACTGCAAAAAAAAAAAAGAAAAGAAAAGAAAAGAAAAGAAAAGAAAAGAAAAGAAAAGAAAAGAAAAGAAAAGAAAAGAAAAGAAAAGAGCCGCTCTATATAAGGGATGCAAAAGATCTCGTAAAGGCATTCCTTCCCATTTTCCAGCTGGGAGTTAATCGCCCCGAGTCGTTAGGGAATGGTGTTCCTCCGCTTGACGATGGACCGCCCACCTCTCCCTAAACGCATAAGCAGCTTTATCAAACTTGCCACTGCAGGGACCGTCAATATCAACGAGGCAATTTGCCCAAAACCCCACGTATTCGCTTCTTCAGTAACATTCATTTTCACCGTACGCTCCGTGGCTATCGTCCAGAGAACTACGAAAATGGTGCCCACAATGGCTCGCTGCGCGCGAGGTACACGCACTGTAATCTTAGTGTCAGTCCATATTCGATAGAACCAACCCCAAATAGTGTGATTACCGGGGCGGAGTCCAGCAGCTAGGGCTTGGCGTCTATCTTGCAGCCGTGCGGATACCGTGTCTTTGTTCTCGAACCACCGCCAGAAGAGTGTAAGCGGCCGGAAGATGTGTGGCTTTCCTTCCGAGTACGCCTCCCGCCAGTCACACCGTGTCTGCTGCGTGGTCGTGACATAGTCCTTCCATCGCTCAGCTTTTGCATCGGACAAGAGTGCTGGCACAGTTTTGGCATAATTTCCCGGTCCGTATATCCACCACTGAGCCTGTCCCCATACAGTGCAAAGGAAGAAAAGGGTGAACACGCTCAATGCCCTCAGCGAGCGGGAATTAGCGTGGCTTGTATAGAAAAATAAGGCCGTCCTTTTGGTACACATATTACACTGAGGAGTTGATCCAAGACACGGAGTCTTGATATTCAGCCATAAGGAAAAAGCCAAATAAATGCTAAAGCGCACTTGTTGGGCAAAGAAGAGGGCAGCGGACCGGACGCGCCAGGGTTCGACAACGTGCATTGGAAGCATGACGATGGTCAACAAAGTTTGCACAATGACGGCGTGGTGCAAACTCAACTTGCCTCGCAAGGCGTAGATCGCAGTCGTGCTTACTAAGGCGAGCGACGTTACGATGATGGTTGCCCTGATGCCGGCCGTATCTTTAGAGGAGAAACCCAGGAGTATGGTTCCGCAGAGAGCTTGGACATAGGTCGTTATTCGGACCTGGAAGGGGCGACATCAGGCTTATTTCCTGGTAAAGACTGGCCTCAAATCTACTTACCCCTATTCCAGTAATATCTGGATCGGCTTTGACGAGACAAAAGTCATCCTTGCATTGAATGATGGCTGGACACAAGGCTCCATCCACTCGTTCCCATTGCGAATAGAGTACGATGGTGCCGACGGCGCTGAGCAAAATACCAAGGCCGAACAGGTATCTATCGACGTTGGAAAGGAACCGTAGGACTGGACGCGGCTGTCCATCTTGCTTGAGAAGTTTCCTTTGAATCGTTGGTGTGTGTGTGAGAGCGGGGCGGGTTGCTCGACTTACGGGATGTAGAGCCAGACGGGGACCCAGAAGGATGTGTATGGGCGATTGAGGGGGCTAGCTGGAGCCATATTCTTCAAGTGCTACAGTCTCCGACGGCTGAGATTGGAGTCCAACGACCAGGCTGTACGAGCAAGCCGAAAGGCAGGTTTCTCCACTGCATACATATACGGTCCATCTCTCAGCCTTGTACCTTCAGCTGGCTGCAGCCCCCACCTATCCCGAGCGCCTTGCAGATTGAGGCTTCATACAAGATTTTTGATAGGAGTTTTTCTCTGTGCATCTTTTCCTTCGACGCCCCCAGCGCTAATCCTGCTGCGAGGACATCTGGCGGTTGAGCATGAGGCTGAGGGGAAAAAGCAAGAGGATGGCAGGCCGAAGTCCAGTTGTGCTCGCACCTGGGTAGAAGAGCACTTGGCCGGGGGCTTCATGAAGCGATTACAAGGTTTGAAGTGTTGTTCGCCAGCGTCTGAGGATCAAGAGTGAGACTTATCTCATGAATCAGACGGTCTGGCTCCGTCGTAAAAGACGCATTGATCCTTAGGGTGTCGGAACGGCTTCGGGCCGCGGTAACCTAGTTAGCGAGGCAATTACGATAACTCGCTCGTTTGCAGAAACTATTAGTTCTGGTTACTAAAGATAGTAAGTAGACAGGGAAGGTAGGTTATAAGCTATACTAATAGATTACATATAGATAAGATGCTGTAAGGTCAGACTGTGCGTGGTAGCCTTGTGAGGGGTCTGAGCAAGCTGAGTGGGCTATGGCTAATTGCTGAGTCACCGTGTGGCATGCGGCAGAGGTCAGCTCAACAAAGGTAATTCGCGAGCGCCGACACTTGCGCATAATCAGATTCAAGAACTAAACGAACACCTCGATAACGCTAATAGGGAGGTTAGACAACCCGTTCCTACTATACCCTTATACGAGGGGCGTTAAATTTATAAGTATAGTAATAAGGTTATAATAGTTATTATTACTAGTAGGCACTAAAACGCTTTAAGTACAACCTTTAGCTATAACTAGCTAAAATTATAAATAGATTAGATTAGATACCGGAATAAAGCCTACTATAAAAACTAAAATAAGTCTATAGCTAAAGGGAGGATAGCTAACCTATTTTAGTAAACTCTTATAAGCTCTAACTATAATATAGAAGTACTTATTTATAGATATAATACCTATATACGAGTAGGGTTAATTTTTATTAAAAATACTTAAAATAGAATATTTAGTAAAGCTTTTAAGTTATCTAGATAGATAAGTAATAGGTTTTAAATACTTTACGTAAATATAATCTAGATTTTCCTTCTAGACTAATAGCTCTTATTTATTAACTTATTTTTTTACGTTTATCTATAGGAGCTGTATCGACTTTATATATACTACGTTCTTACTTAATATAGATAGGTAGAATAGAGGCTCTATAACTAAGACCTATTAAATATAAAATTTTTTAAATTTTATAGCTAGAGTAATAACTTAAACTAATAACTTATTAGACTATAGTAGTAATAATAGCGGGTTAACGGCTATAGGACGGCGATAAAGTATCTATAGATCGTTATCTTAGGCAGAACCATGGGTCGTCGTCTTAGGTAGAACTATGGACAGAACTATAGGCCGCACACAGCGCGTTTAAAATGGCGTGCATTTATTAACTTATAATAAGTATTAAGAAGATATTGCTATCTAGTTATTTTTTTATTATAATAACTTAACACTATATTCTCTTTTTTAAAATTATTTATATATTCGCTCTCTACTACGTTTAAAATTTAGACTACTCCTATTTTATAATATTAATTAGATTAGTAAATAATCTTTTTAAATTTTTAAAAGTTAATATATTACTTAAAGCAGGCGGTCTAAAAAAAAGCTTATATTTATTTTTTAGAAGCGTTATTAGTTTTTCTTTAATTTTTATTTTAAGTCTATTCCCTTTTCTATTTTTAGGAGACTTAGCTATAGTACTAGTATATAGTATAATATATATAGTAGTAATATATAGTATTTAATTATTATTATTAATTTTAATAGTATATACTAGAAATTTAAAATTCTATTTTTTATATCTTTATTTTATAAACTTAGTAGTAATTTATACTATAATTTAGACTATTAGGTTTTAGGTAACGTATTAACGCTTAACCTTAATATTTAAAAAAAATAAAAGTCTTATTAGTGAATAAGGTAGTCTAATTAATAGATAAAATAGCTATATAATATTTAATATAGTAAAGCGTTTTAAGCGTAGTTCAGTAGAAATTAAGGCTAATAATATAATTAATATATTTATTAAAATCGTAGTAAAAGGTAGAGTCTTTAAAAGAGAACATAAGCTTAGTAGAGAAAATTTTAGTAGGCGTTTTAAAGATTATTTTAGCTTAAATTATATATAATATAGTAATTTATAGACCTATATATTAAGGATAGTAATTATTATATTAGAAATAATAAAATTTTTAAAGCTCTTAATTTACTATAGGAGATATACTATAAGACCGATTACTATATATATTAAGTATAGTTTAATAATTATATTATACTATTTCTCTACTTACTTAAATATATTAAATAAAATATTGTTAATAATTTTATAGTTTTTATTAGTAAAAGAAACAGAAAGGTCTATTATTAGTAAATTAAGCTATTATTTCTAGTATTATTAGTATATTATATCTAAATAAACGTAGATAAGAGCTTATTTTACTTTATAACGACTCTAAAGCTTTATAATAGATATAGATAAAAATATACTAGTCTTCTTAGTATTTCTTAAGAGAAAAAATATAATATTTAGATTAAGGTATACGAAATCTACGTTTATAGAGACGATTGTTCTCTTTAGAGGTAATAGTAAACGTAAAAATAATATAGGTATATATAATAATAGTATACTTTTAAAAATATATTAGTTACGTTTTATTAAATATTTATATTAGCTTTTTTTAGTTACCTCTATTATCCCTTTTATAGTGGGGTGTAAAAAAAAGCGTAATTAAAAAAGATTAGTTTTTAAAAGTTTAATAATTCTATAAGTATAATATTTAAAAATTTAAAACAAAGTTGGATTATAGGAAAAGTTATAAAATATAGTATAATAAAGCTTAATTAGGCTTAGCATATATATAGCCTTAGTTATATAGTCTTAAACTTAAGTCTTTTTTTTTCTTACCTTTACGTATTTATAACTGTTTAACTAGTGTATAAAATTAGCTATAATATATATATATATTATTAATTACCCTAAAATATTTATATAATGAATTTGAAGTAGGATTTCTTATCTAAATATTTAGCATTTTAAATTTAGAATTTAAAGACTTAATTTAGAGATTTTAGACGTTATTTAAAAAAGTATATATTTAACCTATTTTTAAAAATTTAAAATGCTAAATAATAGCAGCACTATATAATAAGTTTAAAAATAAAATAATTATTTAATTTACTATAATATTAAATTAGTAATAGCTAAAAAACTTTTTAAATTTTTATAAATTTAAAGTCTTTTCATATCTTATATATAGAGATAACTAAAAAGTTTTTGTCTTATATTTTAGACTATATAATATACTATAAAGTTAATATTTTATTATTACCTAACTAGGTTAGTTAAATTTAAAGTATATATTATCTAATAATAATAATATATTATTAACTATTAATTATAACTAAAATATTTAAACAATGTTTAAAATTATATAACATTTTAATTACGTAAGATATATAACACTATTTCTTAATTTTTACTATTTTTAATTTTGAGAAAATACAATATAATTTTAGTAATATATTATTAATCTATATTATATATACTTATATAAATAATATATATAGAATAGTAATATATATATAATTAATAGCTAATTTTATATGCTAGTTAAAAAGTTATAAATACGTAAATTTAAGTTAAAAAAATAGTCATAAGTTTAAAACTATATAACTAAGATTATAAATACGCTAAGCCTAATTAGACTTAATTATACTATATTTTATAACTTTTCCTATAAATAAGCTTCGTTATAAATTTTTATATATAATACTTATAGAGTTATTAAACTTTTAAAAACTAATCTTTTTTGATTACGCTTTTTTTTTCACTCCCCTGTAAATAGCTATACTTTACCGTCTTAGTAATAGTTATAAAATTAGCCTTAAGTATTAGTTTCGGTTTTGGCTTACACGCTTAAGGAATATATATAATAAATTTTATAAAGATTAGTAGGGCTACTAAAAAGGTACTATAAGAGAAGACTATTTTAGTATAATAAACTAGTAACTTTTTTAGCTATAAAAAGTACTAAAAAAGTAGTTCTCTCTCTAAATAAACTATTACTTTATATATTACTATTAATACTATTTGTAAGTAAAAAAAGATTATATAAATACTATATTAATTATAAAAATAATTATAGAGAGATATAGTAATTATTCTATATTTATATATTAATCGAACAAATAGTGTGGCTGGGATAGCTCGGGGCGACTAAAAGGGGTTTTAGAAAAGGAAGAGTATATATATACCTTTATAGTAATTATTATATTATTACTCTATAAACAGAACGAATAAATTTAAAAACTATTAGTATTAGTAATTTTTTAAAAAATTATAGACTACTCTTTTAAGTAGTGTAAATAGTCTTATTTTATTAAAAATTGGTTTAACTTATCTAGTAATTAGCTAGTAGATAGTTATAACTAGTAGTTTAAGAGCTTATATTCCTAAATAAAACTATTAATAGCTAGCTTCTTCTTTAATCTCTAACTACCTCCTTTTATTAGATAGGTCTAGTGCTAAATAATGTATAAATAGGTAATTTTTACTAACGCGGCCTTATACTATTAAGTAATTAACTTATAAGTTTTTTTTCCTTTTTATAGTATGTTCTATACTATTTTTAAGCTATTAGTTACTATACTATAGGCACTAGTCTTTACTAGTTACATAATTATATAAAAAAGGTAATGTGTAGCATTAAGATACTAGTCTAAAAAAGGTATAGACTAAAAAAAGTTATTCTCTTAGATATAGTTAAAAAAATAAGCGTATATAAAAATTATAAAAAATATTTTTATTTTAGATTAGTAGAGGACTTAAACTTATAGCCTTAATATATAACTTAATATATAGCTTAGCACGTAGTTTAGCGTACTAAAGTTTAGTATACTAGTATAGGGCTACTATTACCTCTACTCCTTTTTTTTAGGCTAGACTACTATAGTATTACTATACTATAATACGCCTACTCCGCCGTATTATTATCTATTATTATTAAATTTATATAATAGAATCTAGTATATTAATATAAATATTAATATAAATACTAGTATAGATATTAATATAGTGTTTATTTTTAGTAGCGTAGCTTATAGGGTATAGTAAGTTAATATTTATAAGTATACTAACAGCAACTTTATATATTATAATTATTTTTAATAAAACTATAATAACTAAGTCTCGTATATCTATTTATAAAGTATATCCAATAATAACCTATATATACGAGTAATAAAGGTAGTTATAAAATACTTATCGTATATATAGATATACACTAATAAATTTTATATTAATAAAGTTAATCGAAAAGTAAAAGTACGCCTAGACCTTAATTTAGGGATTTAATAAAGTTAATACTAAAATTAATATAAGAGTTTTTAACGTACTAAAAAAAATACTATAATATTATATACCGCCTACTTACTATTAGAGATAAAGAAGATAAAAAAGATAAGTATATAGTGATAAAAGTAGAGAAAAGTATTAAGCTATACTTATTAATATAGTACATTTAAATATAATATATTATTATAAATAATTATATTTTAGTTATACTATAAAGTACTAAGCTATAATATCTTATATTAAAATTAAATAGAGAAAAAGTAGTAAGAGGATAAAAAATAAATTTTATACTAAAAATAATAGACAGCGTATAAGTATAAAAAGTACTTAATATAGTAGTAGTAGTAGTAGATAGTAAAATATAAAATAAGTATAGTAGCTATTACGCATTAATAGAAAAAAAAATAAGTAAATATAGGTTTTAATTACGGCGTATACGCTTAAGTATTAGTAGGCGTTTATATATTAATAAAATAGATAGGCGGAGGATTTAAAGGACTATCTACGTATAAGTAAATAGTAGCTTTTTAATACTATCTATACCTAATAAAAGATTAACTTAATAGTTAGATATAAGGTAATAACTATTATTTATAAAGCCGTAAAGACGCTACTAGTTATATAATAATATTATAGTAACGTCGTATATTTTATATAAAATTAAGTATTTAACTAGTACTATAGCGCTAATATCGAAGAGTAGTATTAAATAAATATATTATATAAGTAAATAGCCGTATTACTACTAAAGGACTAGAGCTAAAAATAGAAAAAGATATAGTAAATACTATTAATAAGTCTAAAATAGAGGAGAAGTTTATAGAATCTTATAGAGCTAAAATAGCTATATAATAGGTACTAAGCTTCGCCTTTTAAGTATAACTACTTAACTTAAAATAGGCAAGAGGATTAGCTCTAGTAACTATAAGCGCCTAAAAGCTACGTAAAATAGACAGCTTAAAGATATTATATTATAACGTTACTTCTATAGTAAACAGACTATAGAAAGATAAAGTATTTTAAAACTACGCAGATAAAATTAGTATCTTATATAAGTAACTAATTATATTATTATTAAAAGGTCTTGTCTAAGCATAACGTAGAATAACAAAGTGTAGATAATTAAAAAAACTAAAATATAAAAGGTAAAGTAATTTAAGCTAAGCTAGTAGTATAAAGACGTTAAGGTAAAAAAAAGCCTAACTAGTAGAAGAAAGAGAAAAAAGTATTTTACTTATAGATTTATTATAGGTAGAAGTCTAAAAGTATATTATTTAGTAGTAGTGCTTTAACGTATATAAAAACTTAAAATAGACTAGCTTATTATAAAAGAGAATATAGATAGAGATAATAGAGTAGTAATACTAAAAAAAAAAGGATTAGGTGCTATAAATAAAATAATTCTAATTCTTCTAAATAGGTAACTAGATTTAAGGGAAATACCTTATAAAGGATAATTAGATATAGAAGATAAAAGGACTATAAATAAAAAGGAGAAGATTATAAATAAATAGATAAGAGTAGAAAAAAAAATAAAAAATTAATAGTTAGAGACAGGACTTTTTTATAAATATTAATATTAATTACCTATTTAAGCGTGGCGTAAAAGCTATAAGTAAAATCTAAATTATCTAAATAAAATATTTTTATATTCGAATATTGGCTTACTATCTAATTATTTATTAGATAATTAAAACTTATAAATTTTTTCTAAAATCTTAAAAAATTAATTATTTAAAACTTAAATATTATATTAATTAAAATAGTTATTAAAATTCTAAATACGCTACTTTAAAGATAATATTAAGTATTATTATTTCTTATTATTTACTATCTATATAATTACTTAATTAAATAATAAATTTAAAAAATAATATAGAAATATTAAGAGTATATAAAATATTTTATAATATTTATAAACTATTTTACGTATTTTTAAAAAAATATAATTTATATAAACTAGTACTAAAAGTATATTATATTTTAACTTTTTATATAGAACGTGTAGAATGTATATAATATAAAATAAAAATAGTAAATATTTTATAGGTATATAAAAAATACTAAATAAAAGATTTCTAGACTTTAAGTGTGTAGTGTTTATAGGAAGGAGAGAAAGCCACTACGCTTGCCATTTTGAACGCGCTGTGTGCGGTTCCTATTTCTATTCCTATAGTTCTACCCGCAACGAACTATCGCCGTCCTATAGTTATTACCTCGCTGTTATTACTGCTACAGTCTAATAAGCTATTAGTTTAAATTATTACTCTATTAGCTATAATATTTAAAAAATTCTATATTTAATAGGTCTTAGTTATAGCACTTATTTTTTTTTTTTTTAAAATAAGCCTTTTAACTAAGGCTACCTAACTATTAAAGAAAGTCCTTTATTTCCTAAGCAAACTAACAATCGGCTCTTTAATTCCTAATTAATATATAGGTTATATTACTAAATATAGTTATATTAAACTACTAATCTATTACCTAATTAGGCCTAGTTCGCTACGCTAAGCCTATTTAGGAATAGATTTTTATCTCGTCTAACTTTAGATAGCAATTTAGCCTAAATATCTTACTTATATCTTTAGATGTAACGCGTTCCGCGTAAAGATTTTAACTTCCTATAGCCTTATATTAATTTCTTAGCAGTACCTTGCACTTCTAAAAATTTTACTTTTTACTAGCAAAGTAGGCGCATTTAAAGAATACTACGATAAAAAGAGGAATTGAACCTCTAATATATAAACAACGTTAAAATTTAACGAACCTATACATTTCTAGGCACTTGCCTACTATGCCACCCCACCTTATAGCACTTATAATTTTTATCTATTTTTATATTATAAGTAAGGACGTAGAGTACACTAAGTCGATACAGCTTTTACAGATAAATATAAAGAAATTAGAAATACTAAAAAAGTTAAAATTTTATATAATATAAAAATATTAAGAGCGTAGAATAAGTATACTTTATATATATACTTTATAAAAAAGATATTATATTTATCTTAACGTTATAAGGAATAAAATATATATTATTTATATAATAAACTTCTTTTTTAATATATTAAGTATAAAGGCATATATATACTCCTCCTTTTTTAAAACCCCTTTTAGTCGCCCTGAGCCACTACAGTTACACTATTTATTCGATTAGTATATAAATATATATATATTATATAATACATATTTTACACGTATAGTATACTATTATTATATATTTTATATATTATAATATTTTATAAGTAAAAAGTTTGTACAATAGAGTTATAATTATAATATTAATAAAAAGAGTAAAAAAAATATTAAAATAATAATTTTATAAATTACTATATCTAATTATATAGGGGAGTTAAAAAAAAGCATTAGTAAAAGAGTTATCTTTTTTAAAAATTTATATAGAATTAATTCTTAAGCCTACAAAATACGTGAATAATACCGTTTTAAAAGAAAAATTATATAAGATTTTATAAAAGTTTTAGTTACTACTTTTTAATTACGTATAATAAATTAAAATTACGTAAATATATAGATTCTTATAGCTCTTTCTTTAAGTTCCAATTACTTTATTAATTAGTAAATATATATAACTAAAATTTTAACTATATCCTTTTATGTCTAGTATAGGTCACGTAACCTAAATTTTAATAAGAGTTTATTATATAACTATAAATTTATATAATTAGTAAAAATTAAGCTATTATTTATATAATTACTAGTTACGTAATATATTATTAATATTATAGTATATAATAATATCTTTTTAATTTTATAAATCTAGACTCCTATTTTCTTAAAATAGCACTATATTTAATAAAACTTATATTTAAAGTTAATCGTTTTCTAAAAGTAAATTCTTATATTCTAATAATTATTTCTACTATAAAAAGAATTTATAATTGAATTTATAATATTATACGACGTATTAAAATTAAAAATAATAATAATAATAATAATAATATAAATACAGTTAAAAGAGGTAAAGTATTTAATATAACTTAAAGAAAAAAAAGAGTTATTAAAAGGAACTTAATTTAAAGTCCTAAAAAAGAAAATAAAAGACTATTATTAGAAAATAGAATAAATATTTTAAAAAGATCCTTATAAAGGATTTTAAAAGAAAATAACTATAATATTAATATGAGTAAAAAAAAAATTAATAAAGAACATACTAAAAAAAAGATTAAAATACGCTAAATAAAATATATAAATTATTAAAACTATAAATTTATAAAAATAGTATTTTCTAATAAGTTCACACTATAGAAGAAAGAGATTAGAAAGAAGTATTATAAAAAAAAGGGGTAATAATAAAATTAAAAAAAAAACTAGCTATTAGCGAATTACGAAGTAAGTAATTTAATATTTTAATATAGTAAAATATATTACGATTTATATATATTTAAGTTATAGTTATATTTTTTTTAATATTAATTATATTAATTATTTTATAGGCTATATTTTAATATTTTAAGTTTAGAATGCTATTTTGTTAAGAGGTAAAAGTAATTTAGTATTTATTAAAATATCTAATTCTTTTATTTCTTATACTAGTAAGAACTATATAAATAAATTTTTTTAATCTAGCCTTACCTAACTTTTTCGACACATTAAGTATAAAGGTATATATATACTCCTCCTTTTTTAAAATCCCTTTTAGTCGCCCCAGGCCATAACAGTCACACTATTTGTTCGATTAGTATATAAATATACAAATATATAAATAAAGTCCTTATACCTAAAGTTAAACCGAATATAAATGGGAGTAAGTAACTTAATAAATTTTTAAAACTTTTTTTAATATAATAATATATTATAATTATAAACTATATACTAATATTACTTTAAATTAATACTTTTAATAAGATAATATTTCTATTTATAAAATAATAAACGTTTTAAACTAATTTAAAAATAATAAAATTATACTTTTTCTTTACTTAGTCTATAGCTCTAATTCAGCTCCTATAGAAAATATATAAAGTTATTTAATATCTAGGCTAAATAAATATAAAAAGGCTAATTTAGGTATAGGGTTAAGTTTAAAAAGTATAGAGACCTTTAAAACAGCTATTATAAAAAAGTAGAATAAAATAAAATAAGAAGTTATTAATAATTATATTTTATTACTTTCTAGCCATTATAGAGTAGTTATAAAAGCTTATAGATACTATACTATATACTAATAATATTTTATTTACTAGTTTATTATTAAAAATTTAAAAATTTATCTTTTATAAATGATTATATTATTAATATATTAATATGTAATAATAATCTATATATTAATAAAATATAGCTTCTATTATTATATATATAAAAATAAGCCAATTTTCCATCTTAAATAAACAGTTATAATAGCCTAAAATTAGGTTCTAAAAATTTTCTATATTTACTAATTTATTTTTACTCTTAAACCCCTTAGTAATCACTCTCCTATATAGGTAAATTTAATATGCTAGTCTTTTTCTTTAAAATAGTATTTTTTTTATATTTTTAGACCTACTAGTTAAAACGTTATATAGCTTTAAAAAAGATAACTTTTTTAATTACGCTCTTTTTGTTCACCCCTCCCGTAATATTATAGTTAGTATTTACTTTTAGTATTATCTAATATACTCTCTCTGCTTTTATTATTTTAATTTTAAAAATAAATTACTTTTTATATTTTTATTTAGTATACCTTTTTACTATAATTAATATATTATTGTTTATACTAATTATTATATAATCTATTTAGGTCGTCAACATCAATAAAGGAAAACCTACCTCTAGAAGCTCAAGGGCGGCAGCTTACAAGGCTCCTAGATAAGTGTTAATAACCGGACTTATCCGTGCCCACCAATAGCAGCGTCTAAATGTGGCCCCCATCACTCCATGGACCCACACTCTTGGGACTATACAACAGGGCTCAACCTAGGAGGCCTAGATCTTCGCGCCGGCCCCCTCAGCACGGATGGGCTGGATTGCCACGGAGCGAGTACAGGAAAGGCTTGGTAAATCTTGGTTGACCTTGTTTTCGCATTTGTCCCCTCCTACCGCGAACGACTTACACCCCAAAGACGTTCACTGAGCAATTCTCTGCTCTCTCTGATTTTTCAATAGACTCGCCCAATGGACTACAACCGCAACAAAGGATACACCAGCGTCCCACAAGTTACAGTCGTCGATGTGAACAGTGCAATTAACACCACAACGACTGCTTCGCTACCCCTTTCCTGTCCTCAATCAGTCCCAGATGTCTTTCAATGGAAGTTCCTTCTATCCTGGCGCTTCCTGCACCCCTTTGCATGATTCGTGCTCTTCTGCGTCAGTGGTCCCCTCAAGGTCTATCTACTTAACTACAACATGGTAAATTCGGGCTATGTCAGCTATTTTGAGTATGGCATTAACATATCCGGTTCTGGCCCGGTTGCTTGTGACGTTCAGCGTACCTGGAGCTCTTGGTCGACCATCTTCCAGATTAATATTCGCACCGGCTATCTTTCCTTTACCGCTGCCAAAATCAGCGACGTAGCATTCGACCTGGTCGTTGGTCGCGGTGGACAAGCTATTTTGGCATGGATGTCCTATCGTGTCTATACCGATGTCTTCATTTACCTCGCTGAACGACAGCCGGTGCTCTACGAAATATTCTTAACAGTCGCAACACAACCCACCAGTCTCCGTCTCTCGGATCTTACATCGCAGCCATCTTCTCCAGAAAAGGGGCCAAGGTTACGCTGCTCTGGATCTTAGTAACGGTACCCTACCGTCCGGCCTACCCTACGCCGGTTTCAGCATCCACATCCCTCGTCGGCGCCACTATATCTGCAGTCAGGCCCGTCAACGGCGGCACCGCGACAATCGTAGACTATGCCAACAGCGCCGCGTACAAATTCACGAACTCAGGCCTCACGAACCAGCCAGACCCGTGGTTCGTCTATACCCGACACATCGACCAACTACCACTGAAAGCCGACAACATCATGTACATCAACCGTCATAGCTACGGGTTCTCCCACAGAAACGACAAACTTCAAGTCAACAGCACCATCTACACCATCAGCAATTACACCACCATCGACGCTGGCTTCTACTATAGTGGGAACTTCTACCAGATCGATCCTGCCAAGAACACAGGCGGAGATTCTCTATGGCGGGATCAAACCGTGTGTCTGCCCGATAGAAACCGGTACCAATGGGGCGTGTCGTATGAAGTGCTGCTTATCATTGTGATCTGCCAGATTCTCTGGTCCACGGAAATGTTGGTGGTATGGACCTATGCGTGCGGGAACAGTGCCACGATTTTAAGTGGGAGGAAAATGGGCCTGTACACAGCCTTGTTGCTGCTTGCCGAGCCGCTAAGAAAGGAGTTGAGCGACAGAGACGATGCACAAAAGCTTTCACCGGAAGGTAATCTGCATAGTGAGAAAGAGTTAAGGAGAATTGCGAACAATATGGAGCCTATTATGTATAAGAATTCAATCTTGGAGCGAGTGGGAAAGAAAGACAGGTATGGTGAAGAAAAAGTTGATGATACAGTTATTCTGTCAAACTAATGAGCTATAAACAATTTCAATATAAGGGATGCTTGTCTATGTTGTCGTTTGCTTCATTTAAGGATTCGATTGGGGCGGACTGGTGGTTGCAAACCCAACAGATCGCTAAGTGAGAGGCAGCTCTCCATTCGCCCGAACGTTCAGTCGATTCCTTCTCATACTTCAGCTGACTGCAATGTTTTCTCACTACGAGGTGGGTCTCATCATGGTTCTCGAATTTGATTTTGGACGGAGTCCTGGCCTAGCTCTTGTACTTGATGGTTCTCGAATTAACCTTGCGTTCAGAGTACTTTCAAACAACAGTGGAACGACCGATGGGCAGGGAATTGACGAATTCGTGTTGATTCCCTCGTTAATTCCACTGCATTGCGCTTGTCGATGCAACATGTATCGGCCCAAGCCGATGGCAACCACTTCTTTCGGTGATGCGACATGCCTCCTTGATCTTCTGGAAGCCTTTCTTCCTGGAGAAAGAACCTGTTATGTGTTTTCTCCCGCTGTTCTCGAGAATTACAGGCTTTCTTTAAGTATACTTGCATCCCCAATATGGAGCAAAGCAGGCATTGAGCTTCTGTTACAAACAAAAAGTCAGCCAATGCATCATAGGGGAGAAGTTTCGAATATCTCACACGAGGCGTCCATGTGTGGAAGCTCCGCTCTGTACTGCGATATCAAAAATTTTCTCAAATATGCGGCTATGTGTCTTCGTAATCAGCCTGTTGATTACTTCTCGAAAAAGAACGCTTGAAGACTTATGCTCTGCCGGCGGGGGTTCGCATTGAACGCATCAAAAATTACCCACGTCTAGTACATGAAGAGTTGTGTTGGAACCTGCTCAGCGGTATCAAAAGCCAATTCCCATGCCAACATGGCAACCTTGCAAGTGGGCGGCGGGTGAAGTATCCAGCGTTCGTTGTGTGCGCTTTGCGACGGTGATGACCACCAACGAAAATACCAAAGTGCACCAACGCCCATCAACCATTCTGTAACTACAGTACTATCTACATCTCCTGATACCGCCCCAGCTCCCAAGATATATTCCGCCTCCAACACTCATCCATCCACACCAACCGATCCCCGCACCCTCTCACAGCCTCGAATACCTCCCCTAAAACGCCCACCTAAGGAACCTCTTCGCACTACACTGCACGCCTCCAATCCCCTTCCCTCCCCTCAATATACCCCTATCCCACCCACTCCTACTTCCCAACCCCATACCTCGACCCCGCCCAGCCCATCGCTACAAACAGCCTGCCACGCATCGCCTCCCTCGCCATCCTGATCCAAAACGCCTCATCCCATTGCACAGACACACGTGACATGGATGCGGGTTCGCGGGCCGCCGATGTCGCTGGAAGGTGACGTCGCAGTGGGTGGAAAGCTCTTTGGCGAAGAACCGCGATTGGAAGAAGATTCTGGTGGTTAGGCTGGATTCTAGCGGTCTTTAGTGCTAGAGCGGTGCGGTTCGCGGATAGCAGTGCCGTGAACAGGTCCCGGAAGCTGATGATGAAGACTGTAGAAGTAGGGGTAGCGTATATGGGAACTGGGTCGATTTGACGGGAAGGTAGAGCGATGAGGGTTGTCTGTTAGACCTGTGGTCGCGCGACTCAACACCACTTCGGGGTTGCGCATACTGAATGAGCAGAAAACACTGTATTTGTCTTCCGGTGAGGTAATTGCCAAATCAAAGCGCAAATGCCAGCCAATTCCAGAACGCCGCCCATGCCCATGCTATGCAAAACCTAGATTCCCTCTGTCCCATGGACCACATCCGACCTTTATACGCTCAACGCCGTAGGAGCCGGTGTTTCCTGTGGCAGAACCGTGATATCCGCTGGGGCCTCCGGCAGCTTCACCCTTTTCGCTGCCTGATCCTCCTCCACCTCCACTCTCCGCTTCTCCTTCTGTTCCTGTGTCTTCTTCTTCTCACTCTCCGGCTTCGCCTCCTTCACTCTCGCCCTCTTCGAAGCCCGTGACTCCTGCGGCGGTATACCCAACCGCTCATCCACTGCCTTGGCTTGCTCCAGCAGATCGTCCACATTCTCCAAGCCCAGTGCTTGAATAACATCGGCATAGCACTTCGCCTTGTTCATCGCTTGGTAGCACTTGTCCTTGCCAGGAATCATCTGACCAAGCAAGTACTTTGTGTTGCCCCACCGGTTCTCGACCTGCAGGGCATATCGCATGTACTCCGTGACCACGGTCTTCCACTGTGATCGCCACTCGTGAGGGCCGCCTTCCGCGTCTGGTCGGAAACAGCTGGGGTTCTTCTCCGCTTCCGTCGCGATCATCGCGCCATCAACGCCGAATTCCTCGGCGAGCTTGAGCCCTTCGGCGCGCGATGTTACGTCGCCGTTCATTAGGCATGCGACGCCCGCTTCCCTGCACACGTTTCCAATCATCTTGAGCTGGTCTCGAATCGCCCTCTCCCTGGGTCGCATGGGTGTCGTCCGGCAATGGACTGTCAAGCCTGTGATGCCCGTCTTCACTAATCTCCTGACTAGCGCTTCTGTGTCCTCTGGCTTTTCCAATATCCGTATCTTGACACTGATGCCTATTTCGAATGGCTTGCCCACCTCTTCCACCAGGCTTGTGAGAATGTTGCAGAGTAGATCCGGTGTCTTCAACAGCGCAGCACCCATACCGCCTGCTGTCGAAAAGGGCTTCGGGCAGCCCGAGTTCAAATCGATGCCAGCAACGTCCGGCGCGACCAACTTCGCCGCCTGTACAGCGAGCTCCGGGTTTGCGCTGCCGATCTGGTAGATCAGTTTGCCCTTCTCCAGCTCCGGGTGTATGCGATATATAACGCTTTCGCGCATATCAGGATCGAGCGTAGGGTTCTTTATCTTCGAAGTAGGCAGGCGCGAGAATTCGATGGTGGATGTGTGCGGATTAACATGGCGAGTGGTGCCTATCAAGGCGCGATCGATGGTTTCTGGGCCTGTAACTACCATTAGAAGACGCACCCGTTACTTTTCCATGCATGCGACGCACCCCATACCAGATCGGCTCCATATTTCAGCGCCAGTAACCGCGATGGCAATTCGCCGGAGCGCACCATGGGCGCAAGCACTACTTTGCCGCGGTAGTCGACGCCATTCCGAGGTATGGGCACACACTTCGGTTCCGCAGAAGCCATGGCTTTTGCGAGGGTGCGGAGGAAAGAGCGTATCATAACATGCCGTGGTTGTGGGAGGACCTGCAGGCGAGAGAGGGGCGATGGTGGAGATGCGCGCCGAAAAGTTCTGCCGATATTGGAGTCACCGCCTTCCTCATCGAGACACATACACCCCCCTCTTTGACCCGACCAATATGCAGCAGTACGACCCTCTGGGGCGTTGGAATGGATTAAAACCTCATTACCAGTCGAATCGCAGCAAAATCTCCATAAATATACCAGAGATGGTATATAACGGGATATGACGATTATACTCGTGTAGCGCCCGACCTCTTTCCTCCACACGGCCCATCCTTGACTTCCCCAATGCTTCTCTACGTCTTCTCTAAACTTGTCTCCATCCGAGATAATACCAGCAGTGCCTGCCGCCTTGAGCAGAAAGCGTTCGATCGTCACACCAGCTGCTAGAGGAATACATCCTTACCTAGATAGCTTGCATTC
Organism: Pleoardoris graminearum; assembly: GCA_030770415.1. Taxonomy (NCBI): domain Eukaryota; kingdom Fungi; phylum Ascomycota; class Dothideomycetes; order Pleosporales; family Didymosphaeriaceae; genus Pleoardoris; species Pleoardoris graminearum. Next base: position 497,329 of record JASEKS010000001.1, on the reverse strand, counting down.
CATGGTATTTTTCAAGGTCTTTATATAAAGATAGCGGGCTGGTATAGCCTTCACCCATATCTCTATTTAGAAACAGCCCTTAGTTCATGTAAAAGAGTACATGCGTATACATACGGCGATAACAGCACGTCCAGAGACCCTACCCGCGCGACGTCGTCTCACTTCTTTTGCCCCACGTTCTTCAGAAGCGGCCTCCTCCTTCCGCACGTTTGCACCACAAAGCCTTCGCTATCCACTTTCTTTTCGTCCATTCTGCTCTCCTCAGCATACTTCTCCAACTGCAGGCTCTTCATAGCAATCCAGACGCGAAGCTGGGCACGCTTCCAATCCGCCTTGGTCTCCTCCTTCATGTACCCTACGACCTCAACCAGAGTTACGCCATTGAACCATCTCAGTAAGGAATGGATGTCGGCATCGTAACAGTCCCACGCGGAGGCGTACTCAATCCACTTCGTATCGATCCGGCAACCGTGATTACTGCAGGCATACCGCAGGAGGTCCCCCTCGAATTCGGGAATATGCAATTCGAAACGCCGAATAGCCAAGCGTTGGCACGGCGTGAGAGCTAGCTGCAATTCACTGGGGCGCGCCAAAGAATGTTCCAGCGGCCTGATCACGAAGGAATCCTCGCGGCAGTCGGGTTGGTATCCGTACAGATGTAGTCGGAATGTTGTCAGTGAGAAGGGAAGAAGGCGCGTTTCGGCATAGATCTGTCGGCTGGTGATGAGGAGGGCGAGATTGTGCGAGCCACGTGATGAGCGATGGCCTTTGCGTCGGTTCTTTGAAACGTCTGCGAGGTCAAATGTTCCGAGGTTGCTCGTAACCATGTTAGCATAGCGATAGACACCTTACCATCAGTGACGTTGAGAATAGCCCGCACGGGGCCTCACAAGTTCGAGGCTGATATAAGCATGAGCTAGGTGTATGAGGTTGACTTACAGTACCAGTGCGTAGATTTTGTTGCGTAGCTCTGGTGGTAGCCGGAGAAATAGTGAAAGGCGTTGGTTGCGCTCAGCTCTGGGTTTGGGTCAGCTCTGTGTTCATGTATTGCCCTTCATGCTTGGGGAAATTACGTACAATTCAGAGCATTCTGCTGCCGACTTTCCAACCTTGTGAAGTCTGGCCGCTGTTGCGGCAGTCCACGTTGCTAGATGACGCGCTTCTCTCGTGAGTTTCGCCATGGCGGAGCTGTTGGCGAAGTAGGATAGAGGAGATCTGAAAGCTAAACGTGACGCAGAGCTATGGTTAAGTATTGGCACCAAGCTGGTTGGTGCGAGTGTGTCTCCAAGCAGTTGTCCTTCACCTGCCATTGGAGTTGCCCTTCACCTGCCATTGGCGTTGGCCTGCACCTGCCATTACCTAGGTATAGTTTTTTTTTTGACCTACTATTATGTTTATCTTTAACCTGCCATTACAATTATCTTTAACCTACCATTATAGTTGTCCCTACCCCGCCATCAAAACCAAACTTCGTAGTCTCAGTATACAAACGCAACGAACGATGACATACATCCCTTTCGCCTAGATTCTCCTTATAGGCCTTGATGAAACAATATCTCCCCAGCATAGCACACTGTCTTATACAAAATATATTTGTATATTAATCGAACAAATAGTGTGGCTGTGGTGGCTCGGGGCGACCAAAAGGGGTTTCAAAAAAGGAGGAGTATGTGCATGCCTTCATTGTACAAAATATATAGAATTCCTTAATATGAAGGCATGCACATACTCCTTTTTGGGAATCCCTTTTGCTCGCCTCCAGCCACTATAACTATACGCTTTTACTCGATTTTATACTATACATATAGAATTCCTTAAAAAAAAAAACTATATATCACATCCCAAACACATCTACATCGGACAAGGAAAGCACCTCTCGCGAAACCTACCAGGCCCAGACAATCCCACAAAACCCCACCCCACAATTCCCGGCTTCCTGCTCACCAAACTCAAGTATCCATCCGCGAATCCTCCCGCTTATAAATCATAACCTGACCTGGTTGTTAACAACTTAGCTCCACTGCCCGACGCCGAATATCGCCGGCCAGTCGCACGGCGCGCTCAAAACTCCACAGCACCACGCACGCACTAGCCAGGTTGAAACTTGACATTACAAGTACATTCTACAGGCTGCGGGTCGCTCCACATCGAGTCGATAACGCCATCAAGATTCTCTCAAGAGGTTGTATGTGCTGCTGACATAAGTAGTCCACAATCTGTCCTTGGCGACCGCGCGCAGGAGCACGCGACCGGCGCCCAGGCTAGATAGACCTCCAGCGCATCCGTGAGCCTCATCGGTACCACTTGCACCGAGGAATAAGCGCGACGCGCACCGTGAGGCGAAAGCGCTGGATTCGTGCACGATGTCGCGACCGGCGGTCGCCTGATGAGATGCGTACTTCACGCGCAAACAATCGTGTGACGCGCCTCTACAACCCGTCATCACCCGCTCGGACCAGGTTTGGGATCGAAGGGGATGGCAGGCGAAGGGGCGCGCTACAGCCGGATGAATGGGTAAGCAATGTGTCAGCACGCTTGGACGACGAGGCAGTCGGTAAGGCCGAAGCAGAACAAGCGCAGCCCAAGGCACGCACGCAGGCACGCACGCAGGCACGCACGCAGACGCACAGTCCCCAATACACCCACTCCCCGCATCCTTGCCCACGATACCCACTACAGTAGCGCGTCTTACCTACAGCTACCCGTCCGACCACGCAAGTTCACATGTCAAGCACCGTCCGTCAGCGGCCACACACCTCGGGACAAGTCCTCTCTCGATAGTGTCCCGATTGCCGATCAGCCCTGTGGCGGGCGCCTACTGCACACCATTACGGCACGTGAGATGTGACATCTGCAGGTACTGCGAGCAGAACCGGGTTGCGTTGTCCGCGGTGCAACGGTGATCTTCGCTGCGGGTGACGCATGCCGTAACGTCGCTTGCATTAGCAACGGCGCCCAACACTGGGCGATAGGATGAAGGTGGACCTCGTTGCTCGAGTTCCCACGCCTCGTTCGTCCTTGGCGCACAGGTTACATCGTGGGGCTGTAGTGCGCCGGAACCGGGTAGCATTGACGTCGCCCAGCGTGGTCTGTGTAAACTGTGCACGCAGGTCGTCCTGGGCGCGCGCGCCCAGTCCTTGCACGTATCTCACGCTCGAATACAGGAAGGTGCAAAGGATAGAACGTGCATATTCGCTGCAGTATATTTGCCTAAAGTCCGATGGATTACGGGGCGTTGATGCATTTTGCGAACGCGGCCGTATCGCATATAGCTAGCCTTGTGGTTCTTGCTTGAATTAGGCATGGTAATCAGCATGAACGTTGACAAGGCGTGGAATAGCGTCGGCAATTTGTTCCGTGTCCGCTGCGGATTGTTCGCAGAGCACTTGGGCCGTTGAGATTGTCAAGGCTGCTTGACAGCCTGAGATGATGTGCCAATGGGCAGGATTAGTGGGAGAAATGGAAGGTACGGATAGGATGACAAAACGAACCGCTTCCCCAGCGGACCATCATTGGCGTTCGGCTATGCTCAAGGTCATGGTGACCTTTTGCAACTCCAGAATCGCGGAGTAGTGATATTATACAACATAATGCCAGCCAAATACGAGGCAAACTCGGAATGCTTTTCCTTTATCATGAATCCGTCCTGGGTATATGCCGATATGATGAAATAGTATATTACATTCGTCCAGATGCAGCGCATGAACATGGCTGGGGCGATGGTGGGAGACTGCTGACCCGGACGCAGGACTGGACTCGCCGGGTCAGATTTGGTGACCACGCGCTCCTGCCTGGTTTAGGTAACTCTTGTTACCTTTGAATGATCGGTCCCAAAACCAGTCCATCCAAGCCGAGATTGGCTCGGGATATGTACAGCTAAATAGAGTTGGTGCGCATCACACTTCTCTGCACTGTCTTCGGCTTGTTGATTTCTTATGTGGTGAACGCGTCTGTTGTAACGGTCGGTAAGGCTGCTGCATCGGATAGGCCAGGGAATCATCGTGCCCTCTTGTACATGGTTTGGTCAATCATCGGAGCCTGACTATCATCCCATCGGCGCTTCAAGCCATCTTGGAAGGAACTTGCTACCACCTCTTGCCACATCGTGGGCGTGACATACGTCGCAGCTGGAGTAGGAAAATTCGTAGTGGCCGGTATCTGACCCTGGGCACCTGGCAGGCCGCTCGCTTGAGGCGACACATTAGGCATCGGGTAAGTTGCCTGAGTAGCATCTTGAGGGCTCCGCAACTCGAAATTATTGCCTGTCCCTGTAGGTGGCGGTCTTAGCGGTGGGGAGGATTGCGTCGCTGAGCTTGGAGGAGGCGTACCGAAAGCGACATTCCATTGACTGGGCACATGTTAGTGGACATGAATATTCGAAGGAAACAATGTGGCCTACTCAAAGATGCGTTGAGGGTTCCATGGAACGGAATCTTGCATTTGCATACCCGTTGTCGGTTGAGGGGCACGTTGTCCAGACGCCATCATGACCAGGGACTGAGCTACGGGAGAGTCAGTCGTGGTGTCGTGATCCGACGCCGAAATTGGTGGAGAGATGGGGTGGGTATGGTAGTTGACCTGACCTGGTGGACCTAATGGCGACTGCTGGCTTGGATGACGAGACCGGAAGGAGCCCGGGTTGTTTGGAGAGCTCGATTGTGAATGTGTTTGGGGACTGCCAAACGGGAAAGTCGGCTTGAGCTCGAAAGGTTTTGTCACATCTGCAGAAAATGCCTGCCGAAGATTGTTTACTTGCTGCTGCATTTCAGGCATCGGCCAGGAAGGAGTGCACTCCTCCAAAATACGCATGTGGCGAACGAAGTATTCGCGCGCATCGTTGTTCAAATCTGGATCCGGACAAGTAATGGCGACCTATAGCGATTAGATTCGAAGATATTGCGTTGGGTATACGACTTACAAGGTGCAACATCGTACAGGTGAGGACAGCGTAAATCGTGTAACTAATCCCTCGAATCATGCAGAGCAAGCCAGGAAGGCCATACGTTTTCAGGATTGCCTCTTGGAGTTTGCACAAGTTCTTCGCCGCTGAATAACAAGTTACCATGTGCTGTTTCCATAGACCATCGTAAGGATCGGATATGGCGTGTAACTGGGGTCGCAAGTGCATTATGACTCCAAGGTAGTGATAAGAATGCATGTTGGCGATGAAATGGGAGGGTATCCAAGGAGCACTACCATCGTTGGGGTATGAAATCTGCATATCTTCCGGCAGTTCTCTCAACCACCTGGGAAAATCTGCATTATGGCCGACGAAAACGGGATCCAAAGCCCAATCGGGGGTTTTCTTCTTTAGTCTGGCGTGCAGTATAGTTGACGTATGTACGTTCTTTAGCGCTCGAAGATATTGGGTGAATTGACGAGATATCTGGACCTCGTAGGGGTCTAGGCCCGGAGTGGCCCGCGGCATATTGAAATCAATGGACTCTAATTCGACCTGAAAGTTGGTGCGTCCTGGCACAGTTAGCAATGGTCACAATGGGCAAGGAATGCACAAACCTTGTGGGCCTCCAACCATCACTTCGAGTATGAATAGCATGTGCCACACGCGGGTCTTAGTGATACAGTCATGGGGCGGTGAACCACAAGATTTTCCCATTTGGTGATTTTCGTAATGCTCATCCAATTCCAACCCCTTCCCCATTGCGGCCAGGTTGACAACTGCCATCCATGAGCGCCAGAAATAGCCTCTCTTGGGCGAAGCCTCCCGCGCTTTTAGCAGGAGGAGCATAGCTTGAATTGTGCTCAACCTTGGAACGTCTTTAAAGCTCTCTTCGTGTTCTGAGTAGTGTCAGTTGAAGGCTCACGGCTCGCAAAAACATGCACTGACTAGCTGCAAGGGCCAACCACCTATGGCCTTCGGTGTCTTCGCCCAACATCAGCGTTGAACAAGCGAAGATGGCTTCCAGCATTAGAGGTGACAGAGAATCTCGAGCACCGTGCCACTGTTGGTAGAAAGATGTTTTGCTGATGACAGGAAAGTACGGATGGATGTTGTCGAAGAAGTATTCGAAGTAGTGTAGTGCCCGCTCATCGGAAGGCATCATCTCCGGTGGTATCCGCACAGTGTGATCCAGAGAGGTCAGCGGCGGTAACTGGATCTCGTATTCTTCCAACGCCGGCGCCTCAGCGAGGTTCTTCCTCTGGCTAGTTATCCAAGGGGCTGCAAAATGTTAGCAGCCACAAATACGTGTGGTCGACGTCCCTTACCAACGGCATCATGCTCAATCTTCAGCTCGCCTAGCGCGTCAGCTAAGCTAGAGGCAGAGTCTTGTTTCCAGTGGCCTTCGGTTTCAGGTGGGGTCATGGTCATGGTTGGCGCAGGTGGTGGTGGTGCTGAGTACATTTGCGGTGCATAGTTCAAATGCTGCTGCACAACCTGCTGCTGCGGCAGAGGTGCGTACTGCATTTGGTCATGAGGCTGCTGTTCGGCGTACGGTGCGCTTTGGTACAGCCGCATCCCGTCTGCATACGGCGCAGTGACGGAGGTCGGCATGGAGCTAGCCATGTGCGGTGGCAGTCCCTGAGGTCCGGGCATCACGGGAGGTCGCTGGTAGTCGGTTTGCGGAGTAGGCGCGGTAGCATATTCAAGCGGTTTTTCTTCGAGTTCGTAGGTCTGGGTGGTTGTGTTGTAATCCTTGTCATAGCTGACGGTTGGCGGGACGCAGTTGAGCTTCAGACGGATGCACGCTGCGCAAGGCCATGCGTTTGTTGTCGCTGCATCGCACTTGATCTTGCGCCTGCGGCACCCCTCACAGGCTCTCATCACTGTCCCTGTTAGCGAGGATGGCCTTGTCCCGCGGGATGCCACGAAGATGCTGCGCCGCACCTTTCAACCGCTTGTGCCTGTTATGCTCGTCTACAAAGACGTAATCTGCATACCATCAGTCAGTCAGTCGTGCCTCGGGCGCACAGGACCTCCAGACTCACTGCGCTGGTTCTCGCGCGGCGCCAGTGTTGGCGGCGCAAAAGTGAAGCTCTGCATCTGGGCCGTCTGCGGCAGTAGCGGCCGTCCGCCAGTTTCTCCGGGCATTTTGGGGGCTTTCGAATGTCGTCGTCCACGGTTCGCGACCGCGCGTTCTGGTGCCGGTGTCGAGATGGAGCGGGGTCCGCTCGCGCCTGCCCACTTGGATCGGAGGTGGCCAATCAGAAGCGCGCGCGTTTGAACGGCGCTCTGGCCGGCAGCAAGTCAGTCAGTGTCGCTCCAGAAAGCTGCTGCAAAGCGGCGCGCGGATGCGAGGAGAATATTAGGATACGGTTCCTCTGCGGACTGAAATCCTCCGCGACAGCGCCGGCTGATCTTTGGGTTATGCGGTAGACCAAGACGCATAGAGGCTGGTGGAGACGACGTAGAGCAAGCCGGGATTTTCGAGAACGCAGGCTCGCAGTGTGGCTCCCGCGTGCAGATGGTGGCGCCAGCGGCGGCCCTCGATTCTCTGCGGCGTGTGAAGGGGTCGAGGGATGTATAAGGTGGGCGGGCCGTGTGCCAAATCCTGCCGCAAAGGCCTTGGATGCACACACGTCGGACTCGGTAGCGAGCGCTCTCACACGCCTGAGGCGCACAAGTCGGCAAAGCACACGCAGGCAGTTGCAGCGGGCGGGGCCTGCCGTCGGATAATGTGGGGGTAACGAAGACCGGATGGCAGGGCTTGCAGTCGACGTAGAGAAAGCGTCTGCGCGTGAGTGCTACCTTCGCAGCTTACATGGGCTCCCGGGCGACCCGCGCCTATATTATTAACAGGGGCATATATTAACAGGGGCAAATACCTCGCTGACAGACGCCGTCCGCTAGTCGACACTCAGCGCGTCCGGTCGCAAGAGAACAGCGCGTCCAAGTGTGGTGTAATACAAGCTGTCAATGCGCAGGATGTCAAAGAAAGCGAATAGTTGGTTAGCGGAGGCCGCCAGAAGCAAATCAGAAGCCATGCCCGCCTGCTAGTCCTTTCACACATGCGACGTCAAGCGTTGGTCTGCCACAACTACAATGGCCCATACACCCCACTAACCCCTAATTCATGTAGCGCTGCTGGGTATACACGCATTTCCCTGCCTTAGGGGCCACCGTACGCCCCTGAAGCAATCTATACTCGTTTTCCATAGTCATTATGATGCTTACCCGGGCCAGCACCATTGGAGATTGCCACATGGCGATGTTTTCATGCGGACCCTTGGTATAATCGATCCGAGTCGCCTCAAACGTAGCCGGCAAGGGGAGAAACAATGTCTCTAGTGACAATCTCGCACACGATAGCTTGTCTTGGGCATGCGGCAGCCACGCACGAACTTGGTAGTGCCTTGCACTCTCGTGCTATGGGATCGGGTAGTTTTACCGGGCCTGTCTCCGTGGGTGGGGATTCGATGTCCTTCTCGAAGGAATGGCGACCAAAGTGGTTGCAGCTATCGCCAGGTTTGCCTTGAAGTCCAGTATTCTTGCGCCGGTGCACCGCCCTCGGCGCCTCGGCGGTTCAAAGCGGGATAATTGGGAGTCGGCCAAGGGTACTAGAGAGCAACGCCAATTCTCCTCGCCTGGTTTCCCGTAATCGACAATGCAAAACCGTAAGTGCCGGGCGCCCTGCATATTGGCAGTACGCATGAACGACATGAGGTTCATTTGCTTGGGACGTACGCACAAACCCATGGCTCTGGGATGAGTCTGTGAGGCTGTGCCACGAGGCTCCCATGCGTTCGAGGAGAATGTCACTGGGCCCAAGTCGGCAGACGCGCAGAGTCGATAAATTGTCTCTCCATAGTCGCATCGACATACAAGCATGAGGTATAGGCAGCCACGGACGATCCAGGCATCGATAAAGCTAATCAATAGGTTGTCTTTCACACCTAAGACGTTCCGAAGCGTTAGCGTTGGCAATCCTGAGATGGTGTGTGGGAGGAAAAGCCGCGACCAGGAGCGCGGACGTCTGGCCAACCACGTCACTGGCCACAGACCAAGTGCCCGGTTCTGCAACGTTGCAAGGATGCTTCAGTGATGTGCCTGAGCGGGCAGGGGGCTGATCAGCACGGTTGGTCCCACGATGAGATGCCCTCGTGCCGTCGAAGATTCCGCTGGGGAGTTCCATGACGAGGGGCTCCGGGGCGTTCTCGAAATTCCTGCAGAAGGAAGGAAGCAGAGTCGGTGGGTCCAGGCCCCTGAGGCTTGGGAGGGCTTGGCGACGTTTGCCAGTTGATCGACTGCCGCCGTTACAGGTTCCGCGTCCCCCAGCAGCTAGCTAGACGGTGCGCTGATGGTGCAGGCAAACTCGCAGAGGGCAACCGCACGTCAGCTCCCGTAGCTTTCATCTGCTCAACTAACTTTGCCTGAATCACGACGTGGGTGAGTCCGTTTATAGCTCGTACGAGGCCGGTTTTCGCCGACTTGACAGCGGTGTAAAGTAGCAGCGATGGCCCACCTGGTCAGTAACATTTGTCCGAAGCTAACCCCGCAAAGTGCCATGTTGCGGGCTAGCGGATGATTGTCGTCGATAATACATTGGCTATCGTAACGGATGCCGCCGGCGGTTACGCATTCCCAGCAGGATGGGGGTGGCCCGAGCGTTACTCTAGCGTTACTCCGGCCTATATTGTCCTTATTACGTAAGTATAAACACAATAAAATATTGAATTACTAGAAGTATTTTAAATATATTATATATAAATATATTATATATTGAAAAAAAATTTTTTTTTTTTTTAAAAAAAAAACTATATTCTATTCTTTACTATTCAAGCCTTTAATTATATTAAATAAAATGTATACTATTTTTACTATTCTTAATACTTAAAACTTAATGTATATAAGATAATATTCAGGTAAGAGACTAGAGTGACGCTCTGGAGTAACCCCCAGCTTAGCAAGAGCCCGGTCGTACATTTATTGGAGGCTTAGCGGGATGACGATATTGAGGGGTTGGAGGCTTGGCGTGCTTGGTGAATCCGCCAGACGTTACCGAACAGGTGCAACGTCGCCCTTGCAGGACACCGTCAAGGTCTCTTTCGCAGCATTAACCCGACCTAACAGCCAATCTGATTTGCTGCACATCATGGACATCGACAAGCAAAACGCGAACCCCACCATCCTGAGCCTGTCTGACCTGCCCTCCCGCCGCAGGGAGTCCAACGTCAAGCGGCGAGATGATGGCGGCACGGGCCTGTTCGACGACCTGATACCGCAGTACAGCTACCTGAACGATCCTTTTGAACAGCCACTGTCTGCCAGCGACTCGGACGACGATACCGTCGAGGACATTGACGAGCAAGAGGTCTACGGTACGTTCTGAGGCGCCGACCAGAGAGTCATTGTTTCAATGCGCATTTGCTGACTACGTCACCATGTAGACCTGATCTCGTCCATCTCCGATCCCGAGCATCCCCTTTCACTCGGCTCCCTAGCGGTCGTGAACCTGCCCGATATCCACATTCAACCTCCGAGCTCTCCATACTCGTCCATCAGCACGGTGGTTGTGGAGATCACGCCCACCATCACACACTGTTCTCTTGCGACCGTCATTGGCCTAGGCGTACGTGTACGCCTGGAGCAAGCTCTGCCACCGCGCTTCAGGGTCGATGTCCGCATCAAGAAAGGCACCCACAGCACTGACGAGGCGGTCAACAAGCAGCTTGGCGACAAGGAAAGGGTGGCAGCTGCGCTAGAGAATGAGACTTTGATGGGGGTCTTGAGAAAAATGCTGTCAACATGCGAATAAAGACAGCCCACGCGCCAGATACTACAGTGCATACTCACAATATGGCGCTAGAACGATGATCAACTTCTGGATCAGTCCGCGGGTTGGCGTTCCGAAGGCGAGGTGGCTATGTTCACCATTATTTATGGAACTCCCAAGGATCAACGGACCGACTGTGCGGGTATGTGGGCCGCGAATCAATGACGAAATTTCATCAGCGCCTTTATTGATCGTCACCAATCTACTCACCATTCTCGGTACTACTCTTCCGTCTACGTGTGCCTCGAGCTTTGACACATTCTGCAATCCCGTCCCCTCAGACAATTGCCGGCTATCAGCTTTCTTGAATCGATCATCACATGGAAGTTATCTCACGCAAAACCCTCGGTACCTCTACATGCGCTTGGACCTGCAACTTCAACTGCGACGGTAGTGGCTAAACCTCGGGTGGTACAACATGCATATTCGCTTGCCCCTGCGACGATCCTCACATCCTCGGCGCCCTGCCGTATACAACGCCTTATATACTCCAGGGCTGAATATTGACAGACCGCAGCGGGTAATCGCTACGAGCCGCAAGGATCCGCTAGGATAGTCGTTGAAATAAAGTTTTGTTTTTAGCCGCCAGGGACCTCGGGACAAGCGCCTCCACGCGATGAAACTTCGAGCCCTGCTTTGGTCAGCTTTGGTCAGCTATCTTGGAACGTTAGCCCACATCCTATGTTTTAAGACTAAATCCTTATTTACAAGCCTTGAGGAGAACGGCTGTGTCGGTCGGCAGTTGGGTTCTTGAGATGGCATGCGCTTGTTAACTTCATGTGGAGAAGGTTCACGGCATGTAGCCGTAAAAGAATAACATGCAGAGCAATGCATTTCTCATGTCTACCTCCTACTACAATAGTCTGCAGATGGATCACCGCCAAGTGGTCTCACTGGGGCGCAAGGGCCTTGTTTGATACCAGCTCGAACGCGGACAGCCCATATGCACCCTTCGCTCTTCTATATGCGACAATACTTGGAACAAAGCCCCGTTCTCACTCCACACCACCTACAATCCCACGGCGCAGAGCAAGCACATAATCCCATCCGTGCTTTCTTTAAATCAAGAGTACCAAAATCCATATAAGCAAGAGAGAAGAGGGGCGCGCCCTCGTAGTATGACGTGTGGCAGTGACAAACCGAGAAGCACATGTGCCGCTATAGGCAGAGATTTTAGTGTTCACGGTGCATGTGTTGATGTAAGGAAGTGATTGCTATCGTGGGAAAGCGCATTTGTATGGAGCAGAGGGAGCTCGAGTTGTGTCGGTTAGGTTTCCAGGTTGAGTCCATCCGCGAGCGCGCCCGCGGTTTCGGTATTAGAGATGGAAATTTGACGGCGTCCGGGTTTTGCGAGTTTGTCAAGGCCGTGAAGGGATGGAAGAGACGTCTCACCGATCCCGTAGCTGCATTTCTGTGGTTCTTTTTGGCCAGGTACGTTGTTACCGCGCACATTCTCCGCCAGGGATTCCGAGGCAGCTCCGGCACAGCTCCGGCAGATGCCGTAATTCTTCAAGCAAAACCAATTTTAGAAGAGGACAACGTGAAACACTCCATCCCGGCGGCGGCATAACGCATCAAGCCTCATGCTTGATAATTTTAGGACCATGGTGCGCGAGGACAGCACATGTCGTCCCAAATTGCGCCTTTTGAACCTGAATAAAGAGGAGCGCAGGGTCATCGCGGGAGAGGGCTGCCAGCTGCCCATTAGTTGGTTTCGTGTTCGTTTTGTTAGCAAGGAGCGTGCGTAGAAGGAGCATCGGTCGTACCCGGCTCACGTTTAGGGCATAGTAAGTCGAAAAGCTTTTACAGGCTCTTATAAGGTCCAGTTTTATTTCTTTACGTTTATCCGTGGGAGCTGTATCGACTTAGTGTACGCTACGTCCTTACTTAACACAAAAATAGGTAAAAATAAAAACGCTATAACTAGGGCCTATTAAATATAGGATTTTTTAAATATTATAGCTAGTGGAGTGATAACTTAAATCGATAAACTTGTTAGGCTGCAACGGCGACGACGGCGCGCGGGCAGAACTATGGGTCGCACACAGCGCGTTCAACAATGGGAGCGCAGTGAAGGTCCAGTTTTATAAAAAGAAGCGCCCACGCGGGATTAACCGCTTTAGGAATTCGAAGCTGCAAAGAGGATGTGCAAAGAGAAAGCGCATGGGTCCGTTCCCTTCTTATTTTAATGTCGCGTTTAGCTGGTTCCCAGACATAGCATTATCGCCGTTCGATTTTAAAAGGAAGACTCCTCTCATCGATTGTTGTAGTCCAATATTGTAGACAGAGTTATGGGAGAGGAACCCTGGGGGCGCACGTGGCATTTAGTGCGATCGACTTTAAGTATTTCGCGAAAAGATAAGGTTTTGGATCACCCCCAAAGAAAGTTTGACTTTTGGACAGACGCGTCAAGAAAGGGAACATGGGGTCGCATTCCATAGAGTTTTCAGGTTGCTAGAGAAGGGCGCATTTAACATATCGCTTGTCGTTTTGTGTACGCCAGGGATTTAAGTTGCCCTAGGAGACTCCCATACGTACCAGCCGTTCCTAATTTATGGAACTCGCACAAGAACGAGGTTATAAGCTTTCCTCATTTTTCAGGAATGAAAAGTATGAATGGCGCCCCACTTTTTGCAGCGTGCTATCTGCAACTGTGCAAGAGAAGAACCGAAGCCCGCACATAACAGGCCTTCCAAAAGGTTTTAGAGCCAGGACCGGAAGCACATCATAGGGGATGATCCTTCATGTTCACTATGGAGGAGCCGAGAATGCGCAGAAAGCTCATATAACATGCTGCAGGCAGTTTGGTGTCCCATGGTAAACGGAACAGGTTCGCGCATGTCTTTACGTCCTTAGGGATTCTAACCAATGCTTCGAGCTATACAACATAGTTGTAATCGCGCTCAATTTTTGATTTTGAGCCAAGGTGCCATGGCAGACCCCGTAGCAGATATGTCCATACATCTGTGTCGAGAGAGATAAATGGTAGCCTTGCACGTACAATTGTTGTGTAAAGTACCTTTGACCCGGAGCCTTGGCGACGCCCAACATCGCGGATTCAGGAGGGTCTTTGAGGCATGGGGGGTCGCGAAGAATGCATAGAGGAACACATGGCGAATTGCTCTTGTGCTCTTCCTGTTTTAGGTGACCAAGAGAAAAGTCGCTTCTAACGCAGCGCCAAATTTCGAAATTTATAGCAATTGCCTCCAGCCAAACAACACCATAACTATCTCCCGAAGGTGCGTTATTCAGAATGGGCAGTCGTACCGCCGCATATAGTCATTGGTTCGGCAGTTGTATTCATTTGGAATGAGGAGTGCAGGTCCCAACCATAATCCGGTTTCCCAAACCATTTCGAACTATAAATATCCTCGGGGCGACATTTCCGAACTATACTGCATTATAATGACTTAGGAGCGTTGTAAAAGTAGAACATATACGACATCCGCCTCGCCTTCTACGGGCAAATCCGTTTCCACACATTTTCTCGTACACGCTTTGATTTCAGGCAGAGGCTTCCAGCCACGTATCACGTTCCTGGTGCAACGGTTGATTGACCGCTGCGGACCGCATACGTACGAGATTCATGCATTCTTGATCCTATTGACGAAGAGCGCACCCGCACATCACCTTGAACTCTGACGTATTTTGGGGGAAAGCTTTTAACAGCCGTCCATAGAAGAGATCGATAGATGTTTGAAAGAACCATAGAACCTTGGAAGCCGGCAAGGTGAGGCGAACACTGTGTTTGGTATTTGAAGGAAGAGTTGATATTGCACATCGCTTATTTCCGTGGGTCTTTTCTATTGTTCGGAAGAAACTTCTCCCGTCAGACAGGAGCATGTGAAGAGCATCAAGTCGACTGAGGAAGAGAGAAATCAGCGACTTCGTGAATTTCAAGCGCGCCTATTTTGTTTAGCTCACTCAGAGAAATCCATCCCGCATACGCATGTGTTTCGGAAGGCTTGGATAGCGCGTTGCATACTCGGACCATGAATGTTCGCCATCTCGTCAAATCCATCAACTTCCACTGGCACGACTGCCTCGCGCACGTGCTATCATCACCACCTAGAGAGGAACCATGAATGTTGACGGGGCACTGCTGGAACAGGAAAGAACAGCAGAGCGCATCGAGTCCATGACCTGCTCCATATAGGTAGGAACTGTAGACGGTGGGAACAGACCGGACATATCGCTTCGCCACGGTAAATTGTTCGAGCAGTCTCCGCACCGAAGAACATGACTCGATATTGGCTCGGTTTTGAGGGAACAAAAGTGCACCAGTCCAAATTATCTTCGCCAATTTCGAGTAAGTTAGAGGAGAAAATAGGGTACTACATATCAAACGGGTTACAGGTAGCTTTTACATAGTAACTCTAACACAAGAACGTAGTCACACTTGCGGTAATTTTGAGAAAGCCGCGAGCTGCAACAAACATGGCTTTAGGCTTAAGATTTCGTTGATGCTCGCTGACAAGGGCCCAACAACAGAAGAGTGCCTCTCCTTTTATAGTTGTAGGAAAAATAGACTCCGAAGACACATAAGCGTTAGTAAAGTTAGATACAAAGATTCTTAGTTAAGTATATTACTTACTTAGGCCGGGCAAATACTACTTACTATATTAGAGGTATATTAGCCTAAGTAGCTCTAATACTTATAGGTACTAATTTTTTTTTATAAAAATAGGCTAAGTGTAAATTAATTTATTTAAACTATAATAGTATTTATTATATATATTTATAGTTTTACTATTATATTTTAAATAAGCTCTAAATTAGGTTTAGTACTAGTAGTAAAAATTTTTTTTTAAATAACTTTATAAGTATTAGTATAATAATTAGAGTTACTATAACTAATAAAATAAAATTATATTAAAAATATAAAAGATAAAAATTAATAGATATAGTTATAGTAAAAATTTATATATTTTTATATACTATCTCTTACGCGTATTATAGTTCCTTTTTAAAGTAATAGCCTTAATACTAACTTTATTAAATTAGATTACCTCTATAGCGCTGCTGCCTTGTGCGCGCGCGTATTGAAGCCTACAGGGAGCGTTGGTGAGGGCCTTTTAATACAAAAGGAGGCATCTCCCCCGCACATCGAATTTGCGCTTGCGAGATTTTGGAGGGCAACGTCCAGCGAAGGCCATTAATAAGTGCCCAACCGTTTACGACATGGTAATAATAAAATTCCAGAAAATGAACTTCTAGAGAGTTCTCGACGATATTCAAATGACCAATCAGCTGCAGCTGATTCATCAGGTCGATTCCGGAAGCAAGCCGACAACACAACCCAGCCATGCAAACACCCTCCGGGACTTTTTAGCTCGGTGCTGAGCCAGTATACGGTGGACGACTGTTTCTGTATAGAGCGAAACAAGGTTGGTCCATGGCATAGATCTGGTGGAGTTAAAAGTGAAGCGACGAATAGAACGCCCAGACCAGAGAGTACCGCATAATCCTCGCTCAAGCTTTTTGGTGTTGCCGTAGCTAGGGCCTAAGCTCTGACAGCATACCCGACACTGTTCCTCTGGTCCATGTATAGGAAGTGATGTGACTCTGAATGCCAGCAAAGAGCAGAGCAAAGAACACGTATCGACATCGCAGCGCCTTTTGTGTTCTGCCACCTTACCAGTACCGAGAAAGCAGTGTCTTTCTGTTTTACAAACTGAAAGATGGTCGCGTAAGAATTTTGGGTGCATTATGTTGCCGCACGATAAAGGATGTAAAGGCCAACTCTACCCATAACTCTAGCTGAAGAGTGGAATGATGAACAGCAAGGCAAAGGAGGAAGACATGATATGTGCTCAGGAAGGTTTTGGTATTTCACTGCCCGAAACGGCCTCGGTAATCCTTGTTGCTTGCTGTATTTGGTACTGGGCACACTCCACACCGCTGGACGGCAAGAAGTGGTTGATATGTACGAGGAGGCAAAAGAAGGATACATACATTTGCGTTGGTGAAGGTTTTATGCCCGGACGAGGCAGCACCAAGACATACAAGACCATGACGTTATTTTGTGACAAAAGTCCCCGATAGGACGTTGGGATTTCTTCCTGGGACATTGGGGAGATGCACCAGAAGTTAGCAGGAGAGTGTAGATCTTTCATGGCAAGACTTATTGTATCAAGACTGGTCAAGACTGCAAAGCATGAAATGATTGTAATTGAATTTTAGTGAGGTCAAGCTCCCAGCCAGGCCATCGTACTGTTTGAATGCTTCTTGTAGAGACATACAAGAAGAATTATTGCAAAGCAGAGCAACACATAAATAGACGGGCTGGCGGTTTTGTGCCAAAGACAGACTAGTATACAGACATTGTTCAAGATTGTGCGGGTTAAAGAAAACAACACACTGGCCGTTCATTCCGTCCTTACAAAAGCCTATTAATACCACATTCCTTCAAGAGTAAGCATCCATGTAACTAGTTATTACTATTTGTTTAGGACAAGGACGAACACGGACATTCCGTTCTGCGACGCCGATTTTGGCACAGCACACTCAAACGTTGATCCGCTGTAGGTCTCCTGTCCAAAGTCTGGCGATGCAAAAGAAGGAAGACGAAAATCTATGGGTTGAATAAGTGAATGTTTTCGTTCCAAGGTGGCGAAGCCACCGGATAACTCGATACAACAACGCGTTGGGTGTCGAAAACACGTGGGTCTCGAAAAGGTGAAAGGTCATCGATAAAGACATTATCTGAGATGCTAGCATCGTTGTGCAAAGAAGTAGGAAAGTTGGATCCAACCATTTTCACTGTCGATGACAGGAGTAGTAAGGAAGCAAGCTCCATCACGCTTAAGTTGGTATAATTTTAGGGCTGCGAGATAAGAAAAGAAAACGGACATAGATAGTAACGTTGATTTTAGTACAAAGCAGTCCAAGCACAACTCCATAGCGGGGTATTATCTTCAACTCTCGAGCCTTATAATAGAAGTAAAAGGGAAGACAGAGCTCTTATATGCGATATACGCACTGCTTAGTGTCCCAATAGCACAGGCTTGGACATGGTAGGTTCTGTTCCTTTTTTTGAATTCGAAAGAACTTCTCACGGCACAACATTGAAGTAGTTGATAGTTCGTTATATAGAGATGAAGGCGACGCAGGAGCTCATAGGAAGGCGCGGTCCTAAGTTCTCGTCTCAAGCAAGAACGGCTCCGGTCATGGAATAGCAAAGCGAACGTTTCAGCTACAAGTCAGTCTCCCAGGACTTTTCATGTGGTAATTGGTGAATTGATCGAGAACTCTATGTAGGCGGCAGAGTAGGGTTCCATCAATTCGTCCATGACCGGTTTGGTTGTAAACTCATAAAAGGAGTTCCAGACGTTTCATATCCGGTCCAGTGGTTTTAGAGATCAATTATCAAGGAGTCCCAGATTGGCTGATATGCCTGAAGAGAAACAGATAGAGGTGATATTAACGCAGAGGCCAGACAAGATCCCATGGTGCAGGAGTACGGCCGATGTTAGTTCCCAAGAAGAGCAGATCCAGGCATATCTACTCAACAACCGCCACTTAAGAGATTAGAAGGTCGTGAAATCATCCCTGGACGGCGGGTACAGTGGAGAGCGGTCTTTTTAAGTTCAAGGGGAGATGACGCAACGTCCTTTTGGCTTCATCGTTTTCCAGTGCCAAAAAAGTGCAGGTGCAAACAGTCCGAAGTCCAGCGGGTAATTCTAACGACGGAGGACATCTCTTATGACCTCTCATACTACCATACTCTGGTAGTTTTAGACCCAGAGGAGATGAAGTAGAGTCGCATGAAGGTGCGGCGGCCGTTATTCTGGCTTAAGAGGAGAACTATACTTGACATTCAACCTCTTTCCAGCTGGTTTGAATAGCCAAAGTAGGCGACATCCACACATATTCTTAACCAGCGGTAGCTTTCGGGAAATTACGTGAATGTTCCTAGGCGCGACATGCACGGTAACATCATCCTATGGATCCGGGTTGAAGACGCGGAACCCTATGAGGGACTTGACCCGGGATTTTTAGCTCCAATGAACAGCTGCACATATGGCAATTGAAGAGCATCCATTTGGGACGCCAAAGAAGAGCTTTACATATAGTCTTCCGTTGCTCTTTTTGGATAACTTTGAACTCCCTGGGGAAATCCATGGTTCGCCCACTGCTACTCTTCTAGACACGTAGTAAGAGACAACGGAAAGACTCATAATGCGCCTTATTGCCCTTTTGTTACAGGAAAGTGGGGAGCAAGACCAAACATTTGCACTAGATCAAATGCCTGTTGAAGGGCAAGAAAGGTGCCCATAATTCGGTACCCTTGGGTTTTGAAATGTTCCAGAAGTAGACACTGCGGCGGAGGAGTCCACAACCAGGATTTAAGATCCTTCTAGTGCCGCGGCAGGACTAGAGCAGCCCCACATATTTATCCATCAAGTGTAGCTTTTTGTAAATGAAGCCTCCCAAAACCATCATCGGTTCAGGCAATTGGTAATGCGAGGATGAATGGGGAGGATGGACCAAACCCCATAACTTCGATGCATTCCACTTTGTGAAGAGACTAGAGCAGAGCAGGACCGCACAGAATCGAGCTTCCCTTTTAAATAGGGAATACCAGAACAGAACATAGGAGAGCAACGATAGACTTTTGAAGAATAGGTCGAGGGCCCAAGTCACAAGAGTATACTGTGAGCTTGCCTTGATCAATCCTCAAGCGGAGTAAGTACACACAATCTGCTGTCTGAAATTACTTCTAGACGAGCAAGGCGCGCAAAACCGGCTCATTTGTTAGATTAACCGTATTTTCGGAAAATACGTGGAGAGGGTAGAGCACCCTCATCTGTATCCATAGTTTAAGGAGAGCAGGTCCGCACAAGGATTTTTGGCAAGAGATATTTTCGAAAAGCGAAGGCGCAAAAGAGAAGCCCATTAGCGTTCTTCTTGTCGGATTTCAGAGGTACGTAGACCGTCACGACAACTCCCATATCTTCGGAGCGTGCCTATTTGGTGTTATCCGCAGAGAAGAATGAGGGCGCCCACAGCCACTCATGTAACGCTATAAGTCCAGCTTTTAAAGTTGAAGATGGCGCCAATGAAACGCTCATGTAATAGAAGCGCGCCTCTTTTTTTATCAACTAAAGAAGCCAGCAAAGCTTACATGATCCATTTGGACGAACTTGTCAGCGCTATCCACAAGGAAAGGCAAAAACTCCCTCAGTAGAACATATCTGGCGCGGATCTGGGGTTTAGATCTTAAAAATGGCGCCCAAGAGCAGCACATTCATAGGCTTCCTTGCGAATTTGTAAGATTTCCGGAGAGAGGAGCAGTCCCATACGGTCGACACAACAGCATTTTAATACTGTTTAGAAGGAAGAGGAGGGATTGCAGAGGAGCCATATACAATACAGATGCAGCCTTCGGAAGGGACCGAGAAAGACAGGACAGAGTCCCATAAACAGGATCCACAGCCAATTTTAGTCCCATCGACACAAGACGCTGAAGGTCTAAGACCGACGTCCAAGAGAGGCTCTTGGGTAGAAACTGAGGTACCTTACTAAGGTTTCGTGCGTGTAGAGAAGCGCTGCGGAACTCATGTATCCAGTCGCTAGCTTTGATTCATCATGGTTGATCCGCTAGCTTATCGTGGATGGAAGAGGGGAAGACACGACAGACTCCCTTGTAGAGAATCCATCATGCTTTTCAGTACCTTCAGCACGTGAAGGAGTGAATTTCCAAAAGCGCCGAGCAGGAGCGGCTCATTGAGCCGTACGACGTCGTGTTATGTCATGGGAAGAGCAGTCAGGCGGGACTCTTGTCACTGCCATTTACTGCATTATTTTCAAGAATGCAGACACAGATACGGGGCATAGCATATTAGTCAAAACACTTTTAGTAGTGTTCGCTAAGAAAGGGGAAGCCTTCCAAAGCCGAGTCATACGCTCTGTGATAGATCTTTTGAGCACGGGCAGAGAAGCAGGACGGAACTCATGCCGGCTTTGTGATTGTGTTTCATACTGTAAAGGAAGAGCCAGAAAAAGGTCTCATGATAGAGGGCTTCAAGGTTTTAGTGTAATATGCAGTGCCAGAGGATTCCCCAAGGAACACATATGCCGGATATGTGAGCATTTAAATATAGGCGCAGGCGCTGAACAGAACTCATGCAACCTTTGTTACTGTGTTTTGGACAAATAGGAGCCAGCACAGCGCACATGATAGTCCTCGCGCATAATCTGCAATTTCACGATACTGTTCGCTGGGAAAAGGGACGCCTTCCGAAGCCGAACCATTAGCTTACGGAGCACCTTTTTTAGAACGGGCCGAGGAACTCATATTCTTATATCATCGTATTTTGGCACGAAACGAATGAGCACACACCCAACCAGTTTCTACTTTTCGTTTTCAGTAAGCCTCCCTGGAAAGGAAACTTTTTAAAGCAGCTCATATATTTTGTCTAATGTCTTTTAGGAGCAACCAGTGGGGAACTCATAGAAGGCAAGAATCCGACATTTTAGATAGACATAGAGACGCCGGAAGGAGCACATATACTAGCCAGTGGTTGATTTCAGTACTGTTCGCTGGGCAAAAGGAAGGCTTCTAAAGGCAAACCATAAGATCTGTATGATAATTGACAACCATGGGGAGCTCGTATAGTAAGAATCCGAGACGTTAGACGGGAAATAAGAGCCCAGGGCGGAGCACACATACTAACCCATTGTTGGTTTGAGCACTATCCGCGGGGAATGGAGAAAGTTTCCACAGGCAGCTTCCATACGCAGCCCCAACTCGAGATGTTTAATATCAAGCAGAAAGGCCGCGAGGATTCCATACCCGATACAAGAGACTCTTCCCCAAGGGAAAGGAAGGAGTCTAGAAGGTGCACATAAAGACCAGAAACTTCCCTTTTAGTACTATTGGCCGGCAATAGAGAAAGAATCCTAAGGTAGCTTTCATAGTTTCGGTGATTAGGCAGAGAAGCAGCGAAATCCCCACGGCGTGCACGAGACTGTCTTGTGTTTTGGCACCTGGCAATGTGTGACTCTGTGTGTTTGCGACGTAATACATATTGTAGCTAGTAGATTTTAATACTAGTCTAGTTATATAATATAGAAATTAATAAAGTTAATTCTAGCCTTTTATATAGTTACACTTAGAAATCTAATATATATTTGTATATTAATCGAATAAAAAGTGTGGCTGTGGTGGCTGTGTAGGCGACCAAAAGGGGTTTCAAAAAAGGAGGAGTATGTGCATGCCTTCATACTCAATGTGTCGAAAAATTCTAATATATAAAATAGTATATTATTACTAAATACCTTATCTATATAGTTTATATATAATAACTCTTTATAGTTAAGCGTTTTACTATCTTTAATTTTCCTTTAAAGTACTTTTATAGTATTTATCTTTTACTTATAGTAGCCCTATAAAAATCGTTTTACTAAATAGGGTTAGTATTATTTATATATATAATATTAGGAGGCGTATTTTCTCTAGCGTAGATAATAATATAATAAATAATTATATTAAAGAGCTAAACTTAATACTATATTAATTTATACTTTTTATACTTTTTTTTATACGCCTAAACTAAATTTTAATTTTATAATTAATATTACTGTAGTTAGGTATACGGTGTACCTAAAAGTAGTTAACTTTTTAGATACTATTTTTTTAAGTTATAATTCAAGTATAAAACTTTTAGACTATAACGTATTAGTACTAGCTATAACTATTATTTTACTACTTACTTTAGGTTTTATATTATACAGTGGGGTAAAACAAAAAAAGAGTAATTAAAAAAGATTAGTTTTTAAAAGTTTAATAACTCTATAAGTATTATATATAAAAATTTAAAATAAAGTTCATTTATAGAGAAAGTTATAATATATAGTATTCTAGAGCCTAATTAGGCTTAGCGTATTTATAGCCTTAGTTATATAGTCTTAAACTTAAAAATTTTTTTCTACTTAACTGTACGTATTTATAACTGTTTAACTAGCGTATAAAATTAGCTGTAAAATATATATATATATTACTATTCTATATATATTACTTATATAAGCATTTATAATATAGATTAATAATATATTACTAAAATTATTTTATATTTTATAAAAATAAAAAAATAGTAAAAATTATAAAACACTGTTCTATATATTACGTAATTAAAATTTTATATAATTTTAAATATTATTTTAAATATTTTAGTCGTAATAAATAGTTAATAATATATTATTATTATTAGATAATATATACTTAAAATTTAACTAACCTAGTTAGGTAGTAATAAAATATTAGCTTTTTAGTATTTTATATAGTCTAAAATATAAAATAATAACTATTTAGTTATCTCTACTATATAAGAAGTTATAAGACTTTAAATTTATAAAAATTTATAAAGTGTTTTAGCTATTACTAATTTAATATAATAGTAAATTAGATAATTATTTTATTTTTAAACTTATTATATCGTGCTACTTTTATTTAGCATTTTAAATTTTTAAAAATAAGTTAAATATATACTTTTTTAAATAACGTCTAAAATCTCTAAATTAAGTCTTTAAGTTCTAAATTTAAATTGCCAAATATTTAGATAAGAAATCATACTTTAAATTTAGTATATAAAGATTTTATAGTAATTACTAATATATATATTTTATAGCTAATTTTATAAGCTAGTTAAAAAGTTATAAATACGTAAAGTTAAGCCAAAAAAAAGTCTTAAGTTTAAGACTATATAACTAAGGCTATAAATACGCTAAGCCTAATTAGGCTCTATAATACTATATTTTATAACTTTCCCTATAAATAAACTTTATTTTAAATTTTTATATATAATACTTATAGAGTTATTAAACTTTTAAAAACTAATCTTTTTTAATTACTCTTTTTTTGTTTCACCCTACTGTATTATATTCTTTATATATATCTTCTTTATAGTACGTATTTACAGTAGTATTATTAGTAAGAGAATTTATACTTATAGTAAATAGTTTAATAAAAAAAAGGTTATAAAGTTTATTTTACGCAGCTAGTGTACGACTTAGTACTAAACTTTAATAATAATAATAGATATGCGAACTATGGGCGATCGTGCGCTCAACAACAAAAGCCCCACCTTAGGCCGCCGGTAAGGCACTGGACGTGCACGAGACTGCTCTTGAAGAGGATAGAAGGAGCTTAGACACTCCACATATGTGGGAATGCATATCACTTTTAGTATCATCCTCAGAGAAGGCTTCCAAGATAATATATGCCGAAAGTCATCACATGTAGAGTAGGCCGAGGAGCCAGCGCACACCCATCTGTGAAAGCAGAGGCCACTTGTGGTAATGGGGAAGAAGGTCGTCGAGAAGGCATGAAGCTAATAAGTAGGACATTCTGGAGTAAGTAGGGAGAGTAAGAGGGGGCTTATGGCTGGTAGGTATGTTTGATCTTGGACAGAGAAGTAGCCGGGGCGCAGCACATGGCCTGACCAACACAGCTTTTTAGTGTTATTCGTAGGGATAATGTGAATGGGAGGCTAGGAGGGCACACTCGTAACGGTTTGATATCATTCATTTTAGACACAGAAGCCGGGACGTAGCACATTAACTAGGGCTAACCAGCATTTTAGTGTTATCCGCAGGGATAGAATGGATAGAGAGCGCAGGAGGGAGTCCATGGGGATATAGAAAAGGGGGTTTTAGACGGGAAGAAAAGAGACCAGGACACAGCACATTGCTTGGGAGTTGGTGCATTTCGATGTTATCCGCAGGAATGAAGTGAATGGGAAGAATAGGATTGCGCCTGTAGTCGCTAGGTATTGCTCATTTAGACAGAGAAGAAGCCTGGAAGAAGCACATTCTTCCTCTGTGCCTGGGATTGTAGTCTAATCCGCAGAATGAAGAAGCTCTCCAAGCCGCGCAGGGCACATAACACAGGTGAGTGCGTGGTTAACAGAGAAGTCTGCACCCACCCATAGAACCCTAATGCCATGCTTTTGGCAGCATATAGTTCCAGAAATAACGTTTTTTCGTTATCCGCAGAATAGATAGCCACTCCGATGACGCACACAGAACAGGCAGGAGTTGAGGCAGGATTTGACAGAGTCGTCTGCGCACACGCATAAACTTCTCCGATGTATTTTCGGGCAATAGGGTCAAGAGACCGAGGACGCACCCATTTAGTTGCTGTATGGAAACTTTTGGTGAACATAGGCACAAGGAGAAGGTCCATCGGAATCATCCATGGCCATTTGTGGTGAGCTAGATCATTTTGGTGAGTAGAAGTTAAGAAGCCGCCAACTATTTCAGTGTGGACAGAGGCGCAAAGCAGAAATCCGCATCGGCGACACCACTTTGTGGTAACAAGATCGGGATCCGCCTACATATACTTGTTGGTTATATTGTTCTGGCGGGCATAGGAAAAGAAGACGTCCATAAAATTCCATGGAAATTCTTCAAGGCTGCCTGTGGTGAGAGTGAAACCCTCTACTGATGGGAGGTTGAATATTAGCTTATGTTTTTTGGGAAGCGAAGAGGCAGGACGAGTCCCCATAGCTTTGCGTGTCTGTTTGTAGTGAGCAGGGGACAGGTGGAAGCCTATGGCCTTCCATAGCGAACGTTTTTAATGATTGCACTGAGAGATAGAGGACGAACCCATTTTACGGTATCGAGTATGTTTTAGAGTAGAGGGAGCGGTCCGAGATACGCATACCGTAAAAGGACGAACACTTGTAGTGAAGCAGACGGCGAAACCAGGATAAGTCCACATAGCTCGCTGGCCAGGTCTTTTGTTGTCAGCAAAGGAGCTAGCACCCACCCATACATTTGGGCTCTCCTCTTTTCAGAAGGGCGCAGAGGCGAGGAGAAACCTATAGTGTGCGGCAGTATTTCTTTAGCTAAATTGACAGCAAGGCCAGAACAACTCCGCATATCCTCGCTGGGGGCTCTTTATAGTTAACGGAGGAGCCAGCATCCACCTATCCATAGCTGCCACAGTTCCTTTTAGTAACGGGCAGAGAAACCGAGGAGGAACTCATTACACCAGAGCGGGCCGTTATTAGAGGGAACAAACAGCCCAGGTACACACTTATGAGTCACCGCTTGTGTCTTTGCCACGCAGTATACCGTCGTAGTAGGTAGAGGAGTCAACACATGCCCATTCCATCGTCTCCATCGTTTTCTTCTTCTTTTTTTCTTAGTAACAGGCAGAGACAGAGGGAAGTTCCACAGGGAAACCAACAAGCTGATTTTGGAGCGAGCAGATAGGCCAAGCACCCGCTCATAAAGAGGTTCCCCTATCTTTTTTATGGCACTACACCGCAACTCCGGAATAGCCCCCATAGTTACAGGGTTTCCAAGATTTTGTGAGGTGCCAAAGGGCAGGACGGAGTCCATGCTCCATGATGTATTGAAATTCGAACCCCATTTATGAAGAACAAATCCTCCAGACGATCATCGAAAAATGCTCGGTGCATCTTTCGAGCAGACCAGCGACACATACATGCTCTTAGGGGCGTTTTTAGAGTGGACGACGAAACTAGAGAGTACCCGTAAAAAAACTGTTCAAGCCATTTTAAAGACGACACGCCGTGCAGGAGCTCATATAAATGTGTGGCAACCCTTTAGAGCGGAAGAGAACCCGAAGTAAGACTCATATACGCCTATAGTGTGCACTTTTAACGTGGACGAGGCAACAGGGGAGTGCCCATGGCACGCGCGTGAATGAGATTTAATGTTGACAGGTCCTTTAGAAGCATACGGCCACTCCCTAATCGCTTTTGAAGTAGACCTTAGATAGAGTAGAAACTCATCGCTTGTGTGGGTGTCGATTTGAAGCGGAAGGAAGACCGAAAGAGGACCTATAGAAGAGGAATATACGAGTTTTAAAGTCGAAAAGTCCTTCAGAAGCACATTTGCGCTTTCCAAGTACTTTGGAAGGTAAAGGAAGATCGAAGAGAAACTCTTTAATTGTGTAGGCGTCCGTTTGGAGCGGAAAGAAGGCTGGGGAGAGCGGAGAGTGCCCAGACGGGATTGGTGGCAATGATTTGAAGTCTACAAGCCGTTCAGAAGCCCGTCATAACGCCCTTTGAAGCGGAGTGAGGACCGAGAAGGGACTCATCGTTTGGGTGTTACGGAATTTGGAGCAGAAGAAGGTCAAGGAGAGCCTCATACAAAGTGACCAAGCTCCGTTTACGTCGACAGGGAGACCAAGGAAAGACTCATATGTCCGCTGTGAACACTCCTTAGAAGTTCACAAGGAAGCCAGGACGAACCCCATAGTAGTATGCTAGTGTTCTTTCGTGAGCTCCGGGGCGCAGTCAATTGGCTGAATCCAAAGAGATTTTTGAAGTGAACCGGGAGACCAAGAAAGGATTCATGCCCGGTTCCGGGGAACATCTTAAAAGTAGACTAGAAACCCAGCGCAAGCCCCATAACTTTTTTGTTCACGCTTTTCGCGAGCTCCAGACTCCCTCCAGGACACAGCCCATCACTGGAACGTATGCCCTTTTAAGAACACACAAGGAGACAAGAACGAAGGGCATAAACCACCCTTAAGGTTATTTTGAGTGCTGTCCGCGGGAAGCCAGGACAAACCTATGCCATTTCGTCCTCGACTTTTGTAGTGAGCTCCCGGCTCCCTTTGGGACGCAGCCCATCACTGGCACTGATATCCCTTTTAAAGCGAACCAGGAGACCAGGACAACCCCATACTTTGCGTGAAAGGTTGTTTTTAGTCCTATTCGCAAGCAACCAGGGTAAACCCCATTGCTTCTTTTCCATATACTTTTCGTAACCACCAGACTCCCTCCAAAACGCACCCCATTCACTGGTCTAGCTGCCTTTTTAGAATGCACCAGGGGACCAGAACAACCTCCATCGTCTTACTCGAAGTCATTTTTAGTGCCGCCCACGAGCGCAGAAGAAGTATAAGATTTTTTTTGGAAGCAGCCCGGACAAAGCCCATACTGAATTGGGTATAAGGGTTTTCGGAAGGGAGCGAGGACGAAGTCCATGCGTCTCTTCAATATCATTCTTAGTCCCCTCCGCAGGCCGCCACGGAAACCTCCGTTGCGCTTGCCCATGATGGATTTTAGCGAACTCCGGAAGCAGGCCAGGACCAAGTCCATTCACCTCTTTCGCCGTCGTTTTTAGTCCCCTCAGCAGGCCGCCACGACAGCCCCCATAGGGCTGTCTAGGGTGTGCTTTTTAGTGATCTACAGAACTCCACCAGGACGCACCGATCGTCCGTTTCTCTTTTTCTTTTGGAGCGAACGGAGAGGCCAAAGTCACCGCACATGTTTTGTGATCGTTTTTATTTTATTTTATTTTTTCAGAGCACCGCCAGAACGCACCCCATCAACCATTCCAGGTACCCTTTCTAGAGCGAACAGAGAGGCCAAAACAGGCGCCATCGGCTTTTGTTGTGCCGGTTTTAGTGCTGTCCACGAGGAAACAGGAAGTGTGAAGAATACAAGAGAGCGCGAGGTACAAGGGGTTTATATAGGCGAAACTGAGCGATGTCTGATGAGATGGCCAGGGGGCAAAGCGAGTGGGGAGGGCGGAGTGACGTGTCACGTGTCAGATTGTGGGCTGTGAATGAGAACTACGGGGACAGCGAGATCATGAAGGAGGAGTGGGGCTCGGATCTTCCATTCAGTGCCATGGTCAATGGTATACACTCGAGTGTCTACGTGTGCCCTTTCATCGGACTAACCCGTGAGGAGCGAACCCAGTGGGCGGCGCTGTTCTCGGCGCCTCGCTTCAACGTGAGAGCAGCATCCGTCAAGCTCTCCATGTCGCCATGCACGCCATTTGCATTTCCTTTGTTCCAGTCATGACTCGTCACCATCGCCCCTACGCAGCCTGCGGAGCCTGTGTCTGCGCCGTCGCCGCGCCCGGCCCGCCCTTCTGCCCGCTCACAGAATGCTCCTTCAAGAAATCCGGATCGTTCTCGAACTCCTCGCGCACCTGCAACTCATTAGCCCTGTCCTTCCAACCAACACGTCGCGCTACTCACAATGTCCAGTCCACCAACCAGCTCACCCTCGACATACAACTGCGGAAACGTCGGCCAATCCGAGTACTCCTTCAACCCCTGCCTGACCTCGTCGTCGGCCAGGATATTGAAGAACCCATACCGGATGCCCTTCTCCCTAAGCAGGCTGACCGTCTGCCGACTGAAGCCACACTGCGGCGCGCTCGGCGTGCCCTTCATGAACAGCATGACCGGTGCCGCCTTGACGAGCTCGCCCAGCCGCTTGTGTAGCTCCTCCTTGCTCGTCTCCATGGCGCCTGCGCTGTACTCTGGCGCGGTCTTGGGGTCGGAGGCGCTCGGCGCGTAGGCAGCGAGGTTCTTTGCGCCGGGCGCATCTGCGCCGTTCGTCGGAGGAGGCTTCGTGACGGTCTGCGCGGGCGGGAGGCTGCTCTGCGCGTCGCCGCTACTGCTGCCGCTACCGGCGCCGGCGTACTTCTCCACTGCGGCGCGCACCTTAGTTGCGTCGGAGCCGGACACGGTCTCGAGTACTTTGCCGTCGCGTTGGAGGACGATGAAGGGCACGGCGGAGACGTCGTACTGCTCAGCGACTTCGGGCAGCTCTTCAGCGTCGAGGGCGAGGAAGGATATCGGCGCGGTGGCGGGGTATGTGCTGGCGAGGGTGGACAGGACAACGGACATCTGTTTGCAGGGCGCGGCCCATGGCGCGTGGAAGTAGATGACTGCGAGGGTGGACGGTGGGAGAGACGAGACCTGCGACTGGAAGGCGGACTCGGACGTGACTTCCTGGACCGTCGCCATAGTGGAGTTTCTCTTGCAGCAGCGGATGTTGAGAATATGCAGGGACCGTGGACCGTTGGGACCCGAAGAGCACGAGGGCGACGTGTGGAAGATTTCCGCGGCAGTAGTTTGCAATGCGCGGATGATGTGAGCATGTAACTTGATCTGATAAGCCGATGAGCAGTTTGCCCCTCCGAAGTGCGGCTCGCCAAGCACGTGCCCCGCAATCCATATCCTTATCAGATCGTCGGAAGCTGCGCCGCCGACGCCGAAAGCTTTTCGAAAAAGTTCCAGCGCCAAGATTTCGGTTTCGCGACGCTGCGAACAACGCGACCATGTTGCGACAAGTGTATGTGCACGTTACCCATAATTAATGAAGAGCACGAGACTGAAATGGATATAGGAAGCCCAAGAATGCCCGCGCAAAGCGGGCAATGGACAAGCGGGAGCCGCTCATCAACGAGAACCCAAAGACGACCCTCTTCCTCTCCGGCCAAAAGACGTCGCAAATCCTCAAGCTATGCACAGCCGACCTGCGCATGCTCAAGAAGCCCTTCGTCGAAAGCTTCATGAAGAAGAACGACATCCACCCTTTCGAGGACGCTTCGTGTACGTTTCTCACAACCCCTCTTCATACCCAGCAGGCGACAAGACAGCCGGACTTCTCCCCGTAGGCGCAAGCTATGTGTTACCCAGATACCCATACAGAGGCTTCAAGCACGGAACCCATTCCACACCTTCCGCCTCTATCCCGCACCCAGGTTCCTACATCAGCGCGCCCCCTCCCCCTCCCCTCTCATCTCACCCCCCTCACTAACTCAACCCAGCCCTCGAATTCTTCTCCCTTAAAAACGACACCTCCCTCCTCGTCCTCAGCCTACATTCCAAAAAGCGCCCCCACTGCCTCACCCTCGCCCGCACCTTCTCTCACAAGCTCCTCGACATGCTCGAGCTCTACATCCACCCCTCCACCTTCCGCACCCTCCAGCAATTCAAAAACAAGAAACCCGCCCTCGGCCTCAAGCCCCTCATCGCCTTCCACGGCACCCCCTTCGAGGACCCGGGCAACGCAAAATTCGCCCTCGCAAAGTCCCTCCTGCTCGACCTCTTCCGCGGCCAGGAAGCCGTCGAGGTCGACGTCGAAGGCCTGCAGTACCTGATTTCCATCTCGGCGGCAGAGCCCGAGACGGAGACGTCGAAGCCGGAGATTAAGATAAGGTTTTACTTGATCAAGACGCTGAAGAGCGGGCACAAGCTGCCGCGCGTCGAGGTCGAGGAGATGGGGCCCCGGATCGATGCGACGCTCGGGCGCGAGCAGGTCGCCGACCCGGACGTGATGAAGGAGGCACTGAAGCGGCCGCGGGGCGCGGAGCCGAAGAGCAAGAAGAACATCGATATGGATCCCATGGGCGACAAGGTGGGCAGGATCCACATGCCCAAGCAGAACTTTGGCGAGCTGCAGAGCCGGAAGATGAAGGGGCTGAAGCGGGGGCGGACGCCCGAGGACGTCGAGATGGGCGAGGGCGACGACGAGGTGGATGGGGACGAGACGGTGCCGAAGAAGACGAGGGTGTGAATGCGAGCGACAAAGGGTGAGCAGGGTGCGACGTCAGACGGCGAGACATTGATTGCATGGGCGGCGTTACAGGCATGCTTCGGCGTTGATAGGCAGAGCAGATATACCACTTCGTACAAAAGTGACCTTTACAATTTTTTTTGCATACATTTCCGTATTCCATGCATCTTTCCTTCGTTCAATCATCATCTCCCGCCTCATCCACCTCCAACCACCGCGCCCGGCACCGCACCGCCGCGCTCCTAACCTCCCGCTTCCCATCGTCCAGCGCCGCCGTCAACTGCTTGTACACCTGCCTCCGATACGGCAGCACAACCTCCAGCTTCAGCCGATCCGGCACCAACATCAAACACCGGCACGCTGCCGCACGCACCCTCGGCGGGCTCGGTGCCTCCTTGTTCGCGATCGACGTAGCGAGCAAGCGCGAAATGAGGCTCCCCGCGTGCTCCTGCACGACCTCCGGCTTCTCTAGCAGCGTGGAAGCCAGCGTGCCGATTGCTGCCTCCTTGACCAAGTCCTCGCCCCTAAGATCGAGCGACTGGAGGAGGAGCGTGATAAGAGCGGGTACTTCCTCGATGACAATGTCGAAGGGGGTCCAGCGGAGGAGGCCGGAGAGCGCGACAAGGTAATTGGGCTTGGTCTCGGGGGCGGCTTCGCGGAACGCTTGCGTGATGCTGGGCACCAGGAGCGCGAACGACTTCTGTTTGTGCAGCCCCGAGATCTGGCAGTGGTTCTGCTTGGTGAGCAGATCATCCGGTTGCAGGAGCGTGCTGAAGCCGCGCGCTATGGCGGTGCCGTATTTTGGGTGCGAGAGGAAGGTTAGAAGTTGTGGATACAGCTTCGATAGGACGGGGCTGCTGCGTAGAAGGATGCCCTTCAGGCAGGCGAAGATGACGCGTATCCTGGGTGGGTCTAGCTTTTCAGGAGAGAAGAGTTCGTAGGGGGCGTTCATGAGCGGGTCCATGCATGTCTTCAGAGCAGGGGTGGAGTAAAACTTGTTGATGACGAGGGAGAGTTGGCGTAGAGAGGCGGAACGAACTGGGGCGGATAGATCAGGCTGTTGGGTATAGTTCGCTAGCGAAGAGACCAATAATTCGATCTCACAAGGCAGTCGTGTGTCTTTGCGAAAAGACGCGAGGAGATGGGTGGAGACAATCATCGTCTTGTGGGTTTCCGGCGGGGCGCTCGCGTTCAGAGGCGGAAGTTCGGTCTGCGGTGTGCCTCTGAAAAGGGTGTATAGCTCCGAAGCGATCGCTTCCTGCTGCTCAGTGGACTGCGATCGAACGACAATGTTGCTTATTCTACCAATAAGATCAAGAGTGGTCTCGTCGTCAAAAGCCTTTGGATGGGAAGAGTCCGTGCTGGACGTTCGCTTTAGGAGCGGAAGCACAATGTCTTGGTAATATGTCGAGGTATTGGGATCTTGTTCGAGCTTGCTAGAGCCCTTTGTAAGCGCAAACAACATCGCCGAAAGAAGAGCCACGATGTATCTGGAAGAAGCATTCTGCGTGACTGCGGCGGAGAACTTGTTTTTCAGTCGGAGGACGACCGTATCGAACACCTTTTCTTCGCTTGCCAACTTTGCAAACGCCTCCAGTACAGCGACATAACCCTTTGAGCCGTCGTCTGTGTCCGGCAACTGTGCCATGAATGCTGGGAATGCTTTGTCAATGACAACTTGCGGCTTCTGGTGCGCGATCTCTACCAGCCCGTTGATAGCGCTCTCCTTGACCTCATCTTTTCCAAACGATTCCTCTTGGATAACGATAGCGTGTAGTAGCTGAATGATCTTGCCAATGTCTTCTTCGTTGAGCAGCTCCCGAACTTTCGAAAGCTGGAGCAGGCCGTCGGCGCATACCAACCGGTAAGAGACGTTGTTGATGGGCGAGGTCTCGAGACCGTGCAACATGACTTCCAGAGCTTGCTCGCGGAACTGCAACAACGCATTCTTCGGCGCAGATGCCCCGGCCGAGCCCGTGGAGCGCCAATCTCCGTACACATCGATATTCGCTTTGAGCAGCTGAACCAACACCTCCAAAAGCCCTCGCTGTTTCGCCATCGTATCAGCCGTTTGGAACAGAGTGAACAAGGTTGGCAGGATCCCCGCTAGTAGCAGATTAGTAACATGCGGCGAAACATTGGCGAGCTTATATAGTATCCTTGCGGCGGCTTGAGATTGCTTTGTAGGCGCGTCTTCCAAATGCTCGTTACATTCCTTGATGATTGGACGGAGGTACGCATTCAATGGTCCGCTCGTGCCTTGCGAGAGTGTTTGGGCTATCGCTGCCAGGCCCTCCAATGCCTCCTCAGCCAGATCTTCTTCTTGCACATTCAGGATTTCGAACTTCAAGGCGTCCCATAGCGTGATAGAGTATAGTGAAATAGTGTGAGGCCCATATTCCTTGACGCAAGAGGTGATGGTCTGGAGGACATCGCGCTTCGTGTTCAGAGATGTCGAGTCCAGTTTGTCCAGCAGCGCCGGGAAGGCGTACGGTGCGAAATCCGAAGTCGACGATATGCACTCTCGCAGTCTGTCCTTCAAGTCCTGGGCAGTGATACCGTAAGGATCGTCGGGCGGAGGTCGAAATGTAATCGGGAAGTAGTTGAAGACAGCGTCGAAGAGATCCTGTCCCAGTAAGCCGCCAAAATTCCTTCCCGGACAGTCTGTGCATCTACCTGAGCATCCGCCCCAATGTTCCACTCTGTCATTGGTACCCGCAGTATAGAGAACACAACCATGAGGTTTCGGGGGTCCTTCTCGCCGTCGAAGTATGCAATGAAGCGCGAGAGAAAATCAGGCTTCGAATCGTGCAATGATCGCAGAGCTGCGGCTGGTCAGCTCTGTTCGCACTTCTCCAGTTTTCCC
This sequence comes from Pleoardoris graminearum, assembly GCA_030770415.1. Classification (NCBI taxonomy): domain Eukaryota; kingdom Fungi; phylum Ascomycota; class Dothideomycetes; order Pleosporales; family Didymosphaeriaceae; genus Pleoardoris; species Pleoardoris graminearum. The sequence continues at coordinate 463,424 of JASEKS010000001.1, read as the reverse complement.
CGTGAAATCATACCGTCTCTATATCGCGCCAACAGTGCGTCTATGAGGCGTAATACGGGGTATCGTTCTCTCTGTTGCCTGTACTGGCGGAGCGGGCTGGTGTTCGCAAGAAGTCTGACAGGGTGAATATGCGACCGGATGAAAGTGTACAAGAGCATACGCACGTTTCCATGATGTCCTGCACCCTCCCGCTGTCCCACCTTCCGCGCTCCTCGAGCGCCAACAGGGCCTTTGCGCATGATCCTATGCCTTCGCTGTCTTCGGTACGGGAGAGCACAAAATCGCACAGGAGGTTCCCTATATGTTCTCAGTTTCGGCTCGTAATCCTGCGCGGTCGAACGTACGTTGCTGCAGTGACAGCACCCTCTGCGGAACGAAGCCCAGCACCTCGGCAAGGTAGGCCACGGCTAGTCATGTCAGCGAAGCCCATTCCCGTGAATCGCGTACCTACACTTCGCCCTGGTCGCGCCATCCTCGCTGTTGAAGTACTCGCCCAGCTCCTCAATGAGCGTCAGCAGCCTCAGGTCGCCATCGGCCAATCCTACACCCGTCAGTCGCGTCTTCCCTGCACGTGGTCCGCGCAAACATACGCGTCGCGCTTTTCTGCGCGACCTGGCTCGCCTCGCGCTTGTTCCGGTCATAGTCCAGCAAGAACTGCTGGATGTCTGACATGCTCACACCGATATTGAAAGGACAAGAGTGCAGTTCTGCTCGACGCGGGGTCTGCGATACGCGAGCTTCGCCTTATGACGAAAGATACGTCAGAGCGCTGATTGGCTGTCCGATGTCGGAAGGTGGGGCGCAAAAAAAGTTCTGGGCGCGCGAGAGAATGGCGGCGCGTGAAATAAATCAATTGTAGATTGGACGGGAGAAGGTGGATTGTGCTACGAGGCCCTGGACTATATAAGAGTCGAATATCGGGTCTTCACGTCGGTACCTCCCTCGTCGCCTTTTCCTGTCTGAAGAAACGAAGTCACCCTCGGTGACCCCACCATGGCCGACGAGAAACCCAATTGCAAGGTCGTTCTTGCGAACAACATAGCAAAAGGCCTCTTGGAGGAAGTGCGGGATGGCTTGAAGAAGATTGACCGCAAGCCCCTGCTTGTGGGCTTCCTGTCGTCTCAAGACCCCGCCGCAAGAGTTTACGCGGACTGGACTGGCAAGACGGCTAACGAAAAGTGAGCAAGTTCGTCCTATCTACCATACATTTCGCATTGTCCAAGTCAGTGCGAGTAGACTGACTCTGTACAGTGGCTTCGCGTTCGAACTCCGTGAAGTCGACCGAGAACTCCTAGAAGACGCGCTGATTGATGCGAACAACGACGACAAGGTCGACGGCATCATTGTCTACTACCCGATCTTCGGAAGCCGCCAGGACCAGTACCTGCAGCAGATTGTTTCCATCGACAAGGATGTCGAAGGTCTCTCGCACCAGTACATCTTCAACATGTACCAGAACATCCGATTCCTCGACGATGCGCACACGAAGAAGAGCATCCTGCCTTGCACGCCGCTCGCCGTGATTAAAATCCTCGAATACCTCAGAATTTACAACACGATCCTGCCGTATGGCAACAGACTGCATGGACGCACCATCACGGTCATCAACAGGAGCGAGGTCGTGGGCCGCCCACTCGCTGCGCTTCTGGCCAACGACGGAGCACATGTATACAGCGTGGACATCAACGACGTACAAGTATTCACACGTGGTCAAGGCCTACGCAAGAGGAGACACGAGGTAGAAGAGAAGCCTGGCTGGACCGTTAAGGACTGCTTACCGCTGAGCGATGTCGTCATCAGCGGCGTGCCCGGCGAGGCGTACAAGGTGCCTCTGGAGTACCTGCGAGACGGCGCTGTCTGCATCAACTTCTCGAGCGAGCGAAACTTCACGCCAGAAGTCAAGGAGAAGGCGTCCATCTACGTGCCCGCCATCGGCAAGGTCACCATCGTAGTGCTACTGAGAAACTTGCTCGTAAGTGATAATCGAGAGCGTTCATAGCGGCATCCACTGACAGATCGACAGCGTATGGTGCAGAACAAAATCAACGTTGCGGCCGAGGTATCTCAGAAGCCTGTTGAACAGAAGTCGTCTTGACCCACTGTTGAAGCCCCTGCGTGTTCTCACTTTCCCTTCCATCTCGATACCCTATAGAAGGCATGAAGCCAATAAAGATTTACTCACGTTATTCATCTTCTCTACCTATATTCCTGGGCCTTTTTTAAACCTATTTTGACTGTTGCAGCTCCGCACCTTACTGTGGAAGGCGTACCATCAACCAAAAACGCCTCCACGCTCTCACTGTTTCCGACAGTACGTCCTCTCCATTAGTCTACTAATCTCTAACCATAGCCTTACACTCCAGCATCGCGACAATCGTCATGAGACACTCACGATGGACTCCGATCGCTATGATACCGGCTAGGAAAGAACTCTTCCGCACGCAACATCAAGCTCAAATCTCTTCGACGAAGAATCATCCGCGCAACGTGGACTTGTCTCAGGCATCGAGCCAGCACCGGCTCTTATCCCGAGGACGTCCCAAACCCAAATCTTGACACGATCAAGTCCGGCTAAGCGCAGCATGCGCTTCACCGCACAGCTCCATATCAACATGGCCACGAAACTTGGCGCCTCTTGAAGCTCGCTCCACAGCTCACCGAGCAAGTCCCTCTTCGCCCATCCTTCCCCCAAATCCGCTAAACCCCTTTCCCCTCACGTCCGTAGCTTCGAAGCATCCCTCTCGTCCGCGCTCACATCTTGAAATCTATACATACTCCAAGCCCCTGTCATGGAAAGCACGTTCCCACCAGCCTCACACTACGCCCGCGCCTTCCAGCCGCACCTCGCTCGCCGTACCCATTCCCACCACCACCTACTCTGGACTCCCCTCCGCGGCAAGAAACCCAGCTCGCTCCCCCCTGCCTCCTTACATCGCCGTTCCTATTCCCTGCCTTCGATCAGTCAGCTCGCTAGCCTCGTCTCGTACCTCTTAGTATCCCGGGGGCCAAACCTTTCCTCCCAAGGCGTCAGCAACGTCCAACGCTAATGTATATATTCTCTATTACTCTGCACACTATTTATACAGACGAAGCTCCCCGTGTCTTCTCCTTCAAATCTCTCGCTCCAGAATCACCGAGCTCACCACATTATCTCAAGCAATACCCAAAAAGTCGACGACTGTCTATCCGACAAAGGACTGCGGATCCCGAGTTTATCCCCGGAAGTAGGAGGGAAAGGGGGAGCAAACGTTCCCGAAGGCCACAGCGAGGCCTTCGAGACAGCGAGGCAAGACGTTATAAACGCTACGACGGAACTGCGCGCGCTGATGCCGGGCCGCAGGGCTATCTCACGTCTCGCTTTGTACGTCTGCTTCTCTCCATCTGCAGTCCCCCGCACTATTTTCTCCCCATGAATTCTCTCCCTTTGCACTAGAGGGAGCGCTACTAAGCTAAACATATCCAGCACAACACCCTCCCAGCATCCACGCCATCCTGCGCTTCTAGCTCTACGCCTTCGGCCACGAAACTGCATTCGAAGCACTCGGGCTCGCAAGCAGTCAGTCCGAACCCGTAGTGAAGCGCCTCCTCCGCCACGCACTCGCCTTCCACATCTTCGCCGAGCCGCGCCTCTACATCACCGTCCACATGTCCGCCCCGAAATGCCTCACCGCCCCGGCCACGCGTGCCTGGCTCGCCTTCACGGCCGAGAAACTCTGGCCCGCGGCTACGCGCAGCGTCGACGCGCTAACAAGAAATCCCTTCATGCAAAACCCCACGCGCACGGAGTTCAACCTGCGCACGGCACCGGGGAGACTTTTTTCGAGGCCGTGGCCAGGGACGCAGAGAGGGGGCGGAGGCACACGGATATGCTGGATGCGTTCCGCGCGAAGGCGGCGTTCCAGCCTGCGAGTCTGGTGGGGGCTGCCGTGGGGCGCGTACGGGGCTGTCGTAGATGTGGGCCGGAGCACGGGGCGTACGGCAGTGGTGATTGCGCGGACGCATGCTGGGGTGGAGTTCGTCGTGCAGGATCTCGCGGGCCCGGTGGCAGAGGGGAAGAAGGATTTGCCTCCCGAGTATGAGAGGAGCACGTCTTCTTCCGGGGCCAACCGGTGGAGAACGCAGATGTGTATCGGCTGCGCTGGATCCTGCATGATTGGAGCGATGCGTACGCCGTCAGGATCCTGAGAGCGTCGATCCCGGCGCTGAAGCAGGGCGCGAGGAATGTGTTTAACGAGACGGTGTTTCCGCCCGATCAGATGGTTGGGAGCCACACGCACAAGTTTCTGAGGTCCGCGGTTCGTATACATTGCTATGCGTGGTACTGATGCGAACCAGAATGATGGATCTGAGCATGTTAGAGTTGCACAATGGGAAAAGAAAGACATGGTGAGGACTGGGCGAAGCTGTTTGCTGAGTGCGATGGGCGGTTTAGGTTCGGGGGGGCGAGACCTCTGATGGGATCTGCGCTGGGTCTCGTGGAGGCCGTTTGGGATCCTTGAGTGAGGCCGATGGGTTTCTTCCTATTGAAGCAAGCTTGGTAGTAACACTCCACCTCTACACAATGAACAGGGAGAACCGGAATCTGGCTCGTGTAGAAGATATACATGCGTGGTGTTGACATCTCCTCGAAACGGTGAGCTAACAGTAGCGAAATACATCGTAAGCCTCGTGCCACTGTGATCTGCATCCAACAGGCCAGACTCGCAAAGACGTTCGAAGTAGATCCATGGATAGATCCCAGACACGTGCACGGATGGCGGTTATTTTTGAGACCGCTCGAACCACAATGAGCACTTGGGGCAATCCTGAGATAGCACCCGTTGCATGGCCGACGGAAGGAGCCGCGCTACCGCGGGGGCGGCGGTCGCATCGAGTAAGATGTACGAACTGTCAGGCTCCAACGTGGTGAAGTGTGGTTGAAGATGCATAATGATGACGGACGCGCTCGTAGTGAGACAGCGAAGTCGCTCCACGAAGAAATGATTGGAGCGGTCGTGCATGCAATGTAGGTGGCTGGCAGGCATGCGCAAGGCTGAACGCTGTGCTGTCGGGTACGGTATCCAACATATGCGGGTCGGAAAAAGGTGTTCGAACGAATTATCCTAGTGGACAGCGCTAGTGGCAGTGACACTGTGATTGCGAATATAATCTTAGTAGCTAGTGCCAATGTGTTTCGGAGCGTGGTGCAGGTCGCAGCCCCCGCGTGCTCGTACTGCCGGAGGGGGCCAGAACGACAGAGTAGACAGCAGAGAGGTGGCCCGAAGGTTGTTGTCCAGATTGTTAAACCATCAAGGAATATTTGTCTGTAAGTGTAAGAATCCTGGGTCTGTGCTCAACGGCTGTGGTGCGACCTCAAAGCTCGAGCCTACTATCAAAGCGCAGCCGTACGGGCTTTAGATCACCGAAATGAGCCGAAACCTCATTCGAGGGGTGGAGTAGAAGTCAAAACAATCGAGGTCGACGATGTAGCTTGCATTGGCGTGGGACATTGCGGAAAGGTTTCTGTGGTCGATTGGACAATAACGCTCCACCAGCTCATCTTACACTTATGGAGGGTGCGGTTTGTATTTTCTATTACCGTCCAATTAACCCTAAATTGGGCGATACGGTCTTTTGAGTTCGTGTATTGTGACGCCCTGGTCACGTCCGTAGCTGCCGGGTGCATCGCGTTGGTTGATGACTATTGCGAGAGCGTTGAGAAGCAGAAGCCGAATGTGGGGGCATCACCGGGACGGAATCCTTGCCAGGAGCAGGCTGCCGGGTGCACTACGTTTGTGGCCGGGTAGCGCAGAAGGGAGCGATTGCCGCCGGAGTGTCGTAAATCGCTCGTGCTCCAGCTTGAGTGCTCAGAGACCACGTTGATCTATTCCACCGGTGAAGGAGCGTCTGTACCCGCATCACCTTTGTCGGGCGTGCGGCAGCCGTCCCGTCTAGCGGCAATGCCCCTGTCATGCCCTGTCATCGTTCGAGGCTTCCTGCGCGATCGTCAGGAAGTAAAAGTTCGCGAACAAAGCTTCTCTGCGCTTGAGCCCCTGCTGTTCTTCAGTGTTGGCGACCGGTGGATTGGTTGAATTTTTGACATGGATAAGAGCCCTCTCGTTGGCTGCCATCGTGTTGCCAAGTCTCATATAGTAAACGCGACAGTTGCCTGCATATGTCATCTTCCGGATAGGGTGCATGCAACGTATCAATATCCGGATCTGGCAGGTGGAGTACGCTCGAGTATACACAATCTGCCTCGCAGTATACCAGGTCAGCCACACCTGTGGTGAGCTGTGTTGATAGCGTTTTCATATTGTGGAGAACATGCATACAGATCCCTAATAAAACGCCTTGTCGCCGGGAGAGACACTGAAAATACTGCTATTGGTAGAGACGTTGACGAGCCATGAACCCAGGCCAGGCGGATCTACTAGTAGATCGGCAGGCGGGTCTTTTGCCGGCCACTTGCGGATCACAACATCCAGCCTGACCGAAACTCCATGTCGGCGGGAACCAGGAGATTGCTATGATAGGACATCTGGACTAGACTCAAATGTGGGGTGGCTGACTTGTGGTACAAACGGGGTTCTTGCAGGGGCCCACGTTCGACGAAAGTTAGTATAAGACACTCCTTCGTAGCCTCTAGCAAGGTGTTCCAGATAGATATCATTACACTGATCCAAATCTGATAATCACTGGGATGTCTCAGGTTAGTAAAGGACGTTTTCAGCTCTCTAATGGTGGCGCTGCTACTCAGAGTACCAGCGGACGTCGATCGAGTTTGTGCTTTTTTGCCTTCGTCCACGGACTTGTAGACAGGTCCCTCGCTTACCGGGGCCGGCATTCTAAAATGGTGTGGTATCCGTATTCGTGGAGCTGGTGGCCCCCGAAGGTCTGGTCTTCGGTCTCGCTAAGCTCAGAGTGGCCCTCCATGAACGAGTTTCGACGATGCACCAATGTCTGGAAGCGAAGGTACATTTTGCTGCTTGTTCCGTGCTTTTACTTTTGCATCTCTCCTTTCAATGTCGAATGTACAGACTCCCCAACCACGCTGCAAATTTGAGGTGGAAGCTGTAAGGGGTGGCTGTACTCCCCATGTCTCACATGGACACGCGAAGCCTTCCGGGAGGCACCGTCCAAGTTGCGGACAGGTCGTTCCATTGCACAGACCTTCGCGCAATCGGCCTCCCTCTCCGCTGCATGGAAGTCTTTGATTAGAAATTGAACCGTGCTCTTCGGATACACATGCACGGACGGCTTTTCTTCAGATCTTGCCCAACCGAGATGTCATTGCCCACATCGTATAGACTCACGGGCGCTATAGTTCACCACTAACGGATATTGCTTGGACCTTGGGCCGAGGGCTACAGTTCTGTCCGACCCACGATACTCTGCTGTTCGTTACCTTTGGGTAGTTGTGTCCGAGACATGATAGCGGGCGGATTTTCGATGCCCTCGGTCGAACAGGTGCACGAACCAGCCTCCCTATACAAAAGGCGAAGTATGGAGAGTGTTGAGAGGCAGATCCAGCAGCTCGATCTTTCGACAAAGCATACCTCCTCTTCACCCAAACGTTGGGACGAATTCCATCAAACAGCTCGATTTCGGCCTTCTCCTTGAACATCATGTCGTACCCCGAGAAGCAGACGTCAACCAAGGCCACCACCCAGGTAATCAACATTACTAGCTCTTACGTTTTGGCGTTGACTGACAACTTCTGAAGTCGACTGGAAATGGATCAGGAAACCAAGACACACTGGCGCCGTCATCCCCAGCCATGGAACGTTTCCTGGCCCAAAAACCTTGGGAAGAGCCATTTTATGCTCAGGGGTCCCAGTCTGGCAATTCGAGCAGCAGCAACAGCAATGGTACATCGACCGGACAGGGCGCCGAGAAGAAGTCCTGAGTGAGCGGGTTGTGACGCACGCTTGATGGCGGACAACCGCACCCAATCCGCACCAGCAAGCCGAACCTTTACACTCTTTCACGGATTCGCATGTTCTTTTGTGCGAAATGTATGCTGGGAATGGTTGCGCTGTAATGGGAGTATGGATATCTGTATTAGTAGTATAGGCCGCCCTGCGCCGCGGACGGTGAACTGGTGAGCGTGCAACGAACTGAGGAGGTGGGGTGACGGTGGCATTGTTTCGTTACGCTTCTTGTGGGTTCACGTTGAGATGGTTTCCTTTGTCATGAGTATAGAGAGTGCAATATACTGTCGCTTCCTAGCATGGCCGTGAAGCGGAGACTCGATGCACAGGACATGACGGAGACTGCTTGGTGACCGAAAGGAAATCTGCCCGAAGTTCATGCGAGAAAAACAAATAGTCGGCGCGACCAGACCAAGGTAGTCGACAGCACGATGAGCAACGAAAGGATAGGCGTTGGCGCGTCGCGGTCGCGCCTTCCGGTAGCTCCAGCCCGCCAAGCATCACGTGATGTCTCGACTTGGCCAATCCTGCCTCAGTAAACAACTAACAGTGAAGCATTGCGAGCTGTTAATTCCTCGACGCGTCTGGTACAAGCTGAGCTAACTGAGGCATGGCTCGCTGATGGCTGCTGACTCGACACATATATACATAGGTCGCAAGCCAATGCAAGAGAAGACTATAAGCTGCACCGTGGCCGAGAAACATTGCAACTGCACTCGGTCCATACCAAATCTGACTCGACAAGTACACCGAGCCCAAGTACCACGCTGCTTGGAGCTTTGGCATCACTGATAGGAAAGACGATGAATGCAGAGAAAAACGGGAAGAAGCCGGGCAGCCGGTTTCCGACGGCTACCTGAACCGTCCCAATAGCCGATGCGAGTCTTGCCGCAACGGCGCAACCCACAATCAATGTGTGTCTCTCTCCTCCGTGCGCTATTGATGAATGCATCTGTTGCGTGAGCGTGATGGATGCAAAATGGGGTCGGGGCGCGCCGACGCGGGGTCACATGCATCTGCGGCCACCTGGGCAGTGCCGGCGTTGAGCTCAGCGTTTCTTTTGCAGGTGCAGCGCTGCACAAGGTCCGCCTCCACCCCAACCCAGCACCATGATCAAAGGTAGCACCTGCTCAGGCCACTGCCTTGGGCACAATCGAGGCTGACGGAGCTGCAGGCTCATTTGCAACTGCGCCTGACGCGTCGCCAGACCTGGGTGCTGCCCACATCGACGACCAGATACCTTCCTCTGAGGAGGGCGACCTGAGCCCCGGCTCCTCTGACCGCGGACCCGACGACGGCGCACCTGCAGCGGTGGCGGGCGGCGGAGCATCGGGGGCACAGGCGACGGAAGATGGCGATGACGATGGCGCCGACGATGCACAAGGCCTGCTCCCGCGCGACAAACAGCGGCGTACTGCCTTCTACGACTACGCTTCCGAGAAGCAGATGAGCCATTCCGAGGCGAAGCAGTTCTACCAGCGCCACCAGCTCGAGAGCCAGTACGGAGGCTCGCAGGCCGGCGATGGCTTTAGCCCTGTCATACGTGCGAAGACGCTGCCCGTGAGCTTTGGTGGCGGGGATGGAGTCGACCACCTCAGCAGAGCGGACAGCGTTCGTTCACCCAAGGGCAACGCCAGTCCTGTGAACCAGGGCCCCCGAATCACACTTCCCGTCGGCCTGTCACAGGCAGAGCAGTCGCAAGAGCCGCGGTCGCATCCATACGCCCCGAACAGCCAGGTCCCGCAAGCAGACGCGGCAGATCCCTACATGCAGGCCGACGCCCAGGCCCGAGACCATGCGAAACACCCCGGCCTGCCCCACGAACACAAGCCCCTGCTCGCTGAAGAAGGAATCCACGGCGCGGGCGCGGGCGTAGGCATCGGGAGCGGCGCCGGAGGCTTCGCCATGAACGACGCAAGCGTCACTACTGAGCTGAGTGCCATATGCGCAAATGTGCAAAAGGTGCTCGATATACGCCACAAGTACATCCGCCTGTCCCTCCAGCGCAGTTTTGATAATCCCAAGGATGACCCCTCATGGCGCATCTATCCACCGCACCCAGAGCCTGTGTGGAAAGAAAAAGAACGCCAGACTGCTTCGAGCAGTTTGCAGAACAGCGCAGTCCTCGACCCTAACGAAGCACCCTCGAAGCCTCCACGTAAAATGGGCCAGGACATCGGAGAGGATTTCAACATGGACGATCTGCTTCCCTTGCCCGGTGCTTCGGAGATGTCTTTCCGTTTGGACGAGAGCGGTGTCTTCCAGGTCTACGAAACCTCCAAGTCGGCAGAGCTCGACACGCCTATTGTGGCTATCCCGACCTTACGAGAATACTACATGGATCTCGACAGCATTCTCGAGATTTCATCCGATGGCCCTAGCAAGAGCTTTGCTTTCCGTCGGTTACAGTATCTAGAAGGAAAGTTCAATCTGCATTATCTCTTAAATGAGTACCAAGAGACCGCCGACACCAAGAAAGTACCACACAGGGACTTTTACAACGTCCGTAAAGTCGACACTCACGTTCACCATTCAGCCTGCATGAATCAGAAGCATCTGCTCCGTTTCATCAAGTCCAAGATGAAGAAGTCCCCGGACGAGGTCGTCATCTTCCGCGACGGCAAGCATCTCACCTTGAAGCAAGTGTTTGAGTCAATCAATCTGACAGCGTACGATCTCAGCATTGATACGCTTGACATGCATGTGTGTAAACTCATCACCCCAATCCGTACCCTAACTGACGACGATAGGCTCATACTGATTCCTTCCACCGCTTTGACAAGTTCAATCTCAAATACAACCCGATTGGCGAGTCTCGCTTGCGTACAATCTTCCTCAAGACGGACAACTTCATCAAAGGTCGCTACTTGGCCGAGATTACAAAAGAGGTCATATCGGATCTCGAATCAAGCAAGTACCAATTCGTGGAGTGGCGTATCTCCATCTACGGTCGGGATATTGATGAGTGGGACAAGCTTGCTGCTTGGGTCGTCGACAACAAGCTCTTCTCTCCCAACGTGCGGTGGCTCGTTCAGATTCCCCGTCTATACGATGTATACAAAGGATCAGGTCTGGTGGATAATTTTGAGCAAGTCGTCGTCAATGTATTCCAGTCTCTTTTCGAAGTTACCAGAGATCCAAACAGCCATCCCAAACTTCACATCTTCCTACAGAGAGTCATTGGCTTTGACAGCGTCGACGACGAGAGCAAGGTCGAGCGACGAGTTTACAAAAAGTTCCCCTACCCTTCTAATTGGTCAACGAAGCAAAATCCGCCATACAGCTACTGGATGTACTACCTTTTCGCCAACATGGCCTCCTTGAACGTGTGGCGGAAGCAGCGTGGCTTCAACACTTTCTTGCTACGGCCGCATTGCGGTGAAGCTGGTGACACCGACCACTTGGCAGCCGCCGTTCTTTGCTGTCATAGTATCAGCCACGGATTGCTTTTGCGCAAGGTGCCATTCCTGCAGTACATTTTCTACCTGGAACAGATCGGTGTGGCCATGTCTCCATTGAGCAACAATGCCTTGTTCCTTGCATACGAGCGTAACCCCTTTCTCAGCTACTTCAGACGTGGTCTCAACGTCTCTCTGTCGACCGATGACCCTCTCCAGTTCGCTTTTACCAAGGAACCCCTAATAGAAGAGTACTCAGTCGCTGCCCAAATCTACAAATTAAGTGCGGTAGACATGTGCGAGCTCGCGAAGCACTCCGTCGAGCAGAGCGGCTTCGAGCACATAATCAAACAACGCTTCCTGGGCCCCAACTACCACCTTCCCGGCGTAGCCGGCAACGACGTCGCCAAGTGCAACGTTCCCAGCATCCGCGAAGCCTTCCGCCACGAGACGCTCGTTGACGAGCTCGCCATGATCGAACGCTACACCCGCGCCTCCCAGACCAGCTCCAACGCACTCACCAGCTCCAACCTCCAGCCCGCAGCGGCAGCGGGCCCTCCACAAACACCCGTCTCGAACCGCGCGGCGCACCCCGCCTCGCCAATCCCATCGCTGCACACGCCCCCCTCGATCGCGAACTTCCCAGACCACGCGCAGAGCTTCTCGACGCTCCCGCCCGCATACCAGAACCCCACCCAGCACGCTCGCGTACCCCCCGGCCCCGTCGGCGAATCCAAAACCCAACCCGCATCGCCCATCCGCACCAAAGACGCGGACCTCGACCGTCCCCGCCGCGTCTCGAGCCTCGTGATGGCCCCCGCTCAGGTGAGCGGTATCGGGTCGACGGACGAGTCGTTCAACGATCTGCGGCGCACGCAGAGCCTTGTCACGATCGACGGCACGGAGCCGCGGATGTTCCCGGGCATCGTGAGCCGCAGGCGGAGGAGCAGTATCCGGAGCAGCGATGTGGGAGGGGACGCGGGAGCTGTGGGCGGGCAGACGCCGGGAAGGGTGGCGTTTAAGGATGCGCGGGTGGTTGAGGAGCCGGATACCGATAAGGAGGACATGTGAAGGGGGCGGAGGTACGCAAAGACTGACCAGGGTGTGCGGATGGGCCAGGGCTGGAATGGCGAAAATTGGAAGCACATTCCAATCTGGAGTTCAGCAAGGCGAACGACTAAATTGGTACGATGGTTCTAGACAGGATAGGGCGGATGGGTCTTTTCACGGTCATGATTAGGCGCGACGCTTGACGTCGCCTTGTGCGAAATCTGCTATCTTACAGCATGATAATACGCCCCAGTAGACTAAAACATATGAAATTGGATGGAGATCCGTAATCTTGATAGAGTGGATGGATGTAACCCGAGCACCCCATGCGCGCCACGCCGTTGCTGTGCCGTGCACGCCGTACCTTTTATGCCCTACCGCTAACCCGAGAAGAAGAGAACCGCACACGGCAACCGCCAAGCCGAAAGCCAAAGCCAAATCGCCAACGCAACCCCTCGCTTCCCCACGTCTCTCCCGTCCGTCTACTTTGCAAAATGCAAATCATAATTCAACCACTTCCTCGCATTCACCTGCGCGACATCCAGCCCAGGCTTCCCGTACGTCAGCGGCGCAAAGAAGAGATAGCACCACCCGACCGCCAGCAGGATAACGACCGTCGCGATCCAGCTGGCGACGAGACTCTGGCTTGTGACGCGCTCGCGCACGGGCCTACTGAGTGTGCGGCGGTGGCCCTTGACGACGGTGACGGGGGCGTCGAGCTCGGCGGGCTCGATGGCGAAGACGAACTCGACGAGGGCGCCGGTGACGAGGACCGAGGCGAGGTGTGCGGGGAGGTAGTGATGGAGGAAGAGCTGGCGGCCCATGATGAAGAAGGGGACGTAGTGCGCGGCCCAGGTGAGGAAGAAGAAGCCGGTCGAGTTGTAGAGGCGGGCGCGGGTGCCTAAGCGTGTGAGCATGTTGGGCTTCGATGGGGAGCGAAGGGCAAGGACTTACGCTGGTCGAGGGCTTCGACGCCGCGGCGGAGCGCGAGCTGGTCCGCGCCGATGATGCCGGCGAAGACGGCGAGAAGCGACGACGCGAGCCACCAGCCGAGCGGGTTGCCGAGGAAGTAGATCTGCTCCTTGGTCTCGTTGCGGGTCCAGAAGGAGACGCCGCGGAGGAGGAAGGGCCAGGACACGGGGAACGAGGCGTACGGGTGCGAGCTGGTCAGGGCGTTGTTGTGGTAGAACATGGCGCGCTGGAGCTCGATGTACTTCCGGAGGAACGACAGGTGCTTCACCTGCTTGACCTCCTTCTTGTTGCGGGCGTCCTCCTCTGGGAGCGACGGGATGTCGTCTACGTACCAGACGTTGCTGCTTTGCTGGACGTTCTTGTTGCCGTTGATTTCGGCCTGCTTGTATGCCCAGTCGGGCAGCGGCGTCGTGTGGGTCCACATGGCGACCTTGGTAGGGACGTGGATGAGCTTGAAGTGCGAGGACATGGTCTTGAAGTCTCCCTTGCCCTTGGGATCGACCCTGATCTCGAACAAAGTGTCGTTGTAGCGACCGCCGTTGGCCTCTTCCATGTTAACCGTGGTAAACTCCTGGTTAGTGGGATAGTAGGGTGAGGCAACATCATGCGTCAGGAGCATACTGTCAGTGACCAAGTGGCGGAGACGGATCACATCTCCGATCTTAACACGCTGGCCCTGGGTGCTCTCGACCGGCTTTGATGGCAGGATTTGCCAGTGGTTGTTCGTATCGTTGTGAGGGTATCCCGTAACCTGCTGTCCCTGGGAGGAAATGCGGCCATCTTCGTAACGGAGCGGGTAGCGGTCCACGTGGCTGTGAAGATAGACCTTGGTCTCCTTGTGGCGAATCGTGATCGTGTCGTAGTAGTTGATCCCAACAGACTGAAGGGACATGACATTGTCACTTAGAGTCTCCTGGAACTCCGGGGTCATGAAGTCGTCTCCCGGTCCAGACCTGGTGAGGATAGAGAAGTGTACCTGGAACCAGAAAAGGTAGAGGAGGAATGGAATGACAATGAGACCAATGGCGCGAGCAACAAAATGCTTCCCGAGCTCCGGAAGGCTCAAAGCCCCTTGGCGGCGGTTGATGTCGGCAAGGTCCCACAGATCGATCAACACGGGGACACCAATCGAGAAGAAGGTGAAGGCACCGACGTATTTGGTCGAAATGACGCAGCTCAGCGAGACACCGGTCAGGAGCAGCCACTTCCACCACTTGCGGCTGAATGGAACATGGCGGAGCTTGTAGAAGCGGATGTAGGCGAGCACGGAGAGCGCCATGAAGAAGATCAGGGTCGCATCAAGAAGGATCAGGCGCGTCTGACCAATGTGGGCGTTGTCGAAGAGCATGAGGCCGGCAGCTGTAATGCAAGCTGGCAGCGAGTATCCGGATTCCCACATGATCATGAAGACGGTCGGGACGGTGAGGGCACCCATGGTCGCGGGCATGGCGCGATAGGCGACGTACGGGACCTTGTTCGTGATGTACGAGTCGCCAATGTTCTCGAAGAGGAAGCTGCCATCGTATCCGACGAACCAGCCAGCGAAGGCAAAGAGAAGCTTTCCGAAGGGAGGATGCACGTCGAAGAAGTAGGTGCGTTGGAGATAGTATGAAGCGAACTATGCTCTTGTCAGCCGCACGGTTGCAGTTGCGGAAGGTCTCCTTCTGCCGGATCTCATACCTTTCCAAAATGCACTTCATCGAACACGACCTGCTCTGGGTGATTGATGCCCCAGAAGCGGGTCACGAAGGCCAGCACTGTGATGACGGCAATGGCGACCTTGTAGTCCCATTCGCTCCCTGCGTTCGCCTTAAACTCGCGCTTGACCTTTGTAGCGGCATTGTCGACCTGCTCTGCAATGGCGTCAGGGTTCGGCGTGGTCGGTCGCTTCTTGTCCTTTGTGCCGCGATGCCGCACGCCCGTCGGGGACGACATGCCGGACATGGCTCCGCAAAGCTCCCTGCGCGCAATCTATCAGTACAATTCATTTAGGGAGTGGAACCACCGTGGCAGCGCACACACTCACCAGCAAAGAAGTGGAAATGGGCGTCAAAAGAAAAGTGTTCAGGAAGGAGCATGGTCCTCGATGCTCAGCGTGGCCCCCTCTAAGAACACCTAATCTTTTGGCCGCGCTCCCCTGGTACAAGCGCCAAGCACCAGCCAAATGCGGTACCTCCAGCTCATGTCCGACACGTGACGTCTGCGCGCGGACGCGAAATTGGCACAAAATCTCACTCGATCTCCGTCATCAATGTCCGTGGCAGGACGCTGATGGACAGCTGGACCGCACTGAAGACTTTTGTACTTCTACATGTGTCTATCGCAAGTCGCCGCTTCCTTCGCCAGCATCATCTCGTGTCCTGTAGAACGGGAGGCGCCATCTATTCGCATGCTTACCGCAGCTCTGTTTCCCAATACACGTTCCAATCCCCAGGTGCCGTCAATTCCACATCCTACTGCGATTTCTCGCCCTTCTCTCCCCCCGCCGCAGCCTTCTTCCGCTGCGGAATCTTATACGTCGTCTCCCACCCATACAGCGCGCCCGCCCCAAACACCATGGCCGCACCCACCTTCATCAGGCCACTCATCTGGTTCCCAAACAGCCAAATGCTCAGCAGAAAACTAACCAGCTTCCTGATATTCAGCACAATCGTGACCGTGACCGCGCTCGTGTTCGCGCTCAGAATGTTCACCCCGGTTATGCAGAGGAGCTGCGTGACCGCGTTGGCGGTGAGGTAGATGACGTGCTGGCTGGTAGAGGCGAGTGTTTTGTTGACTGTTGGCGGGAGATTCGCTGCGAGAATGGGCGGCACGGAGAAAGGCTGGGATGATTGGAGGCGCGTAAACTGCTTGTAGAGAATGGGCGCGAAGTTGAGGAAGAGCGGGAGAGAGAGCAGGTGCGAGTAGAAGAGGTTGGCTTGCCAGTGGTTGCCGTGCTCGAGGTAGATGTCTTCGACGTAGGCGCCCATGTAGGCCGAGAGGAGCTGCGCTACGAGGAGGATGAGGAGGCCCATCTCGAAAGAGGCGCTGGTATAGTCGATGCTGGCTGTGTCGAGCGTTTTGCCCTGCGGGAGCTGTTAGCATTTCATTCCATTCAAAGAGTGCGTGCGCGCACTTTTGACTGTGCATCTGCCCATGCGGAGATCATGACGCCGATTGTGAGGACGGCGACCGAGAAGATTTGCACAGGCGTGTACTTCTTGCCACGCAGGTACCCTGCGATCATAGTCGTCACACTGCCAAAGCTGCGCAAGATGATGTGCACTGGGACCGAAATGTTGAATGCAAACGCCCAGTTATTCATCATGTTCACCGTGAAGAACAGCGCCGCGCTGATAACCCATTTCCGAAATGGTACAGGTGACGGCTTGACGAAGAAGCGGTACCTCGGATCGAACTGGTAATGCAAAGTCGACAAACATGTAAAGATGAATTGGAAAAGCGTGATGAGGAGCCCACTGTCAGGTTCATGCCTGGGGACGGTTAAACGAGGATCAGGGACCCATAGATTCGGACGCACTTTACAATAGCTTCCAAACAGTACACCTAGGCAACTTAGTTATGCAAGACCCTTGAATAGCGCGAGCTTACATTGGAGCAACATCCTCCGAAGATGAGAGCAAAGCTACCGGCCAAAGGCGCGATCGCTGCCATGTCGACAGCTACGATTGGATCGACGGGGTCAATCTCGACGACGGTTGTGTGACTAAGAGCACGAGCAGAACGCAATTGAAGGAGCGACCTGTAGAAAATAAGTCCACCCTTATTCCGGATACGTCGCGATATCGATTGAGGCGGAACGTGGGTGTAACACAACCTTGGAAGGTCTTCGACAAGCAGTTGCCGTGGGGTTAAAAATCCAATGACGAGGAAAGATAATAAGCTGACGAGGTCCTTACCAAAGTCTATCTACAGAATAGGAAGACTCAACATTCAGATTGCTATCATGTTTCACAGTTGTATCAGCGATAAGACAACCGATTGGCGTCGGGCGTGAGTGGTGAGATGCAGGTGTAAACGTGGAGGTTGCGCTAGCGGCATTCATAGGGCTGAGCCAGGAACACCCGCGGCAAGGATTGTAGAATGTCAGGGGTCTTAATTTGGAACAGATCTTCATTATTCAGGATTCACTCGCTTCATTACTGTTTTTATCATTCCTATTATGACGGTCTGGCAGCGTACGCATACTGCTTCCATCCGCGATGCATAGTTACATTGAACTACTAAACAGTCTTTGCGCGCCGCTCATGAGTCCATCTACCAGCCTAGCGCCACTCCCTCAAACGACAAGGTACATGGGAAGGATGAGGGAGGAATACATTGCCAAACAAGCAAATCTAATTAGAATGCCCTAAAGAGATGTTGCTCAAATGCAAGTCGTTACAAGGCGGAGAAGACGAAGAGCTGTGCAAGTGTTAGTCGAGTGATACGCCATAAAGATAGACCGGGGGCTTACATTGTTAGTAGCCGCAATAGCAATGCTATCCTCGAACGGATGCCAGCTCATGTGTAAGATCTTCTTGTTGAAGTCGATCTGGTCTGCGTCGGTCTCCTTCCTCATGCGCTGCCCCTGCCCTGCGGCTCCCGCGGCCGGACTGCCCGCTCTTGACCCTCCCTTCTTACCGGAGCTGCTCGTCGGGCTTGTAGACGAGTTCATTGGTGTCGGTATGCCAACCTTCTTAGCTTTGAATGCCGACTTATCTGCTTGAAGCACAACCTCCGTGTCCTTCTCAGGATCCGACGGATAAATCATGAAGTTGTTGTTATAACTACCGGTCATGACGTTTTTCGCATCGCCGGAGAACACGACTTCGAATTTGTCGAAAATGCTGTCGTTCTCATACGTGTCGCACAGTCGCGGTCGGAGATGCTCGTGTATCGGGATGGTCTTGATTGGCGTTCGCTCCATGTTCACGTCCCAGATCTTGACGGTGAGGTAGTCGCGGGAAAGTATGTATCGGCCATCGTGCGAGAAGCGGACATCTGATATGGACGAGATGATTTCCGAGAAGAACGAACGGGATGACGGGTCCTCTTCCTGCTCGAACTCTGTGGGAGAAATAGGTCAGTCATACGCATGCGAAAGCTGGAAGAGAAACTTACGCTTTGCATGCTGATCGCACAACGCGCTCTCGCGCATATCCGCCAGTTTGATTGTCCCCTTCGAACTTGCATACATGAACCAGTTGCAGCTCTGTGGATGGAACTCAGCCGCCGTGATGACCTCAGTGAGCTCCTCCATGTTGGCCGGCTTGATATCCACGATGTTGAAGCTCTGGTCCTGAATGTTCAGGTTCCAGAGGTTGATCCGAAGGTCATCGCTGCTGATGAACGTCTCTCCATCACTATTGACCGATATACTGTTGATGTGATATGCATGAGCATTAGCGTAGGTCTTGCGCGGGACAGCGGCTACAACCGTGTCGTGGTGAGTCAATCGCGGGAGCTTCAGGTCGGCAGCGCTCCGGAAATGCACGTTCGGGTTCCGCACCGGGCCCCCTCCTCCAGCAACACCTCCTCCTGGCGTAAGCTCATGTGAGAGATTATTTTCTGCCACCACTTTTAACGACTTCTCAAACACTTTCCAGAGCTTGATCGTCTTGTCATTAGTCGAGAGCAGGTAATGTGAAGCATTCTGTCGCCGGCACCACTTGATCTTGTTGATTTTCTCTTCTATTTCGAGCGATTTGAGGTAATCGAATTCGGGCTCGTGTGATTGGAACTCGGTGTGGAACTTGTACTCGCACGTTTTTTTCTATAGGTATCAGCCACCAAGTTTGGAGCGCATATGCGCCCGCTGAGGCTCGAACATGAACTCACTGATTCATTCCTCTCGAAAAGTACGACACGACCTCCCTTGTCTCCGGTTGCCAGGTAGTTTCCAGTCTGATCGAATTCGACGGTGGAGATGATGTCAGCTACGAAAGGTCAGCAACTGTGGCGAGGCGCATTATTCCAAGCGAGAACAGAATCCGAAAGAATGAAGGTGAAGAAAATATGTATCCATACCTTCTGTTATGTCCTCGACGTCACCTTTGTCCCCGAAGCACCTATTGCTGTTAGCATGACCATACGCAGACGTTTGCGAGTATGCGAAAGGGAATGACGAGCCAACAGCAAGACATCGCAACGAGTTTTCGAGGTCGCAAGCAGTAAAGACAGGAGCGCCACTTACTGCGTGAACTTCCACGTAGTGGGGTTTCCTTCTGCTTCTACCATGATTTCGAGAGCGGTGTGTTGGGTTGCGCAAGCGATCTAGAGCTTGCAAAGGCTTATTCGAGATAAGGGAGGCGAAGCAGTATGGCGACTGCGGGGCTGGGGCGGCGTGAGGGTGGAAGTCGGGCGTTGGAGAGAGCTGCCCGTGTCGGGGCTGGGAGTATGGACCGCGAAGGGTGAGGCGGTCGTGACAGCCGAATCGGCGGCTACGGCAGCAGTGCTGGTCGTGCGGTAGACGGTAGCAAAGCACCAGCGAGGTGAGTCGGCGGCAAGGCGGCGGGTGATATAGACGCGGGTAGAGACGGCGTGTGGGCGACAAGTACAGAGAACAAAGCGTAACGCTGGGGGTACCTCGCTCATCAACGTCGCTGGCGGGGCAGGCGCCCGGCCAAGCCTGATTTGCGCGCTGGGCAAGGACGGGCTTAGCGTCAAGCGAGCCGCCCACAACGACCATTATTTTCGCTTGACCTCGCACTCTTCGACAACCTCGATACTAACCAGCAGCACCTCGACACCCTCGCAATGTCCCACAGGAAGTTCGAGGCTCCCCGTCACGGGTCATTGGCATTCTTGCCGCGAAAGCGCGCTGCTCGTCACCGGGGTAAGGTCAAGAGGTGAGCGCATCTCGACATCGCAACGCCGCACACGAGCTCACAGCGGTTCACAGCTTCCCCAAGGATGACCCGAAGAAGCCCGTCCACCTCACCGCGGCCATGGGCTACAAGGCCGGTATGAGCACCATTGTCCGCGATCTCGACCGTCCGGGTGCGAAGCTGCACAAGAAGGAAATTGTTGAGGCCGTCACCGTCGTTGAAACTCCTCCGGTACGCATAGCTGCACTCGAGAATTGGAGTGATCAAACCTAATGATTTATAGATGATCGCTGTTGGTCTTGTCGGCTACATCGAGACTCCCCGTGGCCTGCGCTCGCTCACCACCGTCTGGGCTGAGCACCTGAGCGACGAGGTCAAGCGTCGCTTCTACAAGAACTGGTACAAGAGCAAGAAGAAGGCATTCACCAAGTACGCCAAGAAGCACTCCGAGAACAACGGCCAGTCAATCACCCGCGAGCTCGAGCGCATCAAGAAGTACTGCCAGGTTGTCCGTGTCCTGGCCCACACTCAGATCTCCAAGACCCCGCTCAAGCAGAAGAAGGCCCACTTGATGGAGATCCAGGTCAACGGTGGCAGCATCGCTGACAAGGTCGAGTTCGGTCACGGTCTCTTCGAGAAGCCCATTGAGATTACGTCCATCTTCGAGACCAACGAGATGATCGACGTCATCGCCGTCACCAAGGGTCACGGCTTCAACGGTGTCACTGCTCGATGGGGCACCAAGAAGCTCCCGCGCAAGACTCACAAGGGTCTGCGTAAGGTCGCCTGTATCGGTGCCTGGCATCCGGCCCACGTCCAGTGGACTGTCGCCCGTGCCGGTCAAATGGGTTACCACCACCGTACTTCCGTCAACCACAAGATCTACCGCATTGGCAAGGGTGATGACGAGGGCAACGCGTCCACCGAATTCGACGTCTCCAAGAAGCAGATCACTCCGTAAGTTACTATTTTGAAGGTAATTGGGCATGTACTAATCGTTGATAGTCTCGGTGGCTTCGTCCGCTACGGCGAGGTCAAGAACGACTTCCTTCTGATTAAGGGTGCTATTCCTGGTGTGAAGAAGAGGGTTGTAACTCTCCGCAAGTCCATGTTCACACACACCAGCAGGAGGGCGCTAGAAAAGGTTGAGCTCAAGTGGATCGACACCTCATCCAAATTTGGTCACGGTGCGTACCAAACGGCAGCGGAGAAGAAGACGGCTGTGGGCACGCTCAAGAAGGACCTCGTTGCTTCGTCATAGAGGACTGGTGCGGAGGGGTGACGGCGTGTTTTCTTCTGGGCTTCTTTGGTGAATGGCATGATCTGTTATTGCTCTAGGCCACATGAGCGATGAATGACAAAAATAAATGATTCCCACTTCATGCTGATATTTTTCCCGCCCGAACCCTTGTGCATTAGCTGCTCCAGTTTCTTACCACGCATGTCCGCCTTGCCCATCTCCACACCCATTATGCGGGGACCCTTTGATCTGCTCAAACAATGTAACTCTACGGTCTGTACAACGATGTTGTTGATGGAAACAAGCTACCCGTCTTGCATGGCGAACGTTGTGCGATAACTTTACAATGGCCGAGAGGGACAGTCCTATCATCTAGGCAGAAATGCCTTTGCCTTATCCCAGAATATATAATTCAGAGGCCAAAAAACACAAAGACTAACGTTAATTTTGCGTGTGATTCGCAAATTCAAGTTATTATACCATATATCATAAAGGTGTGCCGGTTGTCGCATGATCTGTTCGGGTCGGTAACGACGATAAAGGCACCCCGGGGAACCTAAAGGTGTGTACTTAGCTACGTGTTTAGTAACCTTATTACTACGTTCCCTTTGATTAAACAGCTCCATATGTTATGATACAAATTTCGACAGTCTAAGTCACAATACTGTGAATATCTAAGTAGGGATTACTAGCGTCCGGAATAGTTGTAGAAATGTCACATGCACAGCCCCGCCACCGAACATGCGAATTTACAAAGAGAACTGCGAGATGTGTATGACGCGGAGACCTTGACGGCTCCAAGGTGGCAATGTCTACATTTCAGTATAGGCGTTGACCTCCCAAAGTGGACTTATAATCTCTCGACTGTGCATACGTGAAGGAGGCCAGAGAGTGCTGGACAACGAGATAGGGTTCTGTGCAAAAGCTCGTAATACACTGGAACAAGCATTGACCAAAAGACATCAAGAATGAGGTAGCGAGATGTTTGAAAGTAAACCATTCCAGTCCAGACGTCCGTTAACCGTGTTGTCAAATCAAGAGGGCGAAGATAAGCCGGGTGCTTTCGCGCGTGGTCAGTGTCGTGTCCCGAGGTCTTGGCCGCCGACCCGCCCAATCAGACAGTGGTGATTTCAGCGCCTCATCGACATGCTACTTGCATCGCAAAACCACCACTGCACTCACACGTCCCTCTCCCCTCCTTCGTACGGCCGCCCATCATGAGCTGCCTCAAGATGCGCAATTTGCAGCTCGCGAGCCAGGTGAGACACCCAACATCGGAACACAAGCGCCACCTATTCATCCCTCCCACCCGGCACCCTCCGCATTGTATGCCACCGCCCGCGAGCATCGCAAAGCTTGGCTCTGCAGCTACTGCGCTGCTTCAATGGGCTCGCACACAGCCCTAACTTGATATGGGTGCACGTAGTGGCAGTGGGAGAGCTGCAATGGCTAACAACTACCTCGGCAGTTCTCGAGAAGCTTGCGGACGCCCTCAAGAGCATTTTCGTCCACGCGCCCCGCCGCGCGAATCTTCGCTACCGAGCACCTCAAGGCGAAGGAGGCCTCTGGCTTTATCTCTCAGAAGTACCCCGTAATCGACCACGAGTACGATGCCGTCGTTGTCGGAGCCGGTGGCGCAGGCCTGCGAGCGGCCTTTGGTCTCGCTGAAGCTGGCTTCAACACGGCCTGTATATCCAAGCTCTTCCCGACCCGATCGCACACGGTAGCTGCGCAGGGAGGTATCAATGCGGCGCTGGGAAAGTGCGTATAGCGCTAGCAATGGAGCGGCGAAGAAAGATGTGCTAACAATGCACCAGCATGCACGAGGACGACTGGCGGTGGCATATGTACGATACCGTCAAGGGTTCCGACTGGTTGGGTGATCAGGATGCTATTCACTACATGACTCGCGAGGCACCCCAGTCCGTCATTGAGCTTGAGAACTACGGGTGCCCCTTCTCAAGGACAGACGACGGTCGCATGTACGTCATCATTCCGCGCATTGGGAATGCACCAGCTAACAGTCGCACAGTTACCAGCGCGCGTTCGGTGGTCAGTCTCAAAAGTATGGCAAGGGTGGACAGGCTTACCGATGCTGCGCTGCCGCCGACAGGACTGGTCATGCTCTCCTCCACACCCTCTACGGACAGTCTCTACGTCACAACACCAAGTACTTCATCGAGTTCTTCGCCACTGATCTGATTATGGAGGATGGTGTCTGCAAAGGTGTTGTAGCCTACAACCAAGAGGACGGGACGATTCACAGGTTCATTGCGAAGAACACCGTTTTGGCGACCGGTGGTTATGGCCGTGCCTACTTCAGCTGCACTTCGGCCCACACTTGCACGGGAGACGGTATGGCCATGGTTGCGCGTGCCGGTCTTCCCAACCAGGATCTTGAGTTCGTCCAATTCCACCCGACTGGTATCTATGGTGCCGGGTGTTTGATCACTGAGGGTTCGCGTGGTGAGGGTGGTTACCTGCTGAACTCGGAGGGTGAACGATTCATGGAGCGATATGCGCCTACCGCCAAGGATCTTGCCTCCCGCGATGTCGTGTCCCGGTCGATGACCCTCGAAATCCGTGAAGGCCGTGGTGTTGGACCAGAGAAGGATCACATCTACCTCCAATTGAGCCACCTGCCCCCGGAGATCCTGCACGAACGTCTCCCTGGTATTTCTGAGACTGCCGCTATCTTCGCGGGTGTCGACGTTACCAAGCAGCCCATCCCCGTCCTGCCCACCGTCCACTACAACATGGGTGGTATCCCTACCAAGTACACCGGTGAAGTTCTTACTGTTGACGAGCAGGGCAAGGACAAGGTCGTCCCAGGTCTGTTCGCCTGTGGTGAAGCCGCCTGTGTCTCCGTCCACGGCGCCAACCGTCTCGGTGCCAACTCCCTCCTTGACCTCATCGTTTTTGGCCGTGCTGTCTCCCACACGATCCGCGACAACTTCAGCCCTGGTCAGAAGGCCGAGCCCGTGCAGGCCGATGCGGGTGCCGACTCCATCAGTGTCATCGACAAGATCCGCACCTCTACGGGCCCCAAGCCTACCGCCGAGATCCGCGGCAACATGCAAAAGGTCATGCAGACCGACGTGTCCGTCTTCCGCACGCAGGAGTCGCTCGACGAGGGCGTGCGCAAGATCCGCGAGGTCGACGCCACGTACGCCGACGTGGGCATCAAGGACCGCAGCATGATCTGGAACTCCGACCTCGTCGAGACGCTCGAGCTCCGGAACCTGCTCACGTGCGCCGTGCAGACGGCCGAGGCGGCGGCCAACCGCAAGGAGTCGAGAGGCGCGCACGCACGTGAAGATTACCCCGACCGCGACGACGAGAACTGGATGAAGCACACGCTTACGTGGCAGAAGACGCCGCATGGCAAGGTGGATATTGGGTATAGGGGTGTGATGGCGAATACGCTGGACGAGAACGAGTGCAAGGCTGTGCCGCCGTTTAAGCGGACGTATTAGAGCTGGAGCGGGAGTGAAGCGGGTGGGATGGGAGCAGGTGTTCTGTATTCTATGTACATTGGATGATTTGTTCGATGCATGGGTGCTGAGCGTGCGGAGAGTGTTACTCTTAAAGATTGCGTGGCGCGGATATCATTGATGTAGTTCAGTAGCTCCGAAAAATCATAAAGTATGTTCGATCTATAGTGGGCTACTTGGTAGTACCGTGAGTGTTACCCTTTTCTCGTGAGCGAGAGTATAGGTGGGTTTTTCTTTATTGTAACCTCCTGCGTCGTACGCCGGCCCTTAAATATTAGATATTATTCTACTACCTCTATAAAATTATTATTTTTAATTTAATAGGTAAGGAGTTAAGTTAGCGTAAGAGGGCGTTATTAAGGGTAAAAGAAGTTTTATATTTTTATAATTAATATATTTTATAGTATATTTAACGTATAGTATATACTTTTTAAAAAGTTTCTATTAAATACGTAGATATACGGCGTCTTTACTCCCTAAAAAGTATTTATAAAAGGTTAATTTACTCTATAGTAATATACTAAAAGTAGTCTTTAATATTATAAATTATTATAGAGAGAAAGACGCTAGTATTAGTATTAGCGTAAATATAGGGGTAGATATAGGGGTAGGAGAATAGTCTCTAAATAAAAGTAGATCTAATATATATATTATTATCTACTATAGCAGATCTTATAGAGTAGTAAAAAAAAAATTAAAATTTTTATTTTTAGCTATTTTAATTATATAGTATTATTTTATAATATGTTAAAAGGAATTACGTATTTCGCTACTATTAAAGCTTTAGGCTAGTAATTACCCGATAAGTCGCGCACTAAATTCTAGTAATTGTATAGAGCCTTCTACACTTTAATATAGATTTTTTTTAAAAAAAAAAGTAAAATTATAAATAAAAACGGCTAGTAGTAAAGGAGATATATAATAATAATAAAATATATAATATATATATTTAAAAAAGTTTTTTAAATTATTAATTTTGGCCTATAGATAGCTACGGTAATAGTTAAAAAAAAATTAAAAATAATAAATAAAATAATTTTACTTTATAAAATATAAATTTATAAAAAAATCTTATAGAGCAGCGTTAGCTAAAAAAAATAAAATAATATATTATAAAAATAAATTCTAATATAATAAATTTATAAAATAGTTAAAAATTAATTAGAATTTTAATATATTATATATTTATATACTAATTAAATAAATAGTATAGCTATAGTAGCTGTAGTAGCAACTAAAAAAAAGTTTAAAAAAGAAGGAGTATATATATACCTTTATACTTAATGTATAAAAAAAGATTAGAATTTTAAATTATAGATATCTTAAAGGCGTTATTAAGTTATAATATTAGTTAAAGTAGTTAAGAGTACTGATAGTTTTAGCTCTAAATAAAGCTTAGATCTAGTAAAGTATTAAAACTGGGTCGGTATTTATGCGCGCGATGAGGTACCGGCGGGTATAAGTACTTTTTAGCCTGTGGGTGGAGGGTATATGGACGAGAGGGACGCACACAAGCCAAAACGTGTAGCGAGGATACAAGGTGTATAGTTAAGTATTACCCAATAAGTCGCGCGCTAAATCCTAGTAATTATATAAAACTTTTTATACTTTAACGTAAATTTTAAAAGAAAAACTAGGATTATAAATAAAAATAGCTAAAAGTAAAAAATATATATAGATATAATAGTAAGTAAATAGGTAATAAAAAAATATATAATATATACGTTTAAGAAAATCTTTTATATAATAAATCTTATTCTATAAATAGTTAAAAGAATAATTAAAAAGAATTTAAGAACTATAAGAGTAGTAAATAGCTAGTTTTATAAAATATAAATTTATAAAAAAGAGTTATAAAATAGTATTAACTAAAAATATAAAATATAATATTATAAATATAAAATTTAACGTAATAGGCTTATAAAATAATTAAAAAATAATTAAAATTCTAAATTATAAGTATTTTAAAAATATAGTTAGATTATAATATTAGTTCAGGTAGTTAAGGGCGCTAGTAGTTTCAGTTCTAGATAAAGCTTAGATCTAGCAACGGCCGTTGAGTTGTTTGCCCACGGGTAATAGACTGCACACAAGAATATGACATGGTACTGTGTTTGTGAAGTTGGAGACGGCATTTGCAAAGTTCTCGATGGATCCCTCAAGGCACCGATAATTGTAACCGACTTGGAGGATGACTTTTAACGCTCTGGTACAATGAAGATTATCATCCAGGCTGCTATGGGGGTCGGCGATGCTTATTTTGAAGAGAGTGGGGGTCCTTGTCAGCTGAGGGTACCAGCGGAAGTGGAAGCACACCGTTTAATAGAGGGACTCTTTTGGCTTGTGAGATTGTTAGATTTTGTTAGGCGAAGTGCGCCGGGACTTCCTCGCTGGGGAAGCGGAAGGCGCTACTCTCTACATATGTCTATCTTCTCTTGAATGAGTATCTATTGCTCAGCAAGCACTGTACGCTTTTTCTAGGATTCTATCATTTCTTCTCTCACAGAGTTTTGAGTGCAAGCCTCATAGGTAGAATCACACGGCCACTTCTGGCCCTCCTTCGGAAGCGTCTTCCTCTCTCTAGGCGGTGATGATAACACGTGCGCGAGGCAACCGTGCCAGTGGAAGTTGATGGATTTGACGAGATGGTGTTGTTGAGGTTGTAGCCTGGGGGGGGGGGGGCGAACCATGGTTGACGAGACCGGAAGCGTCTTGGCCGTAGGCGCCGTGCTAGGTAATCTCCCTCAACTCCCAGATCCAGCGCCTACCCCTAATCTGCTTAATTACAAAGTAGGCAGCATTTGGATAGTTTGTCGCGACAGCCTGACCCTTCAAGATGCCGCCGTTGTAGCCCTGCGCAAGCGCCACTCCACCCTTGCCCTTAGGATCCCACGTATCCGGAGACGCAACATAGTAATCGCGCGATTGCTACCATCCGATTCCGTAATTCTCTCCGATGACTCCGCTGAACATGGTGTAGATTTGCAGGAAGCCTTCGTAATTGTAGTGGGTGTTGTTGAAGCTGAAACGGCCGTCAGGGCGGAATGCGGCCTTGTACGCGGGCTGCCAGTCTGTGTCATTGGCAGCCTCCGTTCGGGGGTAGGGATAGAATGCTATGGCGCGATGTGAGCTACCGATAACTGCGGTTAAGTTCCGGAAATAGCTACCTAGAATCTGACACTCAATCCAGGCTGCAAGTTATACGTTTTGTGGTAGCGTCGCATTGTCCGCAGTTCTCACAGGTCGTATCAGGATCGATGTGAAGGCGTGCGGCAGCAGCCTGGCTAGGAAACGCGAAGGTGGCACACCGGAGCGATACGGGGTGGCGGCAGATACCGCTGCGAGGCCACTGTCCACGACTAAAAGATGTGTTAATATGTATACTTCGACATTCGCGTACTCTAAGTGGCTTCTTACGCAGGATAGTAGACCAAAACCGCGGCTTCATGAAGCTCGCGAAGTACACTGATTGAGTAGACCAAAACATTGCGATGAACAAGTGTCTTAAACGAACTAATTCAACAATTGACATGCTTCGAGAACAACGAATTCTACCTGGTTTTATACTTAGAGCCAAGCGTTGTTCTCCGCACGAGAGTACTGTTTGTTCGGAGATGGGACATGTTAGTACGCATGCTATTCTGCTCCGTTTATACTAACAAAATCCTACTCGCCAAGTACCGCCTCATGGCACGTGCGGCAAGGAGCCAGGCAAAATACCGAAAGCGGCACAAGATATAAGATAATGTTCGGGCATGTCCGCGATGGAGACCATTGCTATGCACATCTCGGAAGTTGGGATCTAATGCAGTCCTGACGTAGGCCTAGTGAGGCTTTTGGCCCCGGAGAGAACAGGGCCAGCCTACATTATGATCCGCATTTTCAACGAGCCTAAATTGGACAAATACGCGCCAGGTGGATAGCGATGACCCTAAGGAAATAAACAAGTAAAAGTTATCCCCGTTGTGTTGGAAGATATCAACTCTATGTAGGCCTGTTTATACCCGTGCAGCTATCAAAGCCCAATCCAGAATCTTCTGCAATAGATTAGTGTCTGTTCTTCTTACGTCTACAGTCCATTTATTCCTTCACCTTCATTTCCATCCATGTTTTCGCCCACGCTAACCAAAACGTCACTCAAGTTCATTCAGGCTTTATCCTACTCTCCAGCTGCGCAGGATATTTACCCTCGAACCCTGGGATTGTTATTACCCCAGAAGATATTCGAAGTCAAAGCCCCGAAAGCTCATCTTGCCGACAAGCACCCCAATGAAGAAGCTTGTGCTCAGGAGGGCTGTTGTCCTTGATCCGTATCTGCAAAGCCGTTGTCGTACTGTCGCTCGGATATCGCGTTATATGGCCTTGCTTGCTCACTGAAGCAATGTCGGCGGCAATAATAAGCCCGTACTTGCCGCCAATGATGGTCGCTTTCTCCTTGGAGTCTGGAAGCGAGACAACCGCCACGCCGGAAGTGAATGCAACATACCTAAGGACGCGTCAAAAGCCGATACGGGCCGGGTCCATATACCAGGTCATGTGACTCACTGGACGAACGGAGCGTTGTGCAGACCGCCATCGAACTTGGGAGGGAGAATGGTGAGGCTGAGATTGGTCAAGTCACCCAGCTGCTGCACCGCAGTGCCTGCGGTCCCTGGGTCAGTCGAAATATCGAAAGGTCGGCTGATTTGCCAGCACTCGATCGTCGACCGTCCATTGGCTGCACCAATCGCCGTGATATTCAGATGCTTCTCCTGTTGGGCCGCCGCGATGAGGAACATGAACTGAAGAAGGAAGGCGACCACCTGACAGATGGATGTCACCGTTGTGCGAGCGAGGACAACCATTGCGATCGATCTGCAAGACAAAAAGTTCCTGGTAGCTGGTTGGTGAAAAGCTCGGTGTGGCGATTGGGGTCGATTTAAGGTACAAGATTACCGTTGGCAAATGGGAAGCGCGCTTGGGTGGGTCTACTCGACGCTTACCCCGCACGGATACGAAGCTGGAACGAGGAATGCGTTCGCTGTAATTCACCTTCACTCGTATTAAGCTCAGCTGGATTTATCCTAAAATTAGCGCTATTGACGGGAAAACAATGTAGCGAGCCACTTATATCCACCCGCGTTGCGGTGGACACGATATCTGTATAACCCGTGAAGCCAGTAGTGACCCCTGCAATACGACCCTCTCGTCTTTCGGGTGCTTTCAACATGGGCATCTGGCCACTGTCCTTCGGCCATGAGCCTATTCTAGCCCAAGTCCGGTTGTTGAGCGTCAGGGAAATGGGTTACACCGCAGCAGAACCCGTACCGGTGAACTTACAGAATGAAGTCATGTTCTAACATGCCATGGATTATAAGCATTTCTTGGTCGGCTCCGCCCGTCTGACCATCGTCGCGATTCATGTGGTGATTTTTGAGGCAATGGCTACCACGGCGGCCGCTACGCCTCCTCTGGGGCTCGTTTCTAACTTTGAGGATCCACCATCAAAGGCTCCGATCGTCTACACTGTCATGAGCGTGTGTCTGGGCTTAGTAACATTGCTAGTCGCCGTTCGGATCTATACTCGAGCTCGAATCACCAAATCACTTTGGTGGGATGACTGGATGAGCCTGCTCGCTTGGGTGAGTTCGTAGTAGTTCTTAATCCCATTGCGCTCTAACTCCAGCGGCTCCCATCCAGCGGTCGTTCGGTCGCTGGTTACGCATCCTGGCGTAATTTGGGATGCGAAGCGCCGTAAGGTTCGAGACCTGTTGCCGCACCCTTTGTTGCCACCTACCTTTGACGCGTGCTACTCTCAAACAACGCCGCCCTTCGTAGGCTTAGCAAGATGTACAAGACACTGAGGTAACTCACTCAGATCTTTTTCATCGCACTACTCCGAGTAACATTTGGCGCTGTCGAGAATGGCGGAGGCGTAGACCTATGGAACGTGCCGAAGGCAAAATATGTCCATTTCATCAAGGCAAGCAGGAACCCTCATATGGCGCCTCAATTCGTACTGACTGTTCAATATAGTATTGGAATAACATCATGATCATGGCTCGTGTCGACATCACGCTAGCTAAAGTCGCCATTCTTCTGCTCTACTTACGCATATTCGTGCCTCGTCAGACAGGGTCTCGCCAAATGTGGTTTTGGATATGGTTCATGGTGGTGTTCAATGTGTTGTACTGCTTGGTGCTCATTATGCTCATCCAGCTGCAATGCGTTGGACACAAGACACCACAGGCGAACGGCAGCTGCCTTGATCAACATGTACGCATGAGGATCGATGGACCGTAATACTTGCTGATAGCACACGTACCTCCTAGATACTCATTATCACAGCTTCAGCAATAAACGTCATTACCGAAGTTGCGATCCTGGTGGTCGCGGTGGTAGCAGTCTGGGGACTCCACATGGCACTTGCGAAGAAGATTGCTTGCGTGGCTATTTTGAGTTTCGGGTCAGCGTAAGCATACCCAAGGAAGTTTTAGAAATCTTTGTTGACCGAGGTGTTCAAGTGGCATTGCATTCAGCCTCGCTCGTTTGATCTGGCAGTCGTTGACGAAGAACACCAACCCGACGGTTTATAACATGACCGTCATCATGCTAGCGTGTGCTTTCAAAGTTGTCCTATTACCACTTACGGTTGCTGATTCGCACACAGCACTGCCGAGACAACTGTGGCAATTATTGCCGGTTGCTTGCCGTTACTTTCCTCATTTTATAAATACCATTTCAACCATCGACTCGGCCAGGCCATATCGAACCGGAGCTCACCACCAGATTCTGGAAGAGCCAATCAAGGGAAGAAAGTGCATCATCCTTTGAGCATATCCACGACAGAACTGGTAAGCAGGGATGTCGCATTGGAAGAACTGCATATGCCCTTGCCTGTGCACAAATGATTGTTTGAGCTGATCAGCACTTATGCTGCAGTCTTTTAGCTATTCAATCCATACTAAGGTACCGCTTTCGGAGGGACTGTCCAAGATTTTGATAGAGCCATTGGAACTTTGATCAATTGTGTCAAGTGTCTACACCCACCAAACTATCGAATCGGTTCCGTCTGCCAGCGGCATACTGAGCCATTTTCTGGTCATCACTATCTTCGCTGATGACACTATCACCCTTCCTGCTATTCTTGTGGTTTAGCTTCTTCAGCACATCTTGCGAATTCCAAGCGATTCTCTCAGCGCCCACTCTCGCACCAACAAGATTCGGCGCACCGGGGCCAAGACGAAGTCCAGCAAGTCGACCGGTAACGAATAAGGGCACATCATCAGCCCACATCAAGTCGTCGTTCAAGCATGGCAGACCGCCAACGTGCTTAATCGGGTAGTCTCTTTGCATGCTCTGAAGAACAGGAATTGTTTCGGCGTTTGACTGGATGCCGGTTGCGAAGACGACGTAGTCGAGCGATGGCAGAGTGAGCGGGGGTGCCGTAGTCACTGAGGTCCATTGATGCAAGCCTTCATCCCACTTTAGTGATTCCAAAGTCGTGTGAGTATGGAGCGATATCTTCCCGCTTGCAACATGCGCGTCAAGAACTTTTCGATAGCGAGGCGACATGCTACCGCCGTTGCGAGCTTCTGTGTACATCTGAAAGCGTTCTTTTATGTATTAGCACTCATATCACCTATCATTTAGCAATGATGCAACTCACCTTCGTCGGTATCAGCCGACCAGAACGCGGCTTGATTGAAGTTCCGAAACTTGCCGACCCAATCCAAGTCCATGTCGAAGTATTTGACTTTAACGGCCCCACGCATCAACAACCAGACTTTGCTCACTCCTCTTTTGATGGCCAAGTCCGCGAGTTGGATGCTGGTGAGCCCACCGCCGACGATCAAAATATTGGTGGGTAGGCGTTGCGTTATTCTCCAAGTGACATGGGTTGGCGGGTATTGCTTGATGTGCATGGCATGACTGAAGCCTTCGTGCGGTTTGGAAGAATCGATGCCTGATAAGGGTGGTACTCTAGGCGCGTTTCCAGGGCCAATGGCAAGAACCACAACATGAGCGTACCGCGCACCCTTCTCGGTCTCGACACGGAAAACCTTCCGTTCATCGTTCGAATCGTCATCGGAGATCACACTGTCATGCGCTTCGCCACACCACCTCGCGACGTCGTCGAACTGAATGTCAACTACCTTCTCCTGCTCAATCATATTGCTCCCAAGTCCGTACCGGGAAGCGACCTCATCGCAATGTGCTCGAAATAACTTCTTTGAGGGAGTGAAATAGTCTTTCCGATCTCTTTCGTCAACATCAGGACCGCTTTGCGACATTCTTCCTCGGTTCATCTTTTTCTTCTTCCGGTGCTTGCTGACCTCTTTCCCAGCACACCCAGGCAAAGCCTGCAGTTCCTTCTCTCGCTTGTGCTCGTATGCATATCCGAGAAGAGCGTCGCGGTCAGCAGGATCGATATGAAAGAACATCGGGCTTCTGAGATACTCGATACCGAAGGTTTTGAAGAGGCGATTCCACTTGGTCATCCAGTCGGCACCATCGGCGTCAATGGTTAGCATGTCGAGACTTTCCTTGTGTGAATATAGCAGCTCGGTAGCGCTCGGTCTGGTATTCAGTGAGTCGGTATTTGTGCGGTAGTTCTTGATGTTCATTTTGCGGCCATGCTTGCGGATCCAGTGGTAGCGCTGATGCTCGTCGTCGGTGAAGGTTGCTGAAGGGGTATGCTCGCAGAGTCTGGCTGCGACTGCAAGGCCGCAAGGGCCTGCACCAATGATCAAAACGTCATGTATGTGCATGGTGGTGTGAAGATTGCACGCTTGGCTTCAATGCTTTTCCTTCATTGCTGAGTATCAATATGTGGATTTACAAGGCAGCAGAAGCGAAACAATCCCATTGAAGCAGTTCAAATCGCTATATATGTGGTTCTATCGTGGGGGTCACATGGGCACCTTGCTGGCCTTCGCCATCATGGTGCCATCGCGAAATCACGTGCTCGCGCGACGACCCGGGCCGATTGAGGATTCAGATCATCGTTCCACAGTCACCGACGAGAAATCCCTTTCAATTCGAACCACTTCGCCACAGGAATGTTGCGTGGTCCATTGTAGGGAGTCAGAAGAATCAGTTCCATGCCTCCAAGGTCGACCTGCAACTCATCCTTCCCGCGGTCCAACAAAACAGGGTCCGAGCCCACATATTCTATTACAAGCTCCACCTTCTTGAGCGCTTTGAGCATCTTATCCAGCGGAATGATATTGACCGAACTCGATCATGTTTTGAAGAACGAACGCCGTCCTGGTTCGGGGCGCGATTTCCATCTTGTTCGGACATCTTCGATGTAATTTGCGAGAAGCCGGAAGTTCGTCAGGGTTTCGCGTTAAGCGACTTTCAACGTCCTATGGAATGCTAGAAGTTCCGCGGAACAATGGAACTCGGAGATGGCATCGCTGGTATACCTAGGTAGAGAAGAGTGGCAGTTTCGTAGTACATCTGACGGCACACTCGTGGAAGGCTAGGGAGCGACCTTGGTATATACGTCTCATTCAGTCGGTCTTCTGCGACCATGGGTCCGTACCAAGCGAATAAAGCTCGGCGGTCTTTATCGGATTGCCTGAATTCATGATACCAAGGGTGTACACTTGTGGCATTACCATAGGTAACTGCATATTGGAAGATTTTCCGGCGAATTTCGGCAGGAAGACGTAGAAGTGGAGATTGCGCGTTCTTCTGTACGCTAGATGTATATTTAGCAAAGCAGACCTCAGTGATGCAAGCCATAACTTACACTGGGACGAGGTGCGCCGGCGCCTGCTTGAGTGAGAGAAGACCGTTGCGGAGGAGCTTGTGTTTGACGGAATTGGTGATGGCCGTCTTGGCCTCGTCGGTCTCCATCTGAGTAACGATAGGCACGTCGAGGATGATACCGAAAAGTTCACTCATGATTACGGAAGCCTTAGGGACAAGTGTTGAGCTATTCCGGATGGAAGATTGTGCAAACCGTGCAGTTGTGACGTATTTTGATTATAGGGTCGAGGGCAAACAGAGGGATTCTCGTCTCAAACCGAAGGCATTATATACAGATAACTAGAACATGCCAAGATGCTAAGTGCAACGATCAATAGACTCGAGAACCTTAAAGGGCATGTAGATAATGTAGACATCGAAGAGGTCCATCCTCATCACTCGGTGTGATATAAGCACCTCAGTTAGATCACTTTATAACATTTCCAGCATCTAAAAACACGGCTCCAACTGTATCCACTGCCCAAAATTTGTAGCCATGGATACGTCAGCGGGGGATGCAATGCAAGTTACTTCTCCTTCCGTGTGCATGTACTTATACTAATCAATTATAGCACTACACGCAACACCCTCCTCGCGCTCGCCCTCCACCCGCTCCTTCCACCAAACGTTGGCGCCACAATACAACCTATAACCCTCACCGCCACCCCAATCTAGCACGCCACCCCCCTAAATCTAAACTCCGCACCTACAGCCCACAAACCGAAGGCCACCGCCTTATACGCGGTCTGCAGAACCCCGTAAAGCTATCCAAGAGCGCAACAGAGAAATCTCCGCTCCTCGCCCTCATTTTCCCACGTTGCCAGGCCTGTCCTCCACGCCGTAGCCCGTCCTACTTCCTGGATACTTACACGTTTAGTAATGCCGTCTTCCATTTGGAACTGGCAGCGGTGGGACCGACGGGATTAAGGTCGGGCTGGGCTTTGCACGCCCCAAAGTTTCTCGGTGCGTTCCCGAAAACGCAGGGGGGAAGAGTCTTGCAACACGCGCTCTTGGCGAGGAACGTAGGCAGGAATATCGCGTTACGTCTTTAAGGCAGAGGGCATGGTAGGTGGAGGAGATTAAGGGACGCACGTCGCGAAGTGGTTTAAAATGGGCGGGGAGCTTCCCTATAACGTTGGCTAGACGTCATAAGGGCGCTGACGTTCGTGGGCGGACTTGTGATTCCCGAATGATGGGGCGAGATGTTGGGTGTTACTCCATCGCGAGGAGAGGCTGTAGCTGTTTGACGTAGTCAGACAATCCATATGTGTGGAGGAGGTTCGCATAGTTCAGCGGTAAAGGAAAGGCTGTGACAGCAGCATAACGCAGACACAAGCTCAGCGAAGAAACCGACTCACCAGTGCCCTAGCAGCATATAATACATCCACGCTGAAACCTAGAATACCACATACGAAACACCCACTATACACAAAGCGCACACCTCAACCTCCCTCCCCTTCTCCCCTCCTCCACCCCAGCATCCCCCTCCTTTGCACTCGCCTTCTCCAAACAAGCTCTATGCCACAGATGCCGACACGCAAACACCACCAACGCCCCGTTTCCCGCGGCATCCCCCTCTTCCATCTCGACGCGCGTACTCTTTCCCTTTCCCTTCCCTCCATTTTCTTCCGCCACCTCCTCCATCCGCTTCGCCAACCTATCGTGCTCGGAGCGTTCCCACGCCTCCCATATCGCACCCCCAGCACCGGGACCCCACGCGCGCTTCCGACACCCCTCGCAGACCTGCCCGCGGGGCCGCCACCCGCGGTGGCGCAGCTCGTTGATCTCGCGGACGTGCTCGAAGCTTTCTTTGTCGAGGAAGCGGTTTGCGAGGCTGAGGATAGTTTCTTCGAAGGTATAAGCGGAGAAGATCTCTGCGAGGACGGAGCGCAGGTGGGCAAGTGAAGGCGAGGTTGTCGTTGCGCGAGTGAGGAAGGCGCGGAGGATGCGGAGGAAAGATGGATTGGTCTGGGGTTGTGAGCGCCGGGCTGTCAGCGGCGGGCGGCTTGCTTGTGGCTGTGATGCCGGCTGTGGGGGTTGTTTTGGAAGTACAGTTGTGGAGGCTAGAAGTGCGGAGAAGGTCTGTTGGACGGAGGAGCGAAGCGTCGTGGTTATTCTTGCGGTGTCGATAGGCTCGACTGCTGCTGTGTCCGAGGAGGTTTGGAGCTCTGCGGTTGCGGCTGAGACGTTCTTGATCAGTCTGACGACTGCGTCCACGAGGTCGAGCCAGAGGAGTTCGTCGAGCGCGAGGTCCTCTTCTTGGACGTCGACATAAGCAGATTTCCGTCGGTCGATAAGGCCGTGCGCCATCCGCTCTGTTGACCGTGTTTGGCCCTGGCATAGCCATATACCAACCTTGACATATTTCTGTATGTCCGCAAGAAGGTCGTGCACCGCTTCTTCGGTATTCGCCACATCTGGCGTCTCTATAGATGCGCTAATTAAACCTGTCAAGGCGGTTTCCAGCGTACCGAGGTGCCTCACTAGGCGGTCCATGGCGTCTTTCACGAGACCGTCACGGGCCATGAGGACCACAGCTGCGTCAACGACGCCACTTTTTTCAAGTGCAGGGAGGACAGGATCAAGCCTCAGGTCTCCCGACTTGAGCAAGCTAACGAAGTCTGCTACGTGAGTACTATTGAACTTGCACATGAGTTGCACGTAGTGTTCAACGAGATTGGACGGCAGATCCTCGCTAATTGTATGCGATTGGCCCGTGGCAGGATCTATGGGCTCAATGAGTGCTTTCAAATACTGGTACTGTGCGTCGGATCCGTCTTCTAGAGCGTCGAGCACTGGCTCTAGCAGGTCTGACGCATACTGTTTCAGTGTGGTCGCTGCACGAGCAGGATCAATTGCCACAAAGTCTCTGGCTCGAAAAACAATTACACTCTTGACTTCGGCAAGCTGCTTCTTGATGAGACCTTTGCTTGGTCGAAGACAGTCGGCGATGCAGCCGAAGACTGCTTCATCGTCCTCAACATCGTTCAGATATGTCTCGAGTAGCTTCGCATATTGCTGGGAGCCACGATACACTGATTTGAGTACACGGTGGAATCCAGCTTTCTCAAAGAGGGGAACTAAGGTTTGAAGGTTTGGAGGATGGTAAATGGAGAGCAGATATTCAGCCGAGAGCTGGCAGTCGTCCTTGACCACTTCCGTGGGGTAGCTGCACAGCCCTAGCAAAATTTGATGTAGCGATGTACCGGGCAGCATTATGTGTTGCGGATATTTGGGCAGATTCCGGGCCACAAACATGTAGAAGTAAACAATGTCTTCCGGGGCGAAGTTCTTCGGCGTCATGATACCTAGTAATATGTTGATAATGTATTGTCGTGTAGGCGTGCGGACCACGCCATTAACCTGAGTGCCATTTGGCGCATCTTCTCCATTCAGGAAACTGTCTTCGAAAGCTTCGTTGAGCATGCTCATGAAGCTCGAGGCGTCGAACTCAAGAACAAGCCGGAGATATGGGAACGGCGGCTCCGGCCCCTTGTCGGTTCTAGTCAAGACCATGTCTCCTGAACCAGGTGGCCAGGCTAGGTTCTTGCCAGAAAAGAGGAATCTGTACATATCTTTCTTTGCGCTGTACGCTTGCTCCTCATCAAGAAAGGAGCCGCTAGGATAGATACGGCCGGTGAGGGTATAAGCTAGGTACGGGAATATCTTCATTGCGGATGGCATGTAGACATTCTCGGTTTCATCCACGCTAAAGCCTATGACCTTAATTAGAGAAAGGATATTGACAAGCGGTGTTACGAAATCGCCGATGGCCTGTGTCCAAACGTGGATTAAGGCGTCATAAAGGTTGTATTGCTGACACAATGTGGTGACCTGGTTTATGTCGACGGTGTCTGTGTTGAGGTGGCATATCATCTCTTCCAGTCGTGCAGCTCGACCAGCTGAAGCGTAGAACGTAATCATGTCCTTCAGTACATTCGGTGGAACATCGGTTATCTCTTCGCCCAAAATATACGGCTCGAGTGCCTCGAAGAAGACACTTTCGGTGGAAGCCTCCTCGAATGCATCATAGACATCCTCGAACAAGAACTCAAGCTCTTTCATGCTGAGAAGCCCACTGAAGCAGACCTCGGCGAGCTCTCTCACTTGCTTTTCGCTCGAGTCGCTAGTTTGATTGTCTCGAGCGAAGGTATATTTCAAGGACGCCGATATCATTTCAAGTAGCTTTTCCTGGACCAAAGCGTGCCGCGCTTCATCATCGTCCGGAAGTCCCACTGTCAGCTTGTCGGCGTCGCCTACATAATAGGAGGTCGCGAGCCCAATCGCAGCAATGAAATCACCTTCCTCCATGAGTGCCATTAGTCGATCGGCCCAGTTTGAGAGGATGCCGATGGAGATATCGTTGACGCCTAGAAGAAACAATCGACCCTTGTATGCACGGAAGCTCATATAGAAAGCATCCGCCACAACACCATGGAGTGATGTGTCGGACTCGTCCAGCTGTTCTATCACCGGACGCAGCTGCCGCGAGAAGAGATCGGAATGATATATGTGCTTGTGTAAGAGGTCGAAAGTATCGGTTGGTCGGAGTGTGTTGTCTTCTAGAATTATAAGGCGCTGGCTGATAGTAAGCACACCAAGGACGGATCTACTAATCCATTGAACAGCCACGATTGCTTCCTCACTTTTCCATCGGCTGAGCGGCCGGAAGGACAGTTCGGTTGGCTTCTCCCTTTCACTAGGTGCAGCAACGATGCAATCTACTTCCAGAACCGTTAGGACATTTGACCAGCAGTACACAAGTTTGGTCTTCGACACGGGCTTGTTTCCGTCGTTTGAAGGATTCTTCAGCTTCACCGCAGGAAACCATGCGAGACACCCGCTCAGTGCACTATGAGGCTCAATTTCTTTCGGTCTCGACGCCTTGTGCTGAGTCTGCGCAATCGGTGTCGTGGAGACGATGACCAATAGATAAGGAGTCAGAAGTGCTGTCAGACCCATCGTATCTGTCGGTTGCTCCACATTCCCGAGTGGCAGAGGGGCGAAGGCAAGCACAGAGCTCGGCTTCCTAGGTCTTTCCAACGACTTGTCGGATAATGGGTATCTTCCTAGAATCCGGGTTATTTTCACTGTTCTTGCAATAGCTCCTAACCCCCGAGTTGCTAGATGTGAGAAAGCCATGCCACCGTCGTCGGCCGAAACTAGCGCTGTATGCCGAGTACCAAGAAAGCCGACATGAAGAATGGCAACACCGGAGATATGCCCATCTGATTTCCTCTCATCTAAAGCATTACGGTCTAGCGGGGGTATGTGTAAGAAGGGTTTAGCAGGTCTGGCCAGCTCCCAGGTGAAGATGTGTCCCGTGGCATGCCCTCCAGCGATCGTCGAATGGTCGGCAGATATTGCCAGAGCTGTCACCGGACCGCATTCGACAGCTACCAGTGTATCAGCTTAGGGTTTCTACATGGTTCTCTTCCCTTCATACCTTTTGTCCCCGGTCCTATGATCGACTTCAGCACTTGCTGATAGTCAAATACTAGGACGAAACCCTTGGATGTCCCCACGACCAGGGAAGCCGCTACTGCCAGACATGTGGGTCGACCAAAGTTGCGCTTCCCCACCTCGGAGAAGACCTGGCCGGTTATCTTCCTCAGCTTGGTCCACCGTACGACCTCCCATGGCGGTTGAGGTGTGTCTGCTTCGTCTGCTTGCGGCTGGAAGAGCAAGTTGCTTGATAAGGACGACTGTCGCGAATGGGCAGAAAGGAAGATCGGACTGGATATAGCGCGTGGAGAGGCCAAGGGCGAAGGTGATAATCGCGCAGAGAAGCGACGCTCAAAGGGTTGTAGAGAGCTCGGACGGTGCAACCGCAGGGAACTGTACGACGCGGGGACGCTGCTCCCGGGCGAGGAGAGCATAGAGCCCTGAATCGACGGGGTATCATCGGGGTTGGATGTCGACTCCGGACTCTGGGGGCGCTGCGGGGTGGACCGTATGGGAAGCTCTGACGTGGACGTATCGTCCTCTTGTTCCGTCTCGCTCCTTCTTCGTGTAGCAAAGGTCAAGTCATCGCCCCCACTTGCGACGGATGCGCGCTCCTCCGGGTCTCCTTCTTGGCCGTATGGCGCATTATCGCTACTCCTTGCGACAACTATCGACCCTGGTAGTGATTGTGGGGCAGGCGATCCAATGTCTATCTCGTCGGCGCCGTCATGGTGAGCACTCGCCTGGCTCTCTTCCGAATCTGAGCTCATGAGGCTCGTGGGTCATGGAGCATCGCTTCAGTCGCGCATGTGTGGTACGGCTGGATCTGTCTGCAAGTCCACCTCTTTCACGGCATGCCTATTCCACCTTCAATTGCCAGGCAGGTGGGGCGTTGTCGTTCGTGATAGCAAGTGGGAGCCTAAGGGTTTGCTGATATTGGCACTCGGACCAGGAGTTATCACGATTAGGGGATCGACGGCGTATTCGGAGGCGCTGCGCGATATCAGGCGCGTCGTCAACAGGCTGCCAGACAGCTCTTGGACGTGGTTGCAGCAGCAGAGCTGGCGCGACTCGGAGCTTCCCAGGCGCACCTGCAGTTCGTCGATCGCGCCTGCCTGGCCCGAGCGCCCTAGTTCCAACGCCACTTCCCAAACTTGGGCACCTTTCACGACACACTGACACGACAGCCCGCAACCATGCCCATCGGACCCTCATTACCGCCACACCTCGCGAAACGCCCGCGCGACGAGGATGATGAGCGCTCCATGAGCCCGGAGTCGGGCGAGAAGCGGCGCAGAGTGCTTGGTCCAGCTGCCCCGCCAGCGACCATAGGACCCTCTTTGCCGCCTCAATCGCGGTCGCGATCCAGTAGCGTGGACAGCGATGTAGGGCCCGCGCCTCCACCTGCTTCAAAGCCGGCGCGTATCCTCGGGCCTGCGCCTCCCCCAGCTCCTCTCGACGAGCGGCCGCCAAATCCACCTTCAGACGACTCAGACAGCAGCGACGACGACTTCGGACCTGCTCCACCACCCGCGGGCGCATCGCATACTGCTTACAATGATGACGACGAGCCGCGCCCCACTGTCTCGGCTTTTGACACCGAGCCGCAGTACGGAGCGGAGAACAAGAAGGTGCAGCGCGATTCGTGGATGACGATGCCGCCTACGCAGGATGATTTGGCGCGCATGGATCCGACCAAGATACGCGCCCGCAAGTTCAACACCGGCAAAAGTGCGGGTGGTGGAGGAGGCGGTGGCATGGACATATGGACCGAGACGCCGGAACAGAAGCTCAAGCGGCTGCAGGACGAGGCTATGGGCATTTCGGTCCACTCGAAATCTGATTCGTCGAAGAAGGAGTCGCGCAGGAGTAAGGCAGAAGAAGAAAAGGCGCGGAAGCTTAAGGAGCAGATCGATGCATCACGTGGCAAGAGTTTGGTCGAGCAGCATCAAGCAAAGGGTGGCAAGGAGAAAGAGGACGATCCCAGCAGGCGCGTCTTCGACTACGAGAAAGACATGTCATTGGGTACCAAGGTATCGCACAAGCAAAGGCGAGAGATGCTCAACAAAGCCAAGGGTTTCGGCGATCGATTCTCGAGCGGCAGCTATTTATAGTTGTAATCGTGGGGCTTGCACACATCCGGCTCCAGCGAATTTCCCCATGTGTCCTATCTGAGAACATTCCATCCATCTTTGGACAACTGCAAACCCGGATGCTCTTCACCCTCTCTGTATTATATCCTCGAAGTTCTCCTGTTGGTTACATCGGGGTGCTGGGTGACGAAGTGCATGAGCAACAGCCCAAGATTCTTATGTCTTAGAATGAGCCACGGGTGATGACCAGGTTCGATCCCGTGGTGACCACGTTATTTTACTTTCCTTCTACGCAAATTATGACATGGAATCCA
The DNA here is from genome assembly GCA_030770415.1 of Pleoardoris graminearum. Taxonomy (NCBI): domain Eukaryota; kingdom Fungi; phylum Ascomycota; class Dothideomycetes; order Pleosporales; family Didymosphaeriaceae; genus Pleoardoris; species Pleoardoris graminearum. The sequence goes on along the minus strand of JASEKS010000001.1, from coordinate 420,958 downwards.
TTTTAGGTAAATGTGCCTATCGCTGACTTCTTGGAGCAGAAATACTAGTGAGCGAGGCGGTATGAAGTTTAGTTAATTATTACCGCTTGACTTCATGCCTACCTTTGTTGCTTTCCTCTTTGAGCTATCGCGTACTCGATGGAAAAGCTTCCGTGACCGATCTTCGGGCGGCGGCCATCCATAATATCTTCCTGCTCTCAGGCTCAACATTCAACGCTTGCTCCAAAGCCAGATATCCCAAGACCAACCCTACCAGCGACTTCCTCGCACCCCCAGTTTCTGTTCAGGAGCAAACTCCAGCTTCTTTTTTATTTAAAAATTTTAACTAAGTCTATTACTAAACTTTAGTACACTAAGTTATATATTAAGTTATATACTATAGTTAATAAAGGCATATATATACTCCTTCTTTTTTAAAATCCCTTTTGGTCGCCCCGAGCCACTACAGCCACACTATTTATTTCGATTAGTATATAAACATGAAGGCATGCACATACTCCTCCTTTTTTGAAACCCCTTTTGGTCGCCTACACAGCCACCACAGCCACACTATTTGTTCGATTAGTATACAAATATAAAATATATAGTATATAAATATATACTATAGTTATAAGTTTAAATTTAACTAAAATAATAATATTTTTTATATCTTTTAAATTCGCTAATTTTTTTAACTCTATCTAGAAAAATAACTTTTTTTAACTTATACCGTTTTTACACTAGTGTCTCGACGCTACACTTTATTTTTTATTATATAAACTAAGTCTATTTATAAAAATTAACTATTATAATTAAGTAATATAACTAAATCTAGTAAAATTAAGTCTAAAACCTAATAAACTAAATAATTAAATAGTAGATTAAATTAGAATAAAATAAAATTTAAACTTATAACTTATAATACTATTATTATAAATAGCTAGGTGTATTATTTACTAAGCTATATACTCTCTCTTAAAGTTAGTACTTAATAGAGTTTTATTATTATATTTTTACTTTTAGATCGCGATTTAGGCGTACTTATTATTTCTTAATTTTTTATTACTAATTTTAGTCTCTACTAGTTAAACTAAGGATAATAACTTAGAGGAGTAGTAGAATTGATTTTGGTAGCTAAGGCCTGGCGTACGACGCAGGAGGTTGCAATAGCTAGTTGAAATGTCCCTGGTTGAATACGGCAGCTGAAGGAACTCAAGGAAGTATGCACGCCATAATTGATATAACCTTTCCAAAATGCTCAAGTTTTGTCCGTAGACCCTAGGCTTCAGAAGCCATCCAGGCCAATAGCATATCAATTCTCGTTTTCCATAGCCTCTCGATCCAGTTGCCGGTTGCACCCCTGCGGTAGTTTCGCTTACTGCGGTCTCGGCAGCAACATGGAAGCATCGTCCCTCTGCGGAGGGACTACCTGTTATTCCCCTTCCTTGCATCGAATGACAGTCTGGCGCAACTCCAGGCTCCACATATGGTAGTAACAACGGCCCACAGTCTGCGAAATGGTCAGTCGTGGCAGTGATATGACAAACATCGGACTAACCTTTCCGTCCAACTTCATCAGCAGCACTTGGAACAATGCCGAAAGATAACTTCGACATCGTTTGGTATGGCGCTCGCTTCTGAGATCCATCTTCGCATCTCTGTTTTCTTGCTCAAACGTATCTCGCAGTCCGGAATAGGTTCCTTGTTGCGGTCAAGACCTACCTTGAACACTACGGTGAGCTTCTTGAGTCCCGTCAGGATGGGCAGTCTCACTGAGGACTGACTGTCGTCATCGTACTTAAATTCCAAGTTAGAAATAGCAGCGGCTTGGCCCGGCAAGAGTTCGAGCTGGATGAAGTTCATGTCGTGTTCCCATGCTAAGTTACTGAAGGTGAACGTGCTTAGCTGATAAGGAAGCAGAGCGGTCTCGCTATAGATCTGACGGCACGAGCGCAGTAGGCTTAGCCAGTTCCGGCGCGCTCCACGTGCGGTCACCCGCATGCGCTTGCCGTCGAGGTGGTAGTAGTAACTGTCAAAGCAATAGTCCTCATCAAGAGCATACTCCCAAATTTGCATCCTGAGCTCCGCTGGAAGCTTAAGTAGCGATGAGTCGGCGTTGAGTCGAGTACTAAGACGATCAGCTGGTATGCCCTAGAGATCGGCATGTCATCTCACCGATCCGAAACCTCCGCGGCATTCGCCTCGAGATCTAGAAGACCATTCTCAAGGATTAGAGCCTTATTTTTCTGCTTCCCGGTCGTGGTATGCTTCGCTTTCTTCCGGGCGCGATAAGAAGTAGCCTTTTTGATGGCAGCGTCGCCGAAGGGCGAACGCGCGGGCTTCGACGAGCGAAGGGACAGGCGCATGCTGCAACCAATGTAGGTACCGTGGCCAAGTTCTCAGTCCTTGTCGCGTAGTAACAGTCGAAGCTGAGAACAAGGGGAGTGTAAAACAGGACCTGAAATTGTTTGTGCAGACAGCACTTGCCCCAGGCGGCGGTATGCAGCTAGCACCGCTCCGGGCAAGTGCCACCCGTGCTACTGCTCCATATCAAAGTTTTATCCACTGATCGACGCATGGTGCTTTACCATCTTTAATGCAATTTCCGCTACTTCTGTAGCATATCTTAATCTCTTGTAAGTTGTAGGTGCAACGGACACTTACTAACAATGTTAAAACGAGTACTCGTTTACATGTTGCTGTAATGCGAGCCTTCCAAGGTTGTTTTCACGATTTAACCCACATGACTCGGTACCGAACTTCGACGATGATGACATGAGAACCGTGGGCGATCGTGCGCTCAACAACAAAAGCCCCACCTTGGGCCGCCGCTAAGGCACGGACGTGGCAATAGAGAGCAGTAGTCGCACGGCTGTGTATGATATACTAAATCTGGGTTTACTAGCTATCGTATCTACCTACGGCTTGTGACCTTCCACGGTTTGGGGGGCTCACTCATGTGCTGGTCGAACCTTGCAAGCGAGCCTTTCAAGCATATGTAGTTAACGAGAGAGTGTTGAGCCCCGATTAAGATACTTGCAGGCGTCTCAGGGTTACTGTCGAAGAACAGAGTTTTCAACCTCTTCTAGATGCGCGTAGCAGCAGTCAGAGGTAGAATGGCTTATCTTACGGCCTCTTTGTAGCAGTTCACACAATGAAACTGTTCGAAAACGACCTTTGTATCGGGTGGCATGTTCTCTGCGCGTTCAATCCATCTCAAGATATTCCTCTTTGCAGCTTCGAGACGAGGCGGGTTGAAGTATGTATCATGATGATTCCCGCGTTCAAGGAGCTGAATTCTAATTTCCTTGAGCCCCGACATGTTGGGGAAAGTTTGGGTATTACCAAATGCGCTCTAGACGAAACGTGAGAGGTTGAAGAACCGTGCGCTACCATCTGAACGCGCAGCATTCACATGCCCGGGGAATCCGTATCCGCGTTTGCTGACGAGTTCAATTCTCTCGAGAGAAGCCACCTGGATTGGCAACAACTTCGTGAAGAAGAACTCCCTTGCGTCGCTCTCAAAGCGGAAGGTATTGAGGCGATAAGGAAGCAAAGCTGCCTCGGAATAGACCTTGCGACAGCACTGCAACAAGTTCAAGGCGCCCTTCTACTCCTCCCCGACCTTCACCCCGGTGACTTTCAGGCCCCCGCCTCTGCTGTATTGGTAGGAAACGTCGGAATTGCTGAAGGTATTTGCGCCCAGGGTGTACCGCCAAATCGTGTTGCGAAGTTCGGCAGGAAGGCGAAGCAAGGGGGATCGCGCATTAGCCGCACTCCTAATCTAGCGTCAGTATCAATTGCGCTCTTTAATATAAAACTGTTATATTGCTTTATTAATATTACGTATAATTATATATAAAGTTAATAATTATATTACTTTACTAATCTATTTTTTTACTATTATTATTATTTTTACGCTACTTTTATTATAGGTCTAAGAGTTTCTAAATCTATATAGTATTAATATATTTAAGAATTTTTTTCTTTACAGCTTACTACTAAGAGTTAAGATTTTTACTTTTACTTATTCTTTATATAATAAAAATAAATACCTTTTACTACTATTAGATAAATTAGTTATTTATATAGTAATCTCTGTTATCTATTAGTATTAAAAATAGTTACCTAAAAGGGAAAATAAATATATTAGTTTATTTTTCTAATACTTTAAAATAGAGATTTAGCAGTTTAAGCTTTTATATAAATTTAAAATTTTTAATCTCCTTACTTTAGTCGGCGATATTACTTTATCTTTTAACCTAATTTATATATTTAGGTATTGTAGTAATATAGTTATATATATTATTTATTATATTATAATAATATAATTTATTAGTAATATTATAAATAATAAAAATTTTAGTTTCTATTATAGGTTTAGTATAGACGTTAGTAAAAATATAAAATAATAAATAATATATATATTTATACTTAGCTCTTAATACACTTTAAAGAGCCTTTTTTTTTATAAGAAAGTTACTTTTTATTATAGTATTAAGGTTACTATTTATAATATAAATCTTAAAGACCTTACTATTACTTTATTATTTTATTTAATATCTTTTATATATTTATTCTGCGCGCCTTTTAATATAATTAATATTTTATTATTTATACTAAATATTACATAATCTATTTAGGTCGGTAATAATAAAAAAGAAGAACCTTAGTATTAATTATATATCTAGAGTTAAAGAAAGTTAAGTACCTATTTTTATACTTTTTACTTTTAAAATTAATATTAAGAAAATTGTCTATTTATTTACGTACTCTATTTAATAATCTTTATTAATTTAGATATTATATAGCTATCCGAGTCTAAATTTATAAATTATCTGTCTTAGCTAGTTTTTTTTAGTTTTTTTAAATAGTTTTAATATATTTTTTATTATACTATTACCTTAATATAGACTTTACTAGTCTTTTTAAAAAAAGAATTATAAAAAGTAGTTACGTTTTAATTATTATATTATTATATTACTATTATAGTTAATTTTTATTTAGAAAATTTTTTAAAGTATTATTTACGCTTAATATTTATTACGATATATTCTTTATAAAATAGTCTAATTAATTTTAATAAAAATAGGTCTTTATTTTATTATAAAATTATATATATATTTATATATTAATTAAATAAATAGTATAGCTATAGTAGCTTAGAGTAACTAAATATTTATAAAACTATAAGTAGATTTTTAGTTTTAAGATTATTAATTTTATTAAGTTATTTATTATATACTAAAAAAAAATATAATAAATATTACTTTATAGCTCTATTATTATAATAAGATATTTATTTTTATAAATAAATAACTTATTAAATACAGTCTTAGAATAAAAATAAAATTTAATAGTATTATAAAATAGTATTATAAATATTAATATTAAAATTAAAATTACTATTAAAAATAAAATATAATTATAGTTATAAGAAAATTTTTAAAAAAATATAAAATTAATAAATATAGATATAGTAAAAATATAATCTTTATACTTTTTTATATATATTATAGTTTCTTTTTTAATAGTAGTAGTCTTAATACTAATTTTATTAAATTAGATTATTTTTATAACGTTGCCGCCTTGCGTATATATATTGAAGCCTAGAGGAGCGTACTCTATTAGAGAGCTCTCGCTCTTCGCGCCCCACACTTCCTTCCTGGCTGTCTTGTTTGCCGTTCCCCTTCCGTTTTTTGATGCCTCCCGGCTGTTCAGTGCGTGTCCGCCGCCGCTGCGCTCCTTCCTGGTGAATACGGCACCCCGCTACAGGCAGTGCTCCTCTTGCGAGTTTGCACTACGTCATCCGTGCTCCCCGTCTTGAATTTGGACCGCATAGTAATCGGAGCCATCGAATTGTTGTATCATCGTGTATCAATTTGCGAAAGGTTGCGGATGCTCGCGTGGATATCCTTTAGTGCGGCTGGAGAAGGTATGAGGTCAGGAATCAAAGAGCCAAATAAAAAAGGTGGGGTAGGCTGGTTCGGTCAGTGCCCCGCTAGTCATGGTAGTACACGTGCTAGTGAGAGTGCTGTTTTAAATATCAATTGCAGGAACAGAGCAATAGACACCAATTTCACTAATTAGACTATCTAATAGCGAGCAGTACGTATACCTAAAAAAAGCTAAATTCCTATAGCCGTATAATAGGATATAGTTTAATAGGATACGTAATATAAATACCATAATATTACTTATACGGCAAAGATAAAGAAGCGTAAATATAAAATATTTATAAGTTATAATTTTATAATCCATTTTATATACAAATAGATATTTGAACGTTAGCCGGGCGACACTAAATAACTTTTTCTAGACATAGGAATTTTGTAGCAGAGGTCCTTAAGACGAATGAATTGCTGGCTATATATCTACACATTATTGCAGAATGTGGGTTGCCCTTGGTACAGGTGCTTGCTCAAGTAGAGGCCGTTCGGATGGAAGACAAGGTCCTTTAACGGACAGGGCGAGCGGATCGTAAATCATATGAAATGGAGTTGGGGAATTGGAATGATTTCCCGGGATCGCCGCAGGCATTAGATGTAAGGGAGTTGCGTAGAAGGACCGATGAGCTTCCAGTCCCTTTCGGCGGTCAACCCTTCGAGCATACGCTACTCTCATCAACGTCTCCGAGGTCGACAGGCAGATTGGCGTAAGGCGAGTCGGTTTGGCCAAATTCAGAAAACAGTTTCAGGATATCCATTAGAGTGAGGCCTGCGAGGTCGGAAAGTTGGCGGGCGGAAGGCGCTTGACTTCTTCGCCATCGTGTAGTTCCATCGTTGCCATCACTTCATCAGAATACGGCCGATCCCATCAAGGATTCGATAATATGCTAATATGCTAGGAAATAAATTTGTTTTATTGGATCTTAACAAGATTCAAAAGACAGGTTCTCCTTTATTGTCGTTACTAACCTAAACAGAGTATATAATAACTAGTATAAATAATAATATATTAATTATAGTAAAAAAGCGTACTAAATAAGAATATAAAAAGTAACTTTTTACTAAAATAGAAATATTAAAAGTAGAAGTGATATATTATATAATAGTAAAAGTAAATACTAACTATAATACTATAGTTAAAACTAGTAATCTATAAAAATATTTTATCTAATATTTTTTTTTTTACTAATATCTTAATTACAGTTCTATAAAAGCTAATAGTTATATTTAATACTAAACCTAAAATAAAAATTATAATAATTTTTATTATTTATTATATTATAAATAATTTATTTAACTACTATAAGTATAGGCGGATTACTAGTATTATTAAAAATAATAAATATATAAATATAAAAAATAAAATTATTAGTAAAAGTATAAAAACTAACCTAAAGACTATTAAAAAATAATAAAAATTTAAACTCTTAGAACTTTACTTTAAAATTTAAAAAAAAAGTAAACCTATATATTTACTTTTTTATTAAAAAAGTCTTTTACTTATATAGGTAAAAGGAGATTCTTCTTATAAAAATAATTACTAATATATTTAAAATTAACTTTTTCCTCTTTAAATAATTATTAAAGAGTATAGCTATTAGGGCTAAAAAAAATAAGCTTTCTCTAATAAAGTAGGCTATAAAAAAAATTAATAAGTATACTAATACTATACAGATCTAGGATCTCTTAAATATAAATAAGTAATATAAAATAATAGTAATAGTAAAAAGATAAATTAGTAATAAATTAATTAAATAAGTATTAACTTTATATATAATTATATATAATATTCATAAAGCGACATAACAGCTCTACATCAAAAAGCGGATTTAAAAGACAAATGAGCTGAAGCTTATTAATCATGTCGATTCGCCCATGACAGATGGCGGGGATCATGACCTTCGCATTTGTATGCCATCGATTTTCGTGCGTTGTATTGCCCCATAACCGACACCACACCAGCCTGCTGTATGGCATTCCATGATTTTGTGCTGCTAAACCGTGCGATTTAGAAAGAGGATTTCAGGGGGATAAGGTTGAGGTCGCGCTGAAAGGTGACTTTGATGTTCTTGTTCGCGGCTTCGATCTTCTCCTTAAGCTCCTGCTCTGACTGATCGATGAGCTTGATCAAGGTGTCTCGGTCCTTGCCTTTCTTATGGCAGTAACAAGCAGGCACGGTCGTAAGGACGCATAAGTTTCGGAGGGCGGGAAATTCGGAGAAGCCGTCACCCGAATTCCACCATTCGGGAAACAATGGTTCGTCATCTTCGTCTCTGAGCAAAAGTCCTGGGTCGTAGATCTCAACGAATGTGTGCCAAGACACCTGGGTGGACAAATGAACGCTTGTGATGCTCTCCCTAAATGCAGAGTCAGTACAAGTTCAGGATCCTTTGTATTACTAGGAGTTGGCTATAAGATAGCTGAATATACGGCGAATCACTCCGCACAAGAGTTTTGACGTACCGTGCAGCGATGGGAAGCCGGCTCGACCACTTCTTCAGTATTGCCGGAGTGTTCGCGCGGAAGGTGTTGAGCTTGAACGGCAATAAGACCGTCTCGACGTACAGCTGACGCGACACGCGGGTTAGAGCGAGATACGACTCGCTCTTCCGCTTAACCTTCTCAGACAAGCCGCTGCGGGGTTGTATCACGAAGTCCTGGTCGCCGAGCGCGTATGAGTAGATGCGGTTGCGTATCTCTGAGGGAAGCTTTAGTAAGGGCGACACTCGCTGATTCCTCTGCACTCTGTACGGCGTTAGCTCTTATGTCTGAGGAACTTATTAAGCGCCCTTGTAGGGCATCAGACTAGGCAGCGAAGCTGTCCAAGAAACCACGCGCCTGTTGCATAGCATAGGGTAATACGTAGTGCCTGAGAACTTACTTCTTGAGGTACTTTCCCTGCTTGCGATCCACGTCAAGGAGTCCGTTCGGGTGACTTCGCACAGGCGGATGCGTGCGAAGTTTGCCCGCTATGCCTGCTGATGTCGTAGCTGGCAGCTTCCGTGTTGGATACTTCACCATGGTGTCGGGAGGAAAGTGTCGGGCGAAAGATACGGCTGATGGATGTCGATGAGGGTGTGCAAGAAGATGGGGGAGACGGGAGGTGCTGAGCGTGACGTAGTTAAATGAGAATGGGTGCGCATAGGAATAGTTGGCTGCTACCTTCGCAGCGATAGCACGTGTGCGAGGCGATCAAGCGAGCGTGCTAGCCGAGCCAAGCGATCAGGTGGGTGAATGTGCCGAGGGTGTTACTGCTCCCTGATATCACCGTGAGGATAGAATATACGTCACTTGATCGACCCCTTTTCTCCAGGTAATATTACTACCGTATCACCCCATTATGCGCCCTTCCCAACGCCGCGATCGACTACAATTATCGCGGACTATGTAGCTACTGCGAATGGTAGAATCTGCGACCTTGGGATAACGAAGCTTCGAGAGTAGGTGGCACAGGGGTGCATCTAGGGGGTTTGGTTCCATGGATAGGTACTGTGAGGACCCAATTGGAAAATCTACGCCGCATTAATACTTTCATAAATATCATGGATCTTATCGATCACTATCAAACAATTATAATACTCAACTAGCGAAACAAATTAGGACACGGATAAACCTGTAAGGCCGGTGGCATCCGTTCTCGATCAAGTTCGTGGGCAATCTAGCCACCGCCCACTATGGCGTACCTGCCGCAAAAGCTGCCAGCAATGTATTGGGTACAACCCATAATTAACAATCAGTAAAGCGTTATGGAAATTGCAGGAAGCGAGCCAAACATCGAGATCCGCATTTTATCACTAAAAGTGTGCAGATCGCACAGAAACCTGCTAATAAAGAATCCATGTGATTAATTCCATCATTATATCGCCACCTTCTTAGTCGAGCATTATATTTAAAGGCACATAGTTCGCTAAAGCGGACCTGCAGCTGCTTGAGAATCACCAGGTCCTCTGTTTGTTTTCTCGAGCTCGTCAAAGATAAGTACGTCGCCCGGAATGACGACAGCTTTGAATCCAGAGAGGATCGTCATGAGCCGCAATGTAGAGAGTAGAGTCCAGTCAGATGATGCACCCCGTAGGAAAACGTCGTAAGGGAAGCCAACGACGTATATGACCGTTGCGACGACACTTCCGCACAAGGTTACCCCTGTTGACATTATAGAATATGCGGCCTCTGATTCAGAGTTGGTTCACATCTGGATGTAGTCTTTGTGCTCTCGAAGAGACTGAACCTGGACGTACTCTTTGCCTATGCTCCGTCAGCTGAGCCATTCACGATATGTCAGTTTACTATGGAGGCGACGTACAGTACCTGTAATGAGACACTTGTGCGCCTTCTACGACAATTTGTGCATCTACCCAGCTGTCGTTTGCGGCATAGACATCATATTCCAGGTTATTGAAACCTTCTCGCGAATGGGAACCGAAAGTGAGGGCCTTGATGTGTTCGACATTAGGAAGGAGCGTGTCGAGCTGCAATGCGATTACATCCACTGATTCCCTGGCGCGATTCGCCATAGTTGTCGTATCACCAATGCTGCGAACCTCTAACTGGAGTTCCGTTATCAAGGCGCGTCCCTTACGATTCATCGTGTAGAGGAGGGGACGAAGGTTAATGAAGCGGGACACTGAGAAGACGTTGAGCGCAAATGGCAGCAACCTTGTCTCGTTGTAGATCTGACGGTAAACGAGTAGCAAGGATAGCCATGTCTTCTGGCCATCTCTAAGGGGCGAGAGGAACTTCATCTTTGGGCTGTGCCAGCTGCTACCAGTACGAGTCTGGCACAGTACTTTTCCACCGAGGACGTAGCTGTAGATTTTGTTGCGGATCTCGGGAGGAAGCCGTAGAAGCCTACCTGTTGCGTTGTCGATCTTGACACTAAATGTATATGTTAGCGGCATATCCACTGCAGTGCAAAAGAAAGGTCGACTAGAACCTTACATTGTCCGCTGCTCGTCGTCCATGTTGTTTGGCTCGAGCATTTTCTTGCGAGGGGGCTTGTTCGCTGGTGGTTTTCAGGCTTGTCGACACGAAAGCAAACTCGAGGCAGGTGTCTGGTTAAGGAAGGACTCGGGGCAAGGATCTTATATACCCTTCGAAGAAAAGCTGTGGCCACCTTTGGTCCCCAATCCGGCAAGGTGTATCCGCTCAACGATGTAATATTACGCAGGTAAGAGAAATAGGATGAATGGGACCATAGTATGGTCGAATCCTCCAGGAGAGGAGAATAGTAGATAGAATTCTTACGCCTTCTGCAGCAGCGTCTGATAAGACTAGACTTAATCCCAATGTGTGAATGAAAGGACTCCATCACAAATATGTGTAGGATTGACACCGCGCTCCCTACCCAATAGCCATTGTGTTAATTATCCAGGGACAAAACATGTAGATTGTAAACGGGGTAAAATTGCAAAATGACTATTCATGATGAAGGATTGCCCCAGTACGAGAAACCGAAGAGCTGGCGCTGGTACGGTCGGCTCTAGCGCATCCAAGACCAAATGCGCGTTTCTAATAAAATACAGAAATTATTAAGACATAGTTCTGGCTATTTTGTGTTAACCTGGATAGTCGATTCGAAGGCCCAATTACCCATACGTATGCCCATTAGCGATGAGGAAGCAAATCGTCTGGGGAGACCGTGTCGAATGATTTTGTCTTCGTTAGAGACCCAACTCGTGCATTGCCCGCTCCAACAGAACGCCTCGGGGGAATATTGGCTTGGTGTTGGGTCTCCGCTTATCCTCTCCCGCCAACCGCTCCGCGTGTAGCTTATCCAGGGCCTCCTCAAGCTGGAGTGCATCACCAGCTTGACGTCTCGCCGCTTCGTATGCGTCCGTCTCCTGCTGCTCCTCCTGGGTCATCAGTTTTGGGGCTACAACCACCTCCACGGTAGTAGACCATGCCTCGGAAAGGTCCTCAAGGTAAGGTACCAGCTCTTCAATCACGCAGGCATAGAAGCCGCCCTTGCGCGTCGGGCACGGGGACGGTATAGTCTTATCCGCGCGGTGAGGCTTGCGGCATTCACCAGGCGCCCACTTCGCGGGGTGGTCGTGCTCCTTCTCGTCGGCGTGTTCAGTATTCCAGTCAATGTACTTGTAACGATGCCGGTGCTATTCCACAGTCAATCGCACAGCGCATGATAAGAGCGGGGTCAGCATATACCGCAATGTCAACGAAGGCCAGCTCCTGCTGGGGTAGCTCCCGTACGGGCTGCGGAGACTCTGCGCTACATTGCCACTTGAGGACGATATCGACCAACCCATCGCGCGCCAGGTTGTGAGCATGCTGGCGTCGATACCGCTCGACCTTCTTGCGGAGCATGTCCTTGCACTTCTCCGATATTCCCGCCGCATATTGAGCGGAGCAATAATCACTATGCACTACATGTTAGCCTCAGTGGATTTTAAACAGAGGTGCAATATCCAGGAACGCCCAGGCCCAGACACTCGTACAGTTTCGGTAGAAGAGCGAGTTCCGCCTCAGCGGCGCGCGCCGCGAGATCCTTGGCGATCAAGTGGTGGATCTTCCCGGTATCATAATCAATCGTGTTTAGAACAGACGTTACGCGCTTCTCGATGTCGAGTAAGTGTTGCCCGACATGTGCAGCTTCCAAGACCTTGCTCGTGGGGTAGATATGGCGTCTGCGAGAGCTTGATGAGCTCGGAATCTGTGCATAGGAAATCATGGGCCTTGCTTACTTAGTTTTAGCGTCCCATGTTTCCCCATTTTCGACGGGCCAATTGAACAACCTTCCACAAAGTTAGTATCGCACACTTGGCAGGGTGAAACTCATGGTCGAAGCGTATCATTGGCAAACTTACGGTGTTTGATCACCACTAGACATGCTTGCGATTGACTTGTTTGAGCAAACAACCATGACAAACTGAGACCGTTTCAGGGAGTCGTTGCCAGGAAGAGCCGTTGAAATTATGTGATTGTCTAGGCGTAGCAAAAGTGAAGGTAAACGCGTGGGCCGTGAGCCACGTGCGTCGCTCTTAGCAACGTCACGTTGACAAGCTTGCGGGAAAGGAACATGGTAAAGGTGGAAGTAAAGCATATAGTGAAAAATCCTACGGCTCTAAAAGTACGTGAATTGTGGTATGTTCCTGCACTAATGAGTGAAAGACACAAGTAGCAAATTAGCGTTTGCTGTGCCTAGTGAGCATATGTCCTGGGCATGGTGGTACTAAGTTCCGCGCGAGTCTCGTTAAGTAGTGGTCCCGGAGGTTGAATTAGGTTTTTCACCCAGTGAATACCTGAGAAGAGCATATGTTGACAGTCGAAGAGAAAGAAGGGAGAGGAACCACGACCACGAACTTGAAAGTAAGTGGACCGAAACAGGCTAGGGCTTTGCGAATTTTATCCAGACCTTCGAAGTACGCATCGCCTTTTGTGCCACCTTATTGCCTATTGTAGGCACCAGAACGCCAACTCTTGCCCTATGTTCCTAATTTGGGCAAACGAGTTAGTACTTTTGGCTTCCCGTTGTACCGCATTGACACTTACTACGTTGTTACAGATATCACCCTACCATTCAAACCGTTATCGGAAGCACCCCAAGATATCTGCCACCTCTAAACCTCGAATGCAGTTCATTAGTTGAAATTTGTACGCGCAGGATCGCCGGGTTGCCTACAAAAGTAGCTACTTGTTGAGCGCCCTTGTGGGGCATCAGGCTGGGCAGCCAGATAAAGTTCGGTATGCTAAATAATAGATTTTTACTTATCGTCTCTTTATAAAATACGGTACGCTAATACTAGTAAAAAAGTTATAGACCTAAATATATATTAAGCACTATAAAAAGATCTTTTTATATTTTTTATATATATTATATTTATATATTAATTAAACAAAAAGTGTGGCTGTGGTAGCTTAGGGCGAATAAAAGGGGTTTAAAAAAGGAGGAGTATGTATATACCTTTATACTTAATGTGTTAAAAAAATTTATATTTTTTTATTACTAAATTTTTATATAAAAAGCTTTTAAAATAATAGTTATACTATTATTATTAGCTTTACTATATTTAAATATTAAATTTAAGTAAACTTTTTAGACGTATAAAAATTTTAGAAATATAAAACGTTCTAATATTAAGTTAAAAATAAAAAGACTGTTAAAATAAAAAATACTTTTTAGTTAAATAATATCTATTTTATTAAACTTATATTATATATTTATATATTAATTAAATAAAAAGTATAGCTATAGTGGCTCAGCGCGACTAAAAGGGTTTTAAAAAAGGAGGAGTATATATATACCTTTATATTAAACTTATTATTAGTTACTATACACTAGCTTTCTTAAAGGTTTTTATTATTAATTATATATATAGAGATTTATATATAAGTAGTACTAATATTAATAGTACGTAATTATTATAGGTAAACGCGCTCTCGCTTAAGTACAAGCGCTAAAATAGATACGCCTACGCTAGTCTACGCTAGCGTCTTAGTATATACTTTTATCTTATACTCTAAAGTACCTAGTTAGCTCTCTATACGTAGATTCTTATTAATTATTAATATTTAATATCTATTTTTAAGTCTTTATAATATAATCTACGTATCCCTCTACGCCTATAAATAAAATACTTATAAAATAATATTTTATAATAAACCGCGTAAGTACTAAATTTTAAAAATTTTATATTCTACTAATTATATAGTTATAGTAAACTAGTTCTTTATACTATATAAAACGCCTATTAGTATAAATAAGATAGCAAAATTTTATATACAAACTTTATCTAAATAGACTAGTAATAGCGCTGTCTAGAAACCGGCTAGTAATAGCGCTATTTATAAATTAGTTAGTAATAGTACTATTTATAAACCGGCTAGTAATAATACTATTTATAAATTAACTAGTAATAGCGCTGTTTAAAAACTAGTTAGTAATAGCACTACTAAAAAGTATAATACCTAAAAGTTAACTTAGTATATACTAGCTAATAATATATTATATAATTAGTTAAATAAATTACTTTTACTATTACTGCCGCGATCGCCTAATATAGTAAAAAAAGTTATTTTTAAGTTTAAAATTAGTAAACCTTATAAAAGTATAATTACTAAACTATTAAATATTTTTTATAAGTTTAGTAAATAGTTTATAAATAACCCTTTTACTAAAAAGGTTAAAAAGAACCTAATAGTAAATATAGGCGAAAAATCTTTAAAAAATAGTTACTAAAAAAGTAGCTTTAGTATTTTATATTCTATTTTACTAAACGTTAGCAATAATAATAATAAAAATTTTAATATAATAACTATTACTAGTTAACCTATAATAGACTAATAATTATAATATAGCTTTATAGTTAACTATAAAGTATTTATTAAGTAAACTAAAACTACAGAAGCTAACGTTTTATTATTTATTAAAATAACTATTATAGCTAATAAAGAGTACCCTAAAAAAAAAAAATTTAAGTATAAATACTTTATTTTAGCGTGCACCCTACTTAATAAATAACTTATAAATAAGTATATTATTACTACTATTTTTTTTACTAATAACTTTTAGGTAAGCGTAGTAGAATAACTAAAAAATTAGTTTACTATTATTTTAAAATACTTTTACTACTAAAATACGTTACGTAGTAATCTAAATATAGTTAAATAAATAATTAAACTTATAAAGTAGTTAGAAGTAAAGGCGTAAAAACTATAATATATTACTAAAATAAATATAGCGTAACTAAAACTATAAATTTAGTAATAAAAATAAAATTTTAATAGCACCTTCTAATTAATTACTTATATTTATTAAAAGCGTAGTAGCGCGAGGAATAACGTATATATTTTATAAAAAAAGCTAGACGCTAAATAGCAGCATTAACTAACTACTAATAAAACTCTTAATAAGGCAATCTAATATAATAATAAATATAAGTAATACTTTATTATAGTAATTTAAAAAGCGCGTAAACTATAAAATAAACTAAAATACTTAAAAATATTAGTAAAAGCTTTTTATAGTATTATAGCTAACGATAAATTTTTTAAAATAAATAAAAAGTATTAAAAAAATAGTAAAAATAAAAAATAGAAAATAGTACTATATAAGTTACTATAAAATCTTACGTCCTTAAACCCGTTTAATAATAATAGTAGTAATAGTTCTAGTAACTCTAATAGTTCTTCTTAATATAGTAATATAAAATTAATATTATCTAATAAAGTTTATTTTATATTTTATAAGAATTAACAGCGATGTAATAGTATACTAGTATTAATAGTTAGTATTACTACTTCTAAAAAGGAGCACTATTTAAATAATAAATAAAAGAATATTAATAAGTTTAGTAGTACTGTTAATCGGGCTTAACTATAACGGGCCAGATCTAATAGGTTATAATAGTAGTACTTATTAATAAATATATAATAAGAAAAAGACTTTTTTATTTCTTTTTAATACTAACTACCTATTTCCTTTATATTTAAACTATTATATATTATCGTAAGTTTATCTTGCCTGCACTTATAGGTATTTTATAACGCTTTTTTTTTCCCTTTATATATTATTACTACGTTCGTTTATTATATTGTCTATTATATTTACCTATTATGTTTATCTACTATATTTATCTGTTATTATTAATTACTATCTTATATATAGCTTTTATATTATTACTAATACTTTTCTTACTAACTTTTTTATATTTTATAGCTATACTACTGTTAGAGTAACTATTACTATTTTATTTTTAAACTTAGCGTAGTTAGAGTTATTTTAGTTATTTAGTATAATTAAAAAATACTACTTTTATTTACAAATATAGTTTAGGTTAGTATTTATAATAATAAGATTTTTAGGATTTATTACTATTGCGACTATATAAGTTAGTAATAATTACTATTACTATAGCTGTAGCTGTATAAGTATAGCGTACGCTTACCTATTTCTACTATAAAGTAGCAGTTTATAGTTATTAGACTTATTATTTATTTTATACCTACTTACCTATAAAGGCGAAGTCTTTTAGTAGTATATTAGAGTTTTATAAAAATTACTAGTAAAGTAGTTTTTATAAGAATAGATTTAGTTATATAAAAGATACTATAGGTATTACTTTTATAGAGTTGTTTATCTATAATATAGTTATAGATATCTAGTAAAAGATTTAATGCAGCTGCCTAGTATAGTAGACTACTTATTATACTTTTCTATTATCCTATATATATAGTAGCGGGGGCGCTAGTATATATTAATACCCTATAGTATACTATAGATATACTACCTTTTTTTTTCTTTATAAATAGACGCCGCGTACTAGGTTAAAAGGTAATACTTACTTACGTATTACTATTTTAACTTATTATAACTATCCTTAGTATAACGCGTTAATATGTAACTACGCGCTGTTTATCTCCTATTATTATATTTAGATTATTATAGAGCTGTTTTACAGGATCTATATAAAAGTACTATACTAGTTATTTCTTTTAAAATAAAGGTACTACGCTAAAAGCGTAGCTTTATTTAAAAAAAAAGTACTACTAATAAGAATTTAAATATATAAATTAAAAATATAAAAATAAAGTTTTAGTAGTTATATAAACTTTTTTTTAATAAGTAATTTAAAATTAAGTACCTCTATTAAGTGTATAAAAATTATATATTTATTTATATTTATAATTATACTATTATAACGTTAGATAATCTATACTAAAATATATAAAAATTATATAATAACCTATAAAAGGTCTTTAGTTTAATTAATTAATAACTTGCTACGCTTATAAAATTTAATTTTAATAAATTATAGTAATGTAAAGATAAGTTTTTTAGTAAGTAACTAGCCCGCTTTAAAAATAAAGTAACGTAAGCCTACTTAAAGTCTATTTTAATAAAGTTTAAAGCTATAACTAATTTTAATTTATATTTAAAAGCCGCTGCGATAAGTGCGGCTCTAGTAAATAAAATTTAAATATAATTTATTTAGTAACTATTTTAATATAAAACTCTTAAAGACGTTATATATATAAAAAGCCTAAAAAAAAATAATAAAAATAATAAAAATAATAAGAATAATAAAAAGTCTATATAGGCTAGCACTTTTACTAGTAGGAGGCATAATTTTAATAATAGACGTAACTTTACCTCTAATCTAAATTATTACTTATTAAAAGAATTCTACGTAGTCTAAGCTAAGAAAGTATATATTTATTATTTAAGGCCTAGCTATATACTAAATTAAAATTAGCTTAACTTTTATAAAAAGGGCTCTATAGCTTTAGTACTAGTTAAATAGCTTTAGATAATAAATACTTAAGATACTAATATTAATAATATCTATAATAGCGACTACGATATTAAATATTAAAAAAAAAATATAATTTTTAAAAATAGTTACTTTTAAAGACTTTTACCTACGTATAAAAAAGAAATCTTTAATACTCTTTAGTATTATCTTATAGTAAAGCGACGTATACTAGTAAACTAATTAAGTTTATAATTATTTTTTATTTTATTAAGTAATAGTTACTATACGACTTATAGTTTATAAAAATAACTTATTACTACTATAGTATATAGCGCGACGGATTATCTACCTAATTATAATAAAAATCTACTAAATAAACTACCTTATAGCGCTTAGATAAAACTAAAGATATAAATTAATATATTTAATAGAACGTTAGTTACTATACGTATTTTTTTAAATAGTAGCTATATTAAATAAGTTATTAATATTAATTTTATATATATTTATAAGCTCTAAATAGTTATAGTATAAAGTTCTATTATTTTAAAATTTACTAATAGTAACGTTATAGGTAAAATAATATATATAGCTAAAATACGCATAGTAATTAAAAGATATATTAGTAAAAATTAGTACTAGATTATAGATATTATTAGCTATAATATAATAGTTAAATAATTATAGTTTAAAACCTATAACCCTTTGTATAAGTAGAGTAAAAAAATAATAATATTTAAGTTAGACTATTACTGTAGTAATTATTTATACTAGTTTTTACTTATTAAAGTAATATACAACCGACATAATAATAGTTATACTAAAATAATTAAATTAAAAAATAAAAATAGCGTTAATATAGTAATTATTTTAGCTAAAGCTGCTATAAAGATAGCTTATTATAATTTAAATTTTATTATCTAGATAATACTAGAAGACTAAATACGTCTTAAAATAAGTAATAACGCGGATAACGTATAATATATTTATATAACTTTTATAAAAACTAAATAGATCGCTGCTGCAGCTATATAAGCTAACTTTAATAAATTTTATTTAAAAGTTAATTAACTATACCCTATAATTAATAAAATTAAATAAAGATTACTAAAATAATTTTATTATATTACTAACCTTTAGAACTTTAAAGAAGTAGTTAAACTACTACCCTAATAACTAGGTATTAACTATAAAATATACTTAAAAGAGAATAGTTAGCTAATAGTATAGTACTACTTTAGTACGTTATATAAAAAAGCTAAGGCTATTAAGGCCTATATTTAGGCTAAAATAGTAAAGAGTTATATATATAAAAATAACTTACTATTTATTATTTTATTACTAGTTATTAAAAGGCCTAAAGGTAGTATCTGTATATATATTAATTATTATCGTCTTAATAAAATTATAATTAAAAATTATAATATCCCGCTAAAGCTAAAAAAGATACTTACTTATATAAATAAGGCGTATATATTTTCTAAATTTAATATTATTACGGCCTTTAATAAAATTAAGATTAAAGAGAGTAATAAATATAAAATAGCCTTTCTTATATAGTTTAGTTTATTTAAATATATAATTATATTCTTTAGATTATATAACGCTTTAGGTACTTTTTAATAATATATTAATTAGCTACTACGCGAGTACTTAAACGATTTTTATTTAGTTTATTTTAATAATATTATTATCTTTAGTAAAGATAAAGAAGACTATAAATAATATTATTTTAAAGTACTATATAGACTCCGCGAAGCTAGCTTATACCTTAATATTTAAAAGTATAAATTTTTAGTATAATATATTAGCTATTTAGGTATAATACTCTCTATAGATAGTTTAGAAATAGATCCTACTAAAGTTAAAGCTATTATAGAATAGAGATAACCTAAAATAATTAAAAATATTTAGGCGTTTATTAGTTTTATAAACTTTTATTAATAATTTATACACCGCTTTTTTTATATAGTAAGACTACTAATTAAGTTAATATATAGTACTATAAAAAAAATTATACTAACGCTTACTACTAAAAATACCTTTAAGTAGTTTAAGCGCGCCTTTATTAACGCTCTAATATTTACTTACTTTAACCCTAATATACGTATAATTATAAAAACTAACGTATTTAATTAGGTTATTACTAGTATACTCTCTTAGTATAAGAATAACGTCCTATAGCCTATTACTTTTTTTTTTAATAAAAATAAAACTAGTAGAGCTTAATTATCCTATTTATAATAAAGAGCTTATAGTAATTATTTATACTTTTAAAAAGTAGTAACCTAAGCTCGCTAGTACGCTTAACTTTATAAAAGTATTCTCTAATTATAAAGCTTTAGAATACTTTATAATAACTAAATAGCTAAATTGCTAATAAGCCTAATAGGCTAAGTTTTTATTAGAATTTAACTTTATAATTAAATATAGGCCTAGTAAAAGAGGTATAAAGCCTAATATACTAATATAATAAACTAAAAATATTTCTATAAATATATTTAATAATTAAATATAATACTAACGGTAGGTACTATTATCTTTTAAGTAATTTAACCTACCTACGTATATTATATATAATAGCGGCTCCTAATACGCTATATACTTAGTTAAGATTTTAATAAATATAATAGAGTTAAATACTATAAGCTTATTATAATAGATTTATAAAATTAGTAAAAAGCTATTTATTTTTAATAGTTAGGATAAGGACACTGCTTTAAAACTTTATAATAATTATAAAAACGCTAATAGCACGGACCTACGAAGACTATTTAAAGTAGTTAGTTTCTATAATAATATTATTAAAGCTATAGTTAACGCTATAGAGAGTAGTATACGCTGTATACCCTACTAGTTTTATTATAACTTTAGTATTTATATTGAACTATAAAATTATTATTTAAATAATAATTTATTATATATTAATAATAAGGTCTTCGTGCCCTATAATAATAAATTTTAAATATATTTTATATAACTATATTATAATAAAAATATTACTAAATATAATAGTAAGTATAAAACGTATACGTAACTATTGCAATATTATTACTAGCTATATTATATAGATAGCGTCGCCTGTTATATACGTAACTATTTTACTTATTTTAAAATAAAATTAAAATATAAGAGTAAGTATAGCCTATTATATTTATTATTTATACTAAATACTTACTAGACTAGTATATCTATTAATTTTATTACGCTATTACTTAAAAGCTATTATAATAATTATACTATAGATATATTATAGTCCTTATAGATAGATTATTAAAAAAAAAGTTTATACTCTTAATATCTCTTAATATAAAAATTTATATTTAAATTTTTATTAAATATATTTAGTGTAAAAAAAATTACCCTTTAGAGTTTGTTACTAACTATAGTACGTAATTTATATTTTAGTTCTAAAAACGCCTATATAAATAAGTTAGTATAATGCCTAAACTATTAATAGCTTTTTACTCTAAAATAGATAGCTAGATAAAAATTACTAATTAGGTATTAAAAGCTTATTTACACTACTTTATTAATTATAAATAAAATAACTAAATAAAGTTATTACTTATTATAAAGTTTAAAGTAAATAGTAGTATTACGTTAATAGGTATAATACTATTTAAAACTATAAAAAAATATTTACTATATATAGATACTAAACCTCTCAGTATACTACTAAAAGAATAAAAAGTAATATATAATACGTAAGCTATAAATAGACTTCTTATACGCGTAGACTATATAAAATAATAACTATACTTAGTACTAATATAGATATAGGTAAAAATAAAAAAATATACTAATAACTAATAATTACCAGCCCTAGAGATCTACGTAGGTAATTAGATTATTTTTAATATATATAATATTTATACGCGTTACTCTAAAGGACTAAAAAATAAAAACCTTAAACTATTTAAAATTATAGATATTTATAATAGATAACTAGATAACTACTATAGTATAGGTTAAGTTTTTAAACTTAACTTTACTAGTTACGCTATACTTAAGAACGTTTATTTATAATTTTATCTATAGTTACTCTATTTATAAAATATAATACTATTACTAAAATAGTAGTAAAAACTATAAAGGCTAGTTATTATTAAAGAAGACCTGCTAGTTTATAATATTAAAATAATACTTAATTATAAAGTTAATAAATATATAATTAATTTTAATATTAGTCGTAAAGACTTACTAAAATTTCTTATTAAATAAAAAGATTTTAATAACTCTAACTAGTAATTTTACTTTAATATTATAGGCTATTAAAAATATTTTATAAAATACTATTAGCGTTACCTATAAACGTCTTAATAATTAAGTATATTCTTTTTAAAGGCTTATAATATATAAATAGCTATTGCCTAGCTTATAATAAATAAATAATTAACTAATAACGAATAATAAAGATATAACTAGTAAATAAGTAGTATAATAGAATTATAAGAATAATATAGCTTAGTATAAAAAACTCTCTTAAAGGTATAAATAGCAAATAAAAGGAGTTATACTTACTTATTATACTTATAATTCTAATAGTTAGGTTATAATAAACGTAGTTTTATAGTTTATTATTTAAGTAGTTGCGCGTTTTACTGCTCTAATAGAAATATTTTACTTTTATAAGTATTTAACTCTGCCGTACTATATAAAAGTTAAAAATATATAAAATTAATTATAAAGCTTTAAAAATAAAGCTTTTTAAAAAGGGGGATAGTATTATAGGCGAATACGCCTTTACTTAGGTATAAGCGCTAAAATAGGTACGCTTACGCTAGCCTACGCTAGCGTTTTAGTATATACTCTTACCTTACGCCCTAGAGTATCTAGTTAGCTCTCTATATATAGATTCTTATTAATTATTAATATTTAATATCTACTTTTAAGTCTCCGTGACAGTAATAGTAAATACGTAAAAAAAAAGTACTTTTAGTATAAAAAGAATCTAGTAAAAGTACTTAAATAATATCTTTTATATAATAACTACGTACTTTTAATATTAGGTATAGACTAGCGAACGGGTTAGAGTTATATAGGTTACTTGGGATCGTATAGACTATTTATATAAGTAAGAATATTAAAGTCTTTTTTAAGAAGTATTTACTAATATTTTAAATATTATTAATTAAATAATAATATAATAATAAAACTTTTAGCGTATAGGCTAAAGTTAAATTATAAAGTATAAATAATATAGTTTATATTATTAAATATTATGTACTTTAAAATTTAGTTTTTCTTTAAGTGTAGATTCTAAAGTATATAATATCTAATAATATAAACTATATTTTTTTATAATTTATAATTAAACTTTAGGGTATATATATACTCCTCCTTTTTTTAAAACCCCTTTTAGTTGCCCTGAGCCACTACAGCTACACTATTTATTTATTTAATATATAAATATTAAAAAGTTAGTAATTACTTTTTAAAAGAGACTTTAGTATTTTTACTTACGTAAGATCTAAAGTACCCTATATAACTCTAACCTATTCGCCACCCTAATTAGGTATTTAAATAAGGCTATAAACTATTTAGATTAATAGTAGTTTAGGGATATTAAAATTAATATTTAAATACTATTTATAAATATAAAGGTATACACATACTCCTCCTTTTTTAAAACCCCTTTTAGTTGCCCTAAGCCACTATAGCTATACTATTTATTCGATTAATATATAAATATATATATACTATTTATAAAATTTAGTATTAAAAGACTACTAGGTAAAAAAAAAACACGAGTTATATAGCGTACCAAAATATATTATTAGTTAGCGTTGCGGTAAATAAATATAGAACACGCGTTATCTTAAGAAAACGAGACTATAAAAGTAGCTGTCTCGTACGGGCGTAGATGATTAGCCTATTGGGGAACCAGTGCTTTTTACTCATCTGTATCTCTTGAATAATCTAATGTCCAATTTCAATCTTCATTGCGTGAGCGACAGTGTATGGATACAGCAACCCATCTTTTCCCTGCAATGTCGGGCTTGTTGACGGTTCAGCACGATACGTTATTCATTAATGCAAGGCTAGCCCGTATTCGGTTAGTACGATTTCCTAGGACCCGACGCACCGGTGCGTGGACGTGAACACCATCCTCTTGCGATGACTAAGAGTGCTTTTCGTCCTTTCAATTCACCAGATCTTTCTTCTGCACCTGACAGCCGACCTCGTGTCTCTACATGCATGTCTTTCATGCTGGAACATGTTAAGCGGCTGTGGCCACCTTCGCCCAGAGAAGGAAGACATGATGCACTGATTGCAATGCCTTCTCAATACAACATTCTGCCGGTCGAAGTACGCGTACGTCTTCAAGAGGCTATAATTTAATCATATATTAGAGAGGCGCATAAAGCGCCGCGGCGCAAGGACAAAACAACTGGCAAGCGCATAAACTGCTCGCAAGATTGTTCCGAACAACCGAAATCGATTCAGGAACAGGTATAGCGGGCATTCGAGGCCGGAGCGACGAGCAGCTAGTTGACTCGCGAAGCGAGAATGATATTGCCACACTCCGACCCTGCGGCGTTCACGACGTCGAACAAGCACCATGAAGATCACTAAAGTCCAGTACTGAGCCATGAACTTCAACATGGCCCCCCAAACCATATATTGAAACCCAATGAGCATATATTGATTAATCAGGTGAAGGATTTCAGGATGTTGATCAATAGGTCATTTACGAAGGCCCGCTTCTACTTCTTCTCGCTGAATGGGGTCGGGCCTTGGAACACCAGGTGCAACGGGATTGCATGTTGTCAAACGTCTTGCCACGACACTTGAATCACGAAGCTGGTTCCAATGGATCCATGCATACCTAAGGGCGTGGCAGATGAGTAGAACCAGAGTCGCCCTTGAAGCTAAACTGTTAAATATATAATATATACTTCAATAATACTCTATCAATATACCATTTCAGCATAAGCGTACCCATGGTGGCGTCTACCACCCGACACCACCTACTAACTCTCGCCGTAGTCCAGACCCGGTACACACCCAGTACAAATACAATGACCCTAAACAACCCTCACCACTCGAGCAGGACCACCTTCCTCGCAGTCTCTCGTCAACGCTCCGTTAGCAAGCTATTCCATCATGCCGAAATCCACGCCCTCCTTGTCACCTCCACCGTGCGGTCCTCACTCCTCCGGGCGCTTTCCACCCTCCTCTTCATCAACGCTTTACCAGTCAGCCGCTTCACTCATTGCGGAACTATGCACGGTCTCACATGCTGCAACTCTGCCTTTCGAAACTGGTGTTCCAGCCATGGATTCTGCGGCAGCACATCTGCGTTCTGTGGTGCGGGATACCAGCCCGGTTTCGGAACGTGCATGCCCTCTTCTCGCCCGACGTGCGGTCTTCCTCACTACAGTTGGTATGACATCTAAGCAGAGGTGTCGCTGAGCATCCAGGGGAGTAAGTCCACGAGTACGCATAGCTCACGTGATTCAAGCGTTTGTACGCCAAGCTTGCGTTTAGCGCTCCGCTACCCATCATAAAACCTTCCCTCAGTCACCCGTAGAATTATTGCCTGAGCCATATCCTCAACATTCCGCCACACTCAACTGTGAATCTGTCCCCGCAGCCGCAACTACGGGACCAGTCCACCGTGCGCTCCAATCGACAACAACAATGAGTCACACCACTCTCTCTAGCAAAGCTGACATGTAAGCCACTAGCATTTCCTGAGCTTTATCTGCGCGTTTTTCTATTACCAATAAATGCTGCAGTCTTACCTAGCTGACACTTATATGTAGCACCGTGCTCAACACTGCCACATCGCCCCTCTTAAAGCCGCCCGCCGAAATTCGTAATCATATATATGGTTACATATTCGAGAAGGCTTATCAAGTCGCCAAGTCACTACCGGGTCCAGCGCGGCACCGTCCCATGAAGCATCCGGATAGCGCGTTCGTAGTTCTCCAAACCTGCCGGCAAATCAACCAAGAAGCGAGGCTTCTCCCTTTCACCCTCGGAACTATTGTTCTGGACATCTCCACACCCGCTATATTCTCGGAGGTCAGGCTTGCCACGCTTCCCCGTCATGCGCACCCCCACCTTTCCTCCTTGGACGTCCATTCGCACCTGACGTCACGAGACTTGGTGAACCTCTTCAGATTACCGGATCCATCTGCGCCCATTGCTTCCCGGGATCAAGAAATGAACGAGTGTGTACTGAACAGGTTGCCTGGAGTGAGGATGCTCCGGGTTTTTGTTCATCCGATAGGCCCATTACGCGGCATCGGCAACTGCAATAGAAAATTCGAAGGGTTTTGGTTGGGAAAGGTAAAGGAAGTCATAGAGAGCTGTACTGGTAACTATAATACCGTGGCCGGTCCCGCAGGGACACCAGCTCAAACATGGGATGGAAAACTCGAATTTGTCTACGGGCCAAAGGATGGGTGGAGGTCGGAAGACGGTCGCTTGCTATGGCAGCATTGTGCATCTCCACGCCAAGCTCGTTTGTGCATGAGCTGGGCATTATTTAGAGCAATCAAGCAGAAGACATAGGTTTGAGTTTTACTCCCAATAATAGCTGGGGGCGAAATTTTGACGCTTACATACATTGAGTTCCCGCCGTGAGCGAAGGACAAGATCCCCATGTGGTAACACAGTGGCGCAAGGTTATTCTAAAGAAATTGTTGGTGATCGTGCCCATGAGAGGAATCAAGCTGGCCATTGTGAACGTGAAGGAGAGTTCCAAGGTTACATTGGGCGAGGGGTTCCGGCGACCACGAAGATCATTAAGTTGTGACAGGAAAGACAATTGGAGCATGGAATTTTTGGTTCTAGTGAGATAGCTACATGTCCAGGCGGATTACTGAAATGATTCAGCCAACAATATTTCCAAGATTTTCATCGAGGGCTGCATCGGTACGGAACGAGACCTATTGAACGACGCATGACCTCACTTGAACATGACAGTCCCGTTAGTCACCTGGATCGGCGGCAGGTTCTGAAGATGACACTAAATAGTAGTAATATAATGGGAGTACTAGAGTGATCGCGTTTACGATATAGGACTCACGACACAGATGGCACCTTAATGGATATAGCCGCGGCGAAAATTTGCGTGCAGCTTTATGCACCATCTCCCGCGCGTACCATGGTTTCTCCCCCGAGGCGACAGCCTCAACGCCAACTTTGTCAAATCACATCACCCCCATTCGCGCGCGGGCGTTGAAGCTTACACGGAGGTGGCACCCCAATACGTTCTTGTCCTGAGTTATTCCATGGCTTCGAGAATACAGCGACGCGTGTCTAGATACCTAGGTATAAGTAAAAGGTGGACACTTCGTCAGCGTAACCTTCCCTGTGTTACCCCAGGCTATACAATACAAAGGCAAACAATGTGGAAATGTACTAAAATCCGCGCAGAGTAAAACTTTTACGGATAGTGGTGATCGGCCCACCTCGGCGCCTCAGGTCAGACTTAACCCGATGCAGTTAGCTCCGCACGTGCTAGGCACCATCGAACACGTGGCATTGACAAGCACGCTAGCCGCACGCGCCAATCCACAATCTATAAAAGCCCGTCGTCCCCTCGCACCCCTCTTTCTTCCTCATACTTACCTTCTTGAGGCAGCCTAAGATCAAGAATTTGGGCGCCAGTCGCTCTCGCCTGCATTGCACAGCGCGGAGCTGGGAGCGACTTCACTCTCCTTCGGGGGCGTGATCGGGGCAATTTTTGCTGGACGCACATTTGTTGCTTTTTCATTGACTGCGTTGCCGTGTGCGATGCGTTGAGGAAGAAGATTGTGTCCTACTTGAGGCCGCTTTGCGACCTCGAATTTGCGCGTTGCCCTTGAGCGATGTCCCTACCACTGTCGCCTGCCACATCAAGCGCGCATTTTCTGCGTCTGCTCTTCTCCTTCGCTCGATAGCGCTGGCTCGCTGTCTATGCGGTTATGGTACCGATCATCCATGGAACAACAGGTGGGAACGTCCGCGCTATCCCACAACCACTGAATGTGAGGCTCTGGACGCAGGAGCTGCCATGGGTACTTCCTTGGACCTCGTACGTTACCTCCAGTGGCTATTTCTATCGTCTTTGTACCGACTGACTGATGCAATAGCCGCTGTTCACATGGACACCTGGTCACCCTCTGATGCTGCCCTCCCTCTGCCTTTCGCCTCTACTGCGCTGGTGTCTCGATCCGGCCTAAGAGAACGCCATAGACAACAATATCGCACAGGCGACTATACTATGCTGACTTCCGACACTTTTTGGCATCATTAAGTGTTGGTTTCGGCAAGGCGTCAGGCTTGCATGTTTCGCAGGCTGCACACCCGTTAGTCCAGGTACACGTGCAGGCTGGACTATCCTGAGTTAGACGACCTCTCCATCACGATTCCCTATATAACCCGACTTTCCGGGAACGTACCGACATCCCGCCTATCGCGTGTTCCGTCTAGCGGACATCGTTGGCGTTAGGGAACCGAAATGCCGCTCGTCGTCTCACAGCAGATGAATCATGATCACCCCGCCTCACATCAACTTAGGTGCGCAGACGACAGCGATTCGCACATGGCTTCCAGAGGAGGAGCATATATGAAATGGTGTTCGAATATCTCTGTTGCTGCAAGATTGGCTGGTCAATCCGTCTGTACACTAAGTGCAAGGCATCTAGTCGTGCATCGACCCCGTGAGCCGGAAAAGCATGCGCTGCCGATCCTGCAACATTGGACGGTACGTGAAAACATACAGCTTTTTGGTCCCAAGAAGAGACCGGCTCTACAGTAAAGCGTCGACCATGTTACGCATCTTACACAGATCTTCTCAGCGTCCCGGATGTATGCCTCGCTTGTATCAAGTGCCTCGCACGCCGCGCATCCATCTCGCCACGAGTATTCCTGCTATACCGACCTATACGCCTTCGCATTTTTATATCCGGGGCGAGCGATGGATAATTTGGTCTCCCGTACCCACCGATCGAACTGACAATGACCTCCCAGAGATAAGCCGCAGATGTGGGTGTTTACGATTGCGATATGAGAAGCCGTCTGCCGTACGATAGGTACCGCAATTCGCATACCTAGTGGCACAGTGGCTACACAACAATATCCGGTAGTCGAAAAACTGATTTCGGATCTAGACATCCCATAGCACGGATTTGTGCAACCCACTGCAACACCCTTCAACAAGGACCCCTCGAGCACGCAGTCTCAGAATTTACCACCCGCTCTTCGCATTCCATCCATCGTCTCCACCCCAGCCTCCACCACCCTTCCCACCCCACCCTGCATCATCCTTTTTGTCGCCACCCCAACCTCCACTATCCTTCTCGTCCCCGCCCCAACCATTATCTTTTCGCTTCTCGCTCTTCTTCCCGCGCTCACTAGCTTGCCTCGACTGCCTCTGCACCCAGTCCTTTGTCCTATTCATGCCTTCGACTTCCGTCTGCGCAACCTCGTTGACCTTCTGCTCCGTCGCCTGCTCGAGCTTCTTCTGCAGGTCCAACAGTCCATCAATGAGCGCATCTTTCGGCACATTCTTGAGCTGCTGCTTCACATCTTTGGGATCTTCAGCAGCCTTCAAGAGAGCGAGATGGTCAGCGGGGGAGGTGGTGAGAAGAGAGGGATCGGACGGGACGATATCTTTGCCGAGGAGCTTGCGGAGAGTAGCGTGGGACCGGTATTTGAAGCGGAAGACAGCATACTGCGGATCTGTTAGTACCATGCGGAAAAACGTGAGGGGAGAAAAAGAAAGCTTACAGGTTTGTCCAAGTTGTCGATATACTCAGGCCTTCCGATGGGGTGTCCATACTTCGAGCCTTTACCTGCACGCACTTGGTGATCGATGCCTTTCTTGGCCGCGTCATCTTTGCTGACTTTCAGAATCGGCTCCGCTTCCAGTCCCGCTTCCTCGGAGTCTGGTTTCGGCTTCTGAGCTGGCGCTGGTGGTGGGAACTCCCTTTGACCTTTCGGCGTCGACTCTGGTGCTGGAGCGCGAAGCTGGCGGTACTTCGATAGTCGTGATTTCGATGGCTGCTCTTGGGCTTCATTGGCCGCAAACCAGGGGTTGGGCTCGTTGGCCACGGTTTGGGCCATTTGCGGAGCGGTCCAGCCGTTGATGGCGGCTTGCCAGCTATCAACGTTGGCCGAGTCGTTTTTGGGCTTCGGGGGCGCGTTCTGCGAGGGCTCTTTCCCCGTATGTACGGGGCGCTTCGTAGCGGCCCAACTGTCCTGCGGTTCGTACGTATTGTCTTGCGGCACTGAAGGCCTGTCTGTTCGACCGACGAGCGGTTTGGCAAACCAACCGTCATCGCTTGGGGTCTTCTTAATGGGTCCAGCCCGGCTTCCGCTATTGTGCTTCACTTTATGCACCGTCGAAATCTCCTTCTTAGGGTTCCTCGTCCCTACCGCGACGGAGTCAGCCGAGGTGCCCGCGTTAAGAAAGGATTTGTCTGCGGCTGTCCACGGCGTGGGTTCCTGCTTCGTGATATCCTCTCTCCAGCTATTCCGAGGCTTCTTGTTGCCAGTTGCCGCACGTATGAACTGTTCAAACGTACTAAAACCGTTCTTGAAGTGAGGGCCCTCCACTTCAATTGGCGGTGTCGGTGGGCCTTTAGCAGATAGAGCTGCCGTTGCAGCGCGTCTTCTTGCTTCTGCTTCCTTGAAGGAGCATAGCCGGCGGGAGAGTAAATCTGTGGGTGGGGCTCCGCTAGCCGGAGGAGCCGCTGCAGAAGGAGCCACTGCATGCGAGACGCTTTCCGAAGGATGTACACTTTGTGCCGAGGTCCATCTCCCCGTTGACTCCGACATGGCGTCGATATGTGTCCAGCCATCGTCATCGACCTTTGACTCCCAAACGGACTCTAGAGGACGGGATCGCGCAGAGTGAAAGTCTGATGAGCGCGTCCCACTGTCAGTCCGGGCTGTTCGTGCCGCCGACGGTGCGTTGCGAGTTCTGCTAGGAAAGTTCCAGCCGTTGGACGGTCGTTCGCGTCCACCGTGGTGCCTGTCATCGGCCCTTCCATTGCTTCGTTCCTTTGGGCCCCACGGATCGCTTGCGTCCCATGAGTCCGCGCTGTTATCGTCCTCTTGAGACTCCCATCCTTTGCTGTCAGTCCATCCCCGCGATGGTCTTGGAGGGTTTTCTTGCCAGCTGATGTGCGTGTTCTGCTGAGGTGATTGCAGTCCGCAAGTAGCGGACGGTGGTGGGACCGGGTCTGGTGCCACGTGCTGAGTGGGATTCCCCAGAGGGGAGCCGTTAGCACCGAACTCTGGCCATGAGCCGGGAAGCTGGCTCGAGGGGGCGTTGGGAGCAAAGGGAGGGGCGGTCTGGGCTTGCGGTGATGCCTGAAATCGGTCGAAGGTTCGGTTCGCTGCGTCCAGAAGCTTCCTATCGAGTACTTGTGCATCGATAGGCATATTTGGACCAGTCACGCTCGGTCCCGGGGCTTGCATTGAGTGGGGCCGAGATTGATGGGGTATAGGTCCGCTGCCATATCGAACGCTGGCGGCTAGGTTTTCAGGGCTGTTCCAGTTTCCTCGCGAACGGGACACTGGCATGATAGGAGATGTGTCAGGCAAGTCGTAATATCTTCCTCCATTGTGTGGCTGAGAGGAAAGCGGCGGAGGCGGCCCGCTGTGAGCATACGAGCGTGCTCCTGTACGCCCGCCGCGGGGAGCGGGCCAAGCTCGGTCATCATACTCAGGCGCAGGCGAGCGATATGCTCCGTCAAGACCAAAATGATGATCTGGAATGTCGCCAGCACCGTCCAGATTGATTGGCCTAGCCATGGTGTCGGCCGATTTAGCATTTCGCGTGCCCGCACAGCGTAAGACAACGACTTCAATGCACCCGAGGTTCTCCAGTGCCTTTCCCGAACAAGATTCGGGGGCCCCATTCGCGGACACTGCTGGTAATCAGTAAAGCTACCCTTGTATGGATGGGTTCGCGTACCAATGTCGAGTTTTTCAAAGCTCCAATCCCTAGCAATCATCGACCCATCTTCCTGCCTCTCTTCCTTCTGCCGAACAACGAAGTCCACTAGAGATTTACGGTCGGGTGGCTTTCGTAACTTCAAGTTCTGACGGTTGCGGTTGCATTGGTATGCACCATCAATGAAGACGTACATAGCGAGACCCGGCGCGATGAACTTCGTGGACGACAGGCAGACAGCGAATGACTGCGAGTGGTCGGGCACAGCAACAAAGGTCTCGACGCAGCCGTCGCCATACGTGGTGCCAAATTCTTGGAGCTGAACGTTGCCGTTGCCACTGGCGTTAGGGAGCTCGATGAAACAGTGTAGATCTTTGAGAGAGGGCATCTTCGCCGAGGATGGAATGACGACGACGCCAGTTGTTGTCGAGAGGCTATTCGAGACAATACAAAGCAAGGTGAATGGTAAGGGAGATGCCGAGCGAATGACGGTACTGTTAGCAACAAAATCGAGTAGGTCGCTGGGGAGACGGGCCCTTGACCGGGTTACTCAAGCAACCTCAAAAGTTCTTCAAGCGACTTCAGGTAGCGCGACGTATACCGGAAACACTCGTGCAAACAGGAAATTATTAAGTGATAGCAGACTGACAAGCGCCGCACATCGCGCCAGCCGAAACGGGCCATTCCGGTGTTCGATGCTTGGTTCAACTCCCACGACAACCCGCTATGTGCGACTTTCCTTCGCACAACTATCTCTATTCTATTGGCCTCTTTGTAGGCGTGGATATGATATGCTTCGAACATTGGTGGGCAAAGAACGTCGCCACGCTTCGTCAAACGGAGCCCGCTGTAGCGAACACGTCATGCGGTTCGACGACTTGAGGTACGCACGGTGATGCATGGCGGGCGAATTATCGACACGAGGCAGAGCACACGGTAAAGAAGACAGTCAAGAATTCGATTGAAGCAGTGGCGATAAGCAGGATGGTGGGTGCAGACAAGAATCAAGAGGTTGCGACGGAGCGTGCACTAAGCACGGAAAGAGTTAGATTTACTTTTGACGTAAGTTTGGTCATTGGATACATGTAGTTTTCTCGTCTCCGTTCACACAGGTGACTTTATTAAACCGCAAACAGAAGCTTCTATCGTTAATTATTGAAGCTATCTTGAAGGAATGACCGCAAAACACCCAACAAGGTCAAAGCATCCCTGGTTTCTGTGAAATCCTTGCAGCCTTGGGCGCACGTGCCTTGAAGCCTAGGTAGAGGATCCTTACCTGTGAGGCTGATTCAGGCCACCAGGCTAATATCACCTCGTATTCCGCCAGGCTATGCAGGGGCAAAGCTTGGCACTGGTACCTAGGTATCTACGCCACTCTCACCCTCAACAGTCGCTTTGTATCTTGCGCACCACGCCTAGGCAAGAAAGCAGTTTGTGCACTATATTCACGGACATCCTTCGTCGTCGTTTTGTCAGTTTTAGGGCTATCGCAGTCGTAACTTGTACGCAAGATGGAACCACACAGCGCGAGGCTGAGGCGACTCAAAGCAGCCTTCAGCAACAGTTATGAATATGAGCCTCTTCAGTCCCCAAAACATATCCGTATCTTGAAACTAGAGCCAGGAGTGCGGGAAGCACCACTCCGCTGTTCGCTGGTGCAAGTCAGGCTGGACGACCGACCATCTTTTGAAGCCTTGTCCTATGCATGGGGAATGTCTAAAAATCGTTTCAAAATAGAGTGTGACGGCAAAAGGATGAAGGTCAGGCGGAACTTATACGAAGCACTGGAGACGATGCGTCATATGAGAGATACGAGATATCTGTGGGCAGACGCTATATGTATCAACCAGCAAGATCTGTCTGAACGTGGCGCGCAAGTGCAGCTCATGGCGAGGATTTACTCGGAAGCGGAACGTGTTTTGTTGTGGCTCGGACGGTCAGATAAACATGTCATCGAAACTGCTTTCGCGTTCCTCGGCCTTTGCCGTTCTGTAGGAGAGGAGGTGAGCATGATTAACCACTTGTACGTTGTCGCGACGCTAATATTCACGAAGAAGATATGGTGCCCAAAACAACCACCGCCAGATCCCCAGGCATCCGTCACTAATCTCGACGAAGACATCAAGTATGCCCTGGTGTGTCTACTACAGCGCCCCGTCTGGCGGAGAGGCTGGGTGATTCAGGAAGTTGCCCTTGCTAAATCAGTCCTTATGTGCTGGAGCGATGCGATAGTAGACTTCTCGAATATCTCCGCAGCCATCTTCCGCGGGACTTTTACGCCGGCCAACCTCGCGAGGCAGGAAGACTTGCATGGTGGTTACGCCGCAATCTGGCACATGTGTGACGTTCGAGGCAGACAACAAGCTGGAGAGGCATTTAACCCTTTGATACTAATTGACAATACTAGCGGTTTGTTCTATTTCAGGGACAAGAGAGACCGAATATACGGGCTATTAGCGCTTCGGATCTCGACCACATCACAGGATCACAATAACACCTTCGTGCAGTCAGACTATACAATCGATAAACGGGGCACATTCAGGAATTTCGCTGAAGCGTGCTTGATTAGGGAAAACCTGCTCGAAACACTCTTGTTTGCCCCTGGCTACGATGACTCTATCGCAGATTGGCCGTCCTGGTTGCCAATTTGGGGTAGATGCGTAGGCTATTGGTGGACTTTTGCAGAACCAATCTACTCGTGTGGGCAAGAGCATTTCGACATCCGCAAACATAGCCAAGACCAACTCTTGATGCGCGGAATTACCGTTACAAACGTCGATGCTCTGCTCGGAAGCCACTCGACCAGAGACACCGACGAGCGAGCGCAAACCTTGTTGCGCAGCATATGGAACTCTTTCGATGCTACATGTGTCGCCCATACAGCTCTAGCACTTGGTACCGGCTTCCATCCCCTACTGGCTGAAGATGCCCATGCCTCAGACACAGAATTGCGCGATATCAAAATCAGGGCTTGTCGCGAATATTTGGATCTTGATGTTGCTGATAAGGAGCCTGGAATTCTTCCCATCGGTTTCAGGAATGAGAACATAGGTAAAATATTTGGCCGTTGGTACCGCAGTACGTCTGTTAATCAGGTCTTTTTCCGCACCACACAGGGAATGCTAGGACTCGGACCCAAGAACATACAAGTAGACGACGCAATCGTAATCCTCTTCGGAGGCTCCGGTCCGAACTTGTCATTTATTCTTAGGCCCGCTGGCGAATTCTGGAAACTGATAGGACCCTGTTACGTGTACGACCTCAGCGATGGATCAGCAGTGAAGAAATGGAAAGAAAGCGGCGAACCGGCTGAAACATTCATCATATGCTGAGTATGATGGAGAATCCTCTGATATGATACGATTTCAAGCCGCCAGGGTTTCATTATTCAAATTCCACCATTACATGTTGTTAATACTGCCCCGCTGTACCCTAGCTTTTCATAGAATCCAAGAATGTTAGTCTGTAAATGCTTACCATACTAACAGATATCTAAATAGTTAGCCGTACAGTTCCTAGCTTCTAACATTCCCAGTTTCTAGTTTACTACTGCTCTCCGAAGGTCCTTTACTACGCACTTACTTGTAGATAGAGCCTAAGCGTACCTCTTGTAATTACTAAATGCTCACCGCAAAAGGAGAAACCAACAGCAAACGCTTCCGTAGTGCCCTTCTCACAGGGCGAAAGGAAGTTGTTCGCTTCCACGCTCCCGCAATAGCCTTCCTTGCTTGCCCACGCCTTCTTGGAGCCATTGGGCCATATTTCAAGCCCCTAAGCGATGTTACTTCTAAGCAACCAATGGAGCGCTCAAATTGTCCGTGTAGATCCAAGAAAATCCCCTCATACCGCCACGCAATTTCCCTACCCTCCTTCTGTTTCCTCTCCCGATCCTTCCCCTCCACTACCCGGCCCCTAAACCACCCCATACTCCCACCTTACGCTGCGGGCCATGTAGAAACGCAGTAACGCCCCACTGTAAACCCATACAAGACTCCCTTATCGCAACCTCGCCGAGGGAGTTCAATCTTTCCCTTAGCCGCGACGAGGCACCAGTCCAAACTCGAGCAACGCAAAATGCACGAGATTTCTACTCATTCTAATAGTGAGTACAGGGATAGAAATAGGCTTGGATCAGAAGGGGATGGGATGGGAACTAGGGCGGTAATTGGGACCGGATGATTTGTTCTGTGAAT
This sequence comes from Pleoardoris graminearum, assembly GCA_030770415.1. Lineage (NCBI taxonomy): Eukaryota > Fungi > Ascomycota > Dothideomycetes > Pleosporales > Didymosphaeriaceae > Pleoardoris > Pleoardoris graminearum. Next base: position 384,726 of record JASEKS010000001.1, on the reverse strand, counting down.
GTTAATGGGTTTTTGTACGGGGTCTTTGCAGAGGCATGGCATTGACGTTTGTATACGCAGCTGTCGCTTGACGCGGGTGGCGCCTATACGATGATAGCATTGCAAGTAGGAGGGTACGCGAGGAGCGAAGCGAGTATCGCAGAAGGCTTGATTGTGTTGTTGGGTATCGTATCAGTGAGACAATGCTTTGGTAGAGATCCCGCGCATATCCTCGCCCTGGGCGCAAGTCCCCACGTTTGGTAACCATGCGACCGCTTGGAGTTGGCTAATGTGCTAAGAGTTTCTCATGATGCTGAGAAGGTCCTCTAAATGTGTATTGTTCCAAAAGACCTCACAACAGTGGATCTGCGTTCCCTTAACGCAGCCCTCATACCTCTCGAAACGCCACCTCCTCCGGCAGCCTAAAACTCGCGCAATACATGGTCTTCTTCGGCGCCACGTCCCTAACGTGGTACACCTCCAGCTCCGGCGTCTCGGGCGTCATCTCGTAGCCCAGCTGCGCGCTGATCTCGTCGCAGACACTCTTCGCCACGGCGACGTCGTCCTTGCTCTTGGTGCTGAAGCAGTAGACGTGTATTATGGGCATCTTCACGTCCGTGTGCAGCGCGAAGAGTTTCCGGATCTCTGATGCAGGCACGCCGGGCACGTTGGCGTACAGGCCGATGAAGGCGGGGAGAAAAGTGATGGCGGACGCGGGCAGGTTCATGACGTAGTGGGTGAAAATGCGCGGCTGGACGAGGGTGCGGAGTGGTTTGGGCGGTTCTGCCGGTTTGGGCGCGGACCTGGAGAACTTGACTTTGGGGTAGATGGGTATCGAGCGATCGTCCTTGAGCAAGTCGGCGGCGCTGGATCGGATGAAGGCTGCGCCGTCGGTGTTGAAGGCGCGCACGTAGGCGTCCACCTTGTTGGTTTTGGTGTTTTGTTCGAGATACTTGTAGGAGTCGGGATTGAGGTCGTTGGCCCATACGAAGCACTTCTTCTTGCCTGCGGGGACGGCGAAGGGGCCGACGCCCGCCATGACGTCGCATACGGCGTCGCCCTCATCGAAGAGGGAGCACAGCCGCTCGTGCTCGGTGTGCAGGCGCGTGTTCCAGTATACCTTTGCGAAGTCGAAGTTGAAGACGCAGCCTTGCTCGTGGACCCCGACGTTCATGTCGTCGGGCCCGTGCAGCACTTCGTACTGGAAGGTGCGGTATGCGTTCTCGGTGCCCACATTGTCCAGCTTGTTGATGACGGTGCGGACGGTGGGGTTCTTGTCGGCGAGGACGGCCGCGATGAGGTGCTTGTAGGGCAGGTATCGCTCTCTCAGGTTGAGATGTGCAACATGCCCCGCAAGCGTAAAGCCGGTCGGTATCTCGTCGTCGTGTTTCTTCTCGGGCGGCGGTATGATGGCGTTGGTGATCTCGGAGTAGGTGAAGTAGTCGTAGTCGAGCTTCAGTTCGTAGGGTATCACGCCTACTGTGCCTGCCTGTTCGAGCTCCCGCAGTTTCGTACTCCACGTGTTTCTATCTGCCTATGTTCAGACTCAGTCCGGCATCACGACGCTGGCGGGGCATGGATGAGTCGTACCGTTGTGCACCACCTCGGGCTTCAGCAGCAAGCACTTTCCGCCTTTGGATGCGCGCACAGGCTCTGGATCGGGCCGCACACTGTCGACACGGGTTTTGAGGGCGTCGCGACTGCGGTCCAGGTCGTTGCGGACGCGCGAGATGTCCTTGGGGCTGAAGATACGGGCGGCCGACGTAGGCACCGTCCGCCGGAAGAAGGCGCGGTCCAGCACCTTCATGGCGCGGTTGACGGGCGGCGCGAACATGTCGGTGGACCCGTCAGACATGGGCGCGAGCAAGTACTTCAATGCGTTTGGTTTCGATGTCGCATGAATTGCGGCGAATGAATTATTTTGACAAGGGTCCAGCACGTGCGGCTGACCGGGGTGGGACCAGGAGAACCGCGGAGGGACCAGGATTCGCGTGTAATCTCGAGAAGTTGGGCCAACAGAACAACAACCTCCTATCGAGCCTCCTGCTGCCTGCACAACGTATTCGCAACGTGCCATGAAGCCCAAGGGCCGAGCGCATTCTCTTGTCCCTTGATTTGCACCACCCTGCGACACTCGTGGCTGCGGTACCGCGGCGTGCAATAAATAAACATGGCGCCAGGAGGGGGCAACATCAAGGTCGTGGTGCGATGCAGGCCCTTCAACGGCCGAGGTGGGCACACTCCAGCTGTTGCCAGCTGCGCAGTAGCTAACAGCATGCAGAGAAGGACCGAAATGCGCAATGCATCGTGCGCATGGAGGGCGGCCAGACCATCCTCACGCCGCCCCAGAACGTCGAAAGCAAAGGCAAAGCCGGGAAGGCCGCCCTCGAAGGCCCCAAGACGTTCGCGTTCGACCGCTCCTACTGGTCCTTCGACCGCAATGCGCCCAACTACGCCGGCCAGGAGAACCTGCACGAAGACCTGGGCAAGCCGCTGCTCCAGAATGCCTTTGACGGCTACAACAACTGCATCTTTGCCTACGGACAGACCGGTTCCGGAAAGTCGTACTCGATGATGGGGTACGGGAAAGAGTATGGCATCATTCCCAAGATTTGCCAGGACATGTTTGAGCGCATCGACAACATGAAGGACCAAAATACCACTTGTACCGTCGAGGTGTCGTATCTGGAAATTTACAACGAAAAAGTGCGCGACCTGCTGAATCCGACCACAAAGGGCAATCTGAAGGTCCGAGAACATCCGTCGACTGGTCCGTATGTCGAGGACCTGGCCAAGCTGGTCGTGCGCTCTTTCGCCGAAATCGAGAATCTCATGGACGAGGGAAACAAGGCCCGTACCGTCGCAGCCACCAACATGAACGAGACGTCTTCGCGATCGCACGCCGTCTTCACCCTCATTTTGACCCAAAAGCAAAAAGATGTCGAGATGAACATGAGCGGAGAGAAGGTTGCCAAGATCAGTTTGGTCGATTTGGCTGGTTCAGAAAGAGCTACATCTACGGGAGCTACGGGAGCACGGTTGAAGGAAGGCGCCGAAATCAACAGGTCGCTGTCTACACTTGGTCGGGTTATTGCAGCACTGGCAGATGCGTCTACCGGCAAGAAGAAAGCACAAGTTCCGTACCGAGACTCCGTTCTGACATGGCTGCTGAAGGATTCCTTGGGAGGCAACAGTTTGACTGCCATGATTGCTGCCATCTCTCCGGCTGACATCAACTTCGAAGAGACGCTTTCGACCCTGCGGTATGCAGATTCTGCCAAACGCATCAAGAACCACGCCGTCGTCAATGAAGATCCGAACGCACGAATGATCAGAGAGCTGAAGGAAGAATTGGCTCAGCTCCGCTCCAAGCTAAGTGGAGGCGGCGGTGGTGCAGGAGGCGTGCCCATGGAGGAGCAGTATGCGCCTGATACGCCTCTCGAGAAGCAAATTGTGTCAATCACACAGCCGGACGGTTCGGTCAAGAAAGTATCCAAAGCCGAGATCGTGGAACAACTTAATCAGTCTGAGAAGCTCTATCAGGATCTCAACCAGACGTGGGAAGAAAAGCTTGAGAAGACCGAGGCAATCCAAAAGGAGCGAGAAGCTGCATTGGAAGAGCTGGGTATTACCATTGAAAAGGGCTCGGTCGGGTTGTCAACACCGAAGAAAATGCCACATTTGGTCAACTTGAGCGATGACCCCTTGACGTCCGAATGCTTAGTGTACAATTTAAAGCCTGGGACAACCAGGGTCGGCAACGTAGACGCCGAAAACCAGACGGCTGATATCCGATTAACCGGTGCGCAAATTCTACCCGACCATTGCGCGTTTGAGAATGTCGATAGCGCAGTAACAGTGATTCCCAAAGACAATGCTGGTGTAATGGTCAACGGGATCCGCATAGACAAGCCCAAGCGGCTGCGGAGCGGTTTCCGCATCATCTTGGGCGATTTCCACATTTTCCGATTCAACAACCCGCAGGAGGCAAGGGCGGAGCGGGCAGAGATAGGTACGAGCCTGCTTCGCCACTCTGTGACAGTGAGTGCTCTCAACTCCCCATCACCGCGGCCAGCCCACGACAGATCGTATAGCACAGTGAGCATGGGGACCTCCGATGTCGATTCGGACAGCCCGCGAGCTGCTTCCCCTGCTTTTTTCCAGCGAGGGCGAGACTCTGACTGGTCGCTCGCCCGAAGAGAAGCAGTAACCGCATTGCTCGGGCCCGACCAGAAAATAGCGTCAATGCCTGATGAGGAATTCGACGCGCTATTTGATGACCTGCAAAGACTACGCGCTACGAGAAAAGCTCGACCAGAAAGTCGAATATACGAAGTGAACTCTGATCCCGAGGATATGGAATCTGTGAGCTCGTATCCTATCCGCGAGAAGTACGCTTCCAACGGAACCATCGACAACTTCTCCTTGGACACTGCATTGACCATGCCGTCGACACCGCAGCCGGGCGAAGAAGACGAGAATTTTCGACAGATCCGTGAAAGCATGCAAGAGAGGCTCGAGAAGCAGAAGGAAGAGTACCAGGCCAAGCTGCGCTCGTCGGAAGAGGATAACGTTGAGGTCAAAGAGATCAGGGCGGAAAAGGTGCGGATGGAGGATAGTCTTCGCCAGGCGAAAGAGGAGATGCAGAAGCAGTTGAAGGAGCAGAAAGAGGCGTTCCATCGCCATCTCAAGGAGCTTGGACACGATCCTCCGCCGGATCCCGAGCCAATGGAACTCAACGGGCACGAATCGGGAAAGCCTAATGAACAGCAGACGGAACTGGTCAGGAGTGTATTGGAGCAGTGGCGGAAACGCAAGTACGTCACGATGGCAGAAACGATTCTTCAGAATGCAGCGACTCTGAAGGAGGCCCAAGTCATGAGCCAACAAATGGACAAGAACGTTGTCTTTCAGTTTTGCATCGTCGACGTTGGCCACAACATTGCTTCTTCCTACGACTTGGTATTGAATGGCATACCCGGCGAAGATGACGAGTATCTCGAGAGTACTCCCAAACCGTGCGTCGGTGTCAGGGTGGTAGACTTCAAGAACGAGGTCGTACATCTGTGGTCACTGCAAAAGCTGCGCTTCCGTGTACGAGTGATGCACCAGATGCATCAGTACATGAACCGACCAGAATACCTCCAACACTTCAGCCTCGAGAACCCTTTTTCAGAGCCATGCATGCCTGAATTCTCCAGGATCGGCGATGTCGACGTTCCCCTTGCGGCCGTCTTTGAGTCAAGAGTACAAGACTTTAGCCTCGACGTCATCTCGCCGTATACCACGAACGTAGTTGGCATCATACGGTTAGCGCTCGAGCCTTCCTCCGCTGAAGCACCTTCAACAACCCTAAAATTCAACGTCGTCATGCACGACCTGGTAGGCTTCCCCGAGCGCGAAGGGACTCAAGTCCATGCTCAACTCTTTGTCCCCGGCATCTCAGACGAGAGTGGCGCAACCACTACACAGATGATCACCGACTTTGACGAAGGACCAGTGCGGTTTGAGAGCGTCCATAGCATGAGCCTCCCATATCCGAGCCCACGTACCACGTTCCTGCGCGTTTCCATCTTCGCCAAAGTCACATCTATGCACCTCGACAAACTACTCAGCTGGGACGATATGCGAGATTCAGCGCCACGACCAACACAAAAGCGCCGCAAGGCTCGCCTCCCAGAATCCGAATTCTACACCGAGGACACACATGATATCTTCTCTCGGATACAACTTCAAGAGATATCCGAGGATGGAACTTATAAGCCTGTTGATGTCGTTCAGAGTGGCGCCACGGACGCCGGCGTATACCAACTTCACCAAGGGCTTCAGCGCCGTGTCGTAGTCAACCTCACGCATACAAGCGGTGACACGCTCCAGTGGCAGAACGTGACTTCCATGCGCGTCGGGCGCCTCCGACTCATTGATGCAGAGGGCAACTCTCCCTCCCTCGACTCCAGCCCTGTGCGCGAAGTCCCCATCAAGCTCGTCTCGGCTCCCGTGGTCAAGTCCAATGCAGATGGCACTGCGAATGTGACGTTCATCGGCCAGTGGGATTCGTCGGTCCACAACTCGCTCCTCCTAGACCGCGCAACGCCCGACAAGTACCGCGTGCAAGCTTCACTCCTGTTCAATGTGACGTCCGCCAAGCTCTCCGAGCCCATGGTGTTTTCGCTCGACCTCGCGCTCCAGATCCGCCCCCGCACATACATGCGGCAAGTCAGCCTGTTCTCCTTCAGCAACTTCTTCGCCCAGCAGCGCATCGTCCACTCGACCGTCGGCATCTTCAGTGTCGCCATCCGGCCAACCAGCGTCAAGCGCGCTACGGACCTCTGGCGCATGAACACCTCAGGCGACTACATCAAAGGCGAAGAGCACCTCTCGGGCTGGGCCCCGCGCGGCGTCTCTCTCGTGCGCGACTACCTCGCTCTCCAGAAGCGCCGCCAGCGCACCGCTGAAATCGAAACCGCGCGCTCCGTCCTCTCGTCCCGCGCCCTATCTACCTTTCCCGCGAACACCTCCACCTCCGCCCTCGACGACCGGCAAAAAACCCTCCTGCGCCGCGTCATCGGCCTCTGGACCAGCAAAAAGGCTCCCGCGGAGATAATCCTCAACCCGACGAACCTCGAGCCGCCCACGCACGGCGCAGCCTTCGCCCCGCGCTCGCCGTCGCCGTCGCCCCACCGCGCACCCTCGCTCGTCGCGACCGTCCGCTTCGTCCCCAAGAACCCCGACTGTCTCAAGGCGTCGTACCTCCTGTGCCCGGACCCGACGAACACGCGGTGGGTGCGGCGCTTCGTCGAGCTGCGCCGGCCGTACCTGCACGTCTACTCGGCGGAAGGCGACGAGCTCAACGCGATCAATCTGACGAACGCGCGCGTCGATCACAGTCCGCAGATTGCACGGCTGCTGAGCGGTGCGGCGGCGGACGCGGGCAGGGGCACCGCCGTGGGCGACATGGTCTGGGCCGTGTTTGCAAAGAGCAACACTTATGTGTTCCGGGCGAGGTCGGAGCGCGAGAAGATTGAGTGGATATTGCGGATTGACCAGTCGTATTTTAGCTCGGAGAATAGCGACGAGAGTGGTGGGTGAGTGGGTGGCCTAGGGCGCTGTATATAGATGGCGGGAATGGGGTGGGGTGGTTTTCCTTTGTCGGGCATGGCATGCGGACAACGTTTCTTTTGTACGGGGACGAGACGCTGAGGGGGCGCTCGTCGGGCGTTTGTATGTTTGCGTGCTGCTATTTTGGGATACCCTAGCGTTGGGCGACGCTCGTTGGTGATGGAACTTTTGTGTAATGGAAGTCAGGACCTGATAGACGGAACGAGATGGCTCGGCTTGCTGGCTTTGTGCACACGTGTATGTGTACTCGCGTCTGGAGTACCTCGAGCTTGGTGCTGACGACGTCGCCGACACGGCATTCTCACGGAAGGACGACGGGCGGAACGTTCTTCGGCCGATGTGCTTAGTATAGAGTTCATGGCGCGTACGACGCTGGCTCCCTTCCTCGGCCTATGTACACGAGTACACAAGCGACAGAGCTGTATTAGTCGGACCCCTAATCATGCCAGCAGGTCATCAGACTCGCACGGCTTCGTCAATATACTGATAAGCCCTTATAATAGAGCAAGATAGATATTGTCTAGGTATGGACGAAGGGTTAAAAGCGTGCATCAAATCGAGTGTTGAGGCCAATTCATCGACAAGCGGTCACCGAATCGTGAAAGCGTGAGAGCAATAGCCTCGACACCACTAGTATCCTCACGAGTGAAAACATAGAAAAACAAGTGCCGAAACTTCCGTACTATAGACTTTCATAGGCGCCAGGTCTTAGATACGGACGACGGTGCATACCCCTTTTTCCTCAACTACCCAATGCCACTGGAAGACCCGGATCACGCCATAGCGACGCAAACATGGCGTGAAACCATTCGTTCCAACTCCTTGATAGATTCAAGCGCGTCCGCAGTACACCGTTTCAACCACAACGTCTACTTGCCTACCTCCCTCCCGCGCAGCATCCGTGAATATACGAAAACATTCCCGAATTACTTCATTCTCCCAAGACAAAGTGTCCTTTGCATCACCACGCATGTACGCCAGCAACCGGAGCCCGTTCAACCCCGGTAGACCATCCAATGCCGCTATCTTGTGCTTATGGCGCTTCAGCAGGCCAGGAACGAAAAAGTCGAATTTGATTTCGAGAGACGTAATCGCGATTTCTGTTGGGCCTCTATCGCCTGGTACGGAGGATTTCGGACACTGTTCCAGAAGAGCGAGCTAGAAGATTTGGCGGCCGGTAAGGAATATTCCAAGCGTAGACCTATCATAAGGACGGTGTCCTCGAAAGCCATAGCCACTAGGGTTAACTAAATAATAGGAGCGACTGAAAAATAGTAAGTAAATCCCATCGCGTAGCTCTGCTGGCAGCCCGAGTAGTGGGGACGTCTCGGCGCTGCGCGCAGTGCTATGGAAGGTCCGGTTTGCGTGTGAAAAATGTGAGGGGGTCCTCAGTTGCTGTGCTGAGTACGGCAATGATACATACATGGCTCTCAGCTTGGGAAGCGTGGTCTCCATCTTCCCAGTTAGGGTGGGGGAAGCCCTGGAGGTTCGGGTGTGGTGACTGAGTGCACGCGTGGACGAACCGTTTGCAAGGCGGGCTGATGAGCTTTATATGAGAGCAACGAGCAGCTAAACTGGTTCCAAGGTTCCGTAGCCGTCCCGCGCACTCCACTGCACATACATACATCCGGATACCTAATAATGAATGCCCGCCATTAGCCTAGAAATAGTTAATCGTATCGCTGCTCTCGACTGGACTGTAATACTTTATAAGCAGGCCCAGGCTGTACCGCGTTCTTATATAGTAGAAGGTAATAGCGCGGGAATTATTAATTATAGAAAATATACTTTTAGTAATTTTTAGTAAGTATAGTAAATATAGTAATAGTAAAAATAATAATAAATAAAATATATTTAGGTAATTTTTTTTAGCTATAGTATTATAGTTAGTATTTATTTTTACTACTACCTAATATTATTCTCTGTTCTTATCTCCGCTCTATTATATACTTATTTAATATACCCTTTAGTTATTATATAATTTTTATTTTATAATTTATACTAGTTATTATATAATCTATTTAGGTCGGTAACGACGATAAAAGAGATCCTAGTTAATCGTATCCTGGGGTCAATAGCCTGTAAGTGCAAATTGCGGGCTGTTATCCAAAGAATGACGACTCGAGTGAATGCAAACAACATAGGGATACGAGCTGCTCAGACCGCCAATTCTCTTTCCTACCGTGAAGCTAAGAGGATCATCCTACATAGAATCATCTTTGCTGCGCACTGGAGGCCCTCGCGCAGCTCATCCCAAAACTTCTGCACTCTGCGTATATTTCATTCCAACCTCTCCCTCCCCAAGGTTTACCCTCAAACTTACCCCTTGAAGCTCACGATCAGGAGACAGCTCAACAGCTAGTTAGCCAGCCCGCTCGCGTATACCCTCCACCCTAAGCCCGTGCACAGCATGTCCCTCCACCGCGACTGATTCTGCCAAGGACGGCTTCCGTCCCGGCGATGCCCCACAATTGACCTTCCGCTCTACTACTCAACAATTTGGCAGGACAAAAACCCTCGGCTGCGCAGCACAAAATCTAGTGTCCGCATGCGTCCTAGCACGTCTTTCCCGCGACGCAGATAGCGACTACCTCGCTACGTTCAGCGGCGCATTTATCCAATTCACAACCAATCCAAGGTTCTATCCATGAACGCCGAAGCGTACGAGTCTAGAAGTCTACTAGTTAAAAATTTAAATATTATGTTATGACTCCCCCCTATTAAGCCAGCTGCAAAAATCGCGGCTGAAACTGACTACTAGGTAGGATTGAATGAATGAAGGTTCTAGCTGGCTACTCTTTGCAGTCCCATCTGTCGCCCTTAGTCAGCTTACGCAATGAAAAGCTGACAAGTAACCGATATCATGCGGCTCTGTTTAATCAAGGGTGCGTGCACAAGCCAACACGAGGTCGCTGACAGAGCCAAGCAGGAACAGGGAGTTCCCCCACTTGCTGCTCCACTCTTCGCCCTCTGATACTTGGCTGATCGGATGGACCTCGCGAATCGTTCTATTGCTTTCGGCCGACTTCAAGTCAATTGACCTAAGAGAAGGTATCTCTCAAGAAGGAAAAAGTGAAGACTGCGCTTTCAGCCTTGTCAGGCCGGTCCCGGTCGTCGAGTTCCGCTCAATTAGCTCAATCGACTGCTCATTCCTGCATTTATGGGGATAGGTGACGATAAGACGATAGCTAATAATTTAGCTGGGTAGGTGGACTTCGCCGTGATTAACTTGAAAAGGTGCTAAATGCAACAAAGATTTGGCTGGTCCTGCTCCAGGAAATTGAGCTCCGATATTTGTGAGCGCCGACGAAATTGAGAACTACTGCAAGTAGTCATGGAACAGCGTTAGGGACATGACGCGGCAGGGAGTTCTTTTCAAGAGATTCATATACGGGACGCTCTTCGATACAGAGCTATTATATTACTTTATTAATATTACGTATAATTATATATAAAGTTAATAATTATTTTATTTTATTAATTTGCCTTTTTACTACTACTATTATTTTTATATTATTTTTATTTTAGGTCTAAGAGCTCCTAGATTTATATAGTATTAATATATTTAAAAATTTTCTTCTTTATAGCTTACTACTAGGAGTTAAAGTCTTTACCCTTACTTATTTTTTATATAATAAAGATAAACACCTTTTACTACTATTAAATAAATTATTTATTTACGTAATAATCTCTATTATTTATTAATATTAAAAATAGCTATTTAAAAAGAAGAGTAAATATACTAGTTTACTTTTCTAATACTTTAAAATAAAAATTTAGCAGCTTAGGCTTTTATATAATTTTATAATTTTTAACTTCTTTATTTTAGCTAATAATATTACTTTATTTTTTAATTTAATTTATATATTTAGATATTATAGTAATATAGTTATATATATTAATTATTATATTATAGTAATATAGCGGGGTAGCACAGTAGATATATATTTAAAAATACTAAAATTCTTTAAGTTTTTAAGGTCTTTTTACGCATTAGGGATTTAATTTCTTTTTTTATTATAGTATTTTTTAAACGCGCCTACTTTACTAGTAAAAAATAAAATTTTTAGAAGTGCGGGGCACTACTAAAAAATTAATATAAAATTATAAAAAAATTAAAATTCTTATATAGAATACGTTATATTTAAAAATATTTTAGGCTAAATTACTATCTAATATTAGACAAAATAAAAATCTATTTCTAAATAGGCCTAGTATAGCGAACTAGACCTAATTAGGTAATAGATTAGTAGTTTAATATAATATTATTTAGTAATATAACCTATATATTAAAAATTAGGAGTTAAAGAACCGATTCTAGTTCGTTTAGGAGATAAAACACTTTTCTTAAATAGTTAGGTAGCCTTAATATAAAAGACTTATTTAAAAAAAAAATATAGTAATATAATTTATTAGTAATATTATAAATAATAAAAATTTTAGTCTCTATTACGGGTTTAGTATAAATATTAATAAGAATATAAATAATATATATATTTATACTTAGCTTTTAACGCCTTTTAAAGAGCCTTTTTTTATAGAAAAGTTACTCTTTATTATAATATTAAGGTTACTATTTATAATATAGATTTTAAAGACCGTACTATTATTTTATTACTTTATTTAGTATCTTTTATATATTTATCCTATATACTCTTTTAATATAATTAACGTTTTATTATTTATACTAAATATTATATAATCTGTTTAGGTCAGTAACAACGATAGAGGAGAACCTTATATATAGGATAATTAATAGGCGATAATAACTATATAAGCCATAGGTGCGTAGAGAGCTTCTGTTCTTTATAGTAAATATATATTAGGTATCTATATTAGTAGTATTATTATAATTATTAATAATTATTAAAAGTAAGTTAAAAAGGATATAGGCTAGCCTAAAAGTAAAATAATAGTATAAGAATATATATACTTTTACTATATACACGGGTACGAGGAGGCGTATAAAAAAAAAAATAATAAAGGCGTAAGCTATTAACTACTAGTTATATTATAGCTAGTAGTAGCACGTGCGCTCCTATTAAAAAAAATTCTAATAAAAAAGGAAATAAAGTTTAGTAAGGATACTATATTAGAAGTATATTATAAAATAGGTTATAGCTACCTTATACGCGATACCTCTTTTATAATAGTTTTTACTATTATAAATTACCTTATTATTATAGCAGCTAAAAAAAATTATTTAAAATAAGTATTCTATATACGTACTATTGTGGATAGGCTATTAGTTAGTAATAATTAACTAGAAATAGGAGTACTAATACTTAATCTTTACGTTAAATTTAATTTTACTAAAAATAAGATTAAGCCGAAAGCTTATTCTATTTACCTAAATAAACTAAATAAAATTAATAATTATAAGACTACTAAAATGTATATTAAAGACGTCTAAAGAATAATTACTTTATAGTATCTAGACTATTAGGATTTTATCTATACTTAGTTATACTAAAAGGAAAGAAAGATTTTTTATATTAACGTTATATAAGCGCTCTATTTAGCTAAGCTATAGTAAACGGCGTAATAATACCTAAAAGTAGTAAAGAATAAATAAAACCTACTAAAATAGCTTTATAAGTTTTAGAGGATTAAAAACTAAATTAATAATAATTTATTATTATTATTAAAAAAGGACTAGGAGTTTCTATATAAGCTAATAGCTAAATTTTAGATATAGGAAGTCCTACGCAGTATACTAGCGTAGAGGAAGTTATTTTTATTTTAAGCGCTAAGTGCTAAGCGCGGAGCGTAAAGGGTAAAGAGTAAAAAATAAAAAGTAACTAAGGCTATAAGTAATTATATAGAATTAGTATATTTAGAGTTATAAGAGCTTATAAAAAATAGGGAATAATAAGTAATAAGTAATAGTACTTAAGGTATTGCGAGTTAAAACGGCGTAGTTAGTTATATTTTTATAACTTTAAAAGTAACTATTAAATAGCTGCCGGAGCTAAGCTTCTAATAATTATATAATTAATTTACTATTAATAAAGGAACAGTTTAATAAGAAGGATAATAATAACTAAATAAATAAGTGCCGGCCCTATATTAGTAAAAAGCTCGGGAATCTCTTAGGCTAATAACTATTTACACTAGCATACACTGGGCCATATACTAGTAATAGTACTTTAAATAATAACTTAATACACGTTAGCCTTAACTTCGGTCCATATAATAGTAAGCCTATTATCTTTTAGATCTAACCGTCTAAGGTAACTAAGCGTAACGTTAGCAAAGGTATAGTATATATAAATCTATATATTACAGAGGGCTACGCACCTATAGCTTATAATATTAATTAGAGCTTAATAATAATTTTCCTACAATATTTTATATAATAATCTTATAATCTATATCTAATATACTAATTATAGATTATAGTAAATTATTTTTTAAAATATTTTATTTCTTTTAAATTTTAAAATATACTTTTTTCTTTTTTATTAGTATTTTATAATAAAAAAGTTCTATAGATTTTTTATAAAGTCTTTTTTATAATTTTTTTTAAAAAGCTTTTTAATTTTAAATAGCTTATTCTTAATATACTATATTAGAAGTTTTATTAAGATTAGTTATTTATGATATAAGTTATTTATTATAATAGATAATTACTTATCTACGTTAAATTCTAATGTTAAATAGTAGTATAGTAGCTAAACTAGTATAAAAAACTAAATTTATAACTTAAAGTTATTACTATTAAAGGTAAGCGTAACTAAATATATATGTCTATAAAAGTTATTTTTAATTTATAATTCTTTACTCTTTTTAAAAAACTTTAAGTGTAATAAAATATTAGTATAGAGTTTATAAAAATATTTATTAATATATTATTTTTTTTTAAATAAAGTAGCAGTATAGCTATATTTAAAATAATTATTATTATTAAATAATATAATAATTGCGAAAATAGAAATAAAAGATATATAAATAAATATAAGTATAATAAATAAGTAAAAAACCTATATATATAAAGTAGTAAAATAGTCTTATTAATTATAATTTATACTTAAATAATAACCTTAATACTTAGGCTTAACCGTAACGGCCGGGTCCGATAGGTTATAATAGTACTTATTAATAGGTTTTTTATAATAAAAAAGAGACTTTTTTATTTTTTTAGTACTATTTATTTATTTCCTTTATATTTAAACTATTATATATTATTTTACCTATACTTATAGGTATTTTATAACGCTCCCTTTTCCCTTTCTATACTTATTTATCGTCCGCTATATTTATCTGTTATATTTATCTATTATTATTAATTACTATTTTATATATAGCTTTTATATTATTACTAATACCCTCTTTACTAACTTTTTTACGTTTTATAGTTATACTATTATTAAAGTAACTACTACTACCTTATCCTTAAACTTAGCGTAGTTAGGGTTATTCTAGTTATTTAGTAAAATTAAAAACTATTACTTCTACCTATAAATATACTTTAGGTTAGTATTTATAATAAAATCCTTAGGCTTTTTAAAATTTTTAGAGTTTTTTACTATTATAACTATATAAGTTAATAATAATTACTATTACCGTACCGGTACTAGTGTAGGTATAGTATATATTTATTTATTTTTACTATAAAGTAGTAGTCTATAGTTATTAAACTTACTATTTATTATATACTACTTAAATACCTATATAGGCCGAGGCTTACTACAGTACTCTAGAGCTTTTTAAAAATATTTAGTAAAAGGGATACTATTACCAGTATAGAGATAGATTTAATAGTATAAAAAGCGCTATATATATTACTTTTATAGGAATATTTAGCTATTATAATATAATATAATATATATAGTAATATCTATAGAGGATTTAATATAGCTACCTAGTATAGTAGGCTATTTTATTATACTTTTTTATATCTTATATATATATAGTAGCGGGGGGCGCTAGTATATATTAATACTTTATAGTATACTAGTAATAGCGTAAGCTATTACTACTATCTTTTTTTTTTTTATAAATAGACGTGTAGTACTAAATTAAAAGAGATTATATATTAACTTATTATAGGCGACGCTATTTTAATTTATTATAACTAAATATAATAAATATATCCTTAGTATAATATATTAATATATAACTATATATTACGTCTTTTATTATTATACCTAAATTATTATAAAGCCGTTTTACAAAAACCCCTATAGTAGTTAATAATTATTTTTTTTAAAAATATAAGTACTACGCTAAAAGCGTAGCTTTATTTAAAAAAATAAAAAATAAAATAAAACTATTTTATTAAATTTATTAACTTCTACTAGCACGGTTGTCTCGCGCACGTGTATTATTATCGCCTAGAGAGGTGGTCAGAGCTTTCCAGCGGCCACCTAAACGTAGCCCCAGTAAAGCATTTATATCTCTTCTATACAAAACGTATTAAGAACTTTCCGGGTAGTCTCTTTTCCTCCATTGGAAACTTATCGAGCTTAATACTTCGTACACTATGAAGCCGCACATATAGCTGAGCTTGTGCGGCTCTGTCTAATCAAGGGTATGCGCAAGCTAATACGAGATAGCCGGTAAGGCCGAAGCCGCCGAACGAGAAGATGCGCTCTGCAGGGCTGCTCACCATTCAAAAGACATACCTCTAATGTGTGAATGCTATCGTGAATAGCATCAATTGATGCCAGGGCGTCCGCTATGGTCCTTTTTCTTTAGCATCAACGTCCCCCCCGCTTACAGCCTTGGAGTCTTCCGAGTGCTCTAGTAGCTCGTGCTCTTCCTTCTCAGCCTTGCCCCGCTTTCATCCTCACCTTCCACTCGACCTTTTTCAGAGTGACTTTGAGGGCTGTACTCGGAGATTTACAGTTCCCCCGGTATGAACTGTAAGTGAGTCAGGGTCGAGTACGGGAGAAGACACGTGTATGTACGTTAGCCATCTGAGCTGTATCAACTAGGAATGCTAATCTTGCTATCCAGGTGCGCGATTCGCCAGCCTACGAAAGCTACTCCATCGTTAGCGGTCTGCCCAACCTACCGTGCCGATCATGAACCCGCGACCGAAACATGGCGAAGGCGGTACTTACTTGGAGGGTAATACTACGGACCACAATGGGGTAGGGGTTACGGCAGGTCACTTTGAAGGTGTGTAAGTTCAGACACATACAAGTTTCTTGTCGGTAGAACTGTGCAAGAGGTGGCAAGAGGTATTTCGAGACCACTCCTTGTGGCTGACTGCTTTTTTATCTGAAGTTTACACGGGAAGCCAACCGTCGACTACATCTCACACTACCAATAATACAACATATTATTTCTTTGGACGGCAATATACCGATCCAGGTCGGCCGCAGCAGCGTCGTCCATCCGATGCAGTCAAAAGGAACGTTAGTGATAGCGCCGTTCATCCCGATCAACATGCTACAAACGGGATTAACCCTACTGCGCAACCCAGTGACGGCCCCTTTGATGGAGCTGGGGCAACACAGCATGCGCAGGCCAGGCCCCCATATGGCCCGAGACCGTATGATGGTCGTGATCCCTATCCGCCAGCCTGGGTCTCAGGACTCGTGCGCCACTACAACCCGGTATTCGACTTGCTTTGGGATCGCGCTGCTCATGTAAATTACCCGGAGCGAGATTTCGGAGCACTTCGGGATCATGCAGCTCTTGTGGATCACGCTGCGCGAGTGTTCGGAGCACTTTGGGATCATGCAGCTCTTGTGGATCACGCTGCGCGAGAGTTCAGAGCACTTTGGGATCATGCAGCTCTTGTGGATCACACTGCGCGAGTGTTCGGAGCGCTTTGGGATCGTGGAGCTTCTGTGGATTGGCAAAGCCAGCATCCGATCAACCGTCCCTCATTCTCGCCACCGATGTCGTTCTATCAACCACCTTTTCCTCCGCGTTCAGAGGAACCACAACACGTTCGCAGATCTCCGCCTGATCAGGGACGTGTAACACCTGACAGGTCTCTATATCCAGATGGACCTTCATCTCCCGAGAGACCAGCGATCGAAGAGAATGATCCGCCTCCCAGGCGTCCTTCCCCTACCACACGAACTTCGGCTCCTGGGCGAATTAAGGGAAGCCCGCTTAAACCATGGTATCACAGACTATGGTCCTGCTTTGACTTGGCAAAGTCTTGACCACAAACCCAAACCCAGGCTCATAAGCTGCGACTATGCCACTATGACTGGCAACCTCCGGGCCGCGATGTTTGGTTTTACGATAGCCATTTGACTCCTAATTCATGGGCGAGTCTGTACACAGGACGTATACCTATCAAGGCGCCAATTATGCTGTACGATAACCCATCTAAAGGGCAAATGGCTTTATGATTTGTTTGAAGGACTTCTGAAAAAAATTCACGTGTTATGTATCCTACGACATGGTCTATTTGCGACGCGACTCAAATAGATCGCACGCGGGTTTCCGAACGGGGCAACTTCTATTAGCAGAGAGTTTGTAGCTCTCCAAGAATGTAATTCATATGAGCGATATCTGAATAGCTCCCAATTCATTCAGCGGCGCTTCGAAAGAACACGTTTCCTATCCCCGGCCGAGGACTCCTTTAGCCCAAAGGGGTTGCGTCTCCTTCTCTCTCTCTCTCTCTCCCTCTCTCTTTCTCTCCCTCTCTCTCTCCCTCTCTCTTTTTCTCTCTTTCTGAGTGTCAGAGGGCGGGAAATTTGCATTTGCCTGCGCCAGGACTTTCGCAATGTCTGCGCCCATTGGTCCTATTCCACCAAACCAATTTTTCGTCGCCTTGCTGTTTCTAATTTCCCCATGAGACATACCCCAACCTACACCTCCAATGGTGTTGTCGGTGGACTCAGCCTCAACAATAAGGCACTTGGTTTCTGTTCCAGCGGATTGGCTTTCCTTCGCAGTTTCGGGGTTGTCGGACATAGGGACGTCCGAATCGACCGATGCCTCTCTCGGCTTCGCGTGGAGAATTAGTTGCTCTAAGTCTATCAGTGAGAGCTCAACCGGAAACAGCTTCCACTTACTCTCTTCATTCAAAGTGCTCTCAGTCTGCAACGATATAGTAGAGTCTTCCCTCTTGATCGTCTCTATGCCCTCAGTGTTCGACATACGGGCTCGCAGATCGACTCGCAGGTTTTCAAGAGACTTTCTATTCGACTCAGCAATGCAAAGGCCAAGGTTGACCTTTAGGCCCTCCAATGCAGCGAAGCTTTCCCTGATACGCCTCTCGTTCTTCTTTTCCGCGAATATGCGAATATATCGTGCCGTGGCCGGACGCGAGGCGTTTCGCACCGAATTGTTCAAAAGCAGGTTCAACGCGTCCACCTTCTGCGAGATAGCACGCAGAGGTCTCTCGATGATGATGGTGACGAGCTCTTGACTGTCCTGAATGCTCCGTATAGTGAAGGCTAGCGACTCTAGTTGCTCGACGTAGGATTGGAATCTGGCAGGAGCGTGCTTGATATGATCGCGAAGCTGTAGGAGCGCTTCAACAATGCGGAATATATATCCCACGAGCTGAGTCGCGGCCGCGGCGGCCCCCAACACCTCCAAGCCACTCATCTTATCCCCGGTCCGATACCCAACAGCCAGCTGCTTCTATTCCTATTATAGACGGAGTACGTATGCTGACTCCAACTCCTGTTCCGTGCTGAATGAAATTCTTGTTCGGTTGTATCGAGGCGCATACTCACATCGCAACAAATGGGGCAGAGGTTGGGCTGTGCTTGGAGGTGTAACAATATGCTGCTAGGGACATGCCAGCGCACAATCGTGGGCTGCAGTATTACTAGGATTACGATCCGGGGGTGTGTGCTTACTTGTATGCAGCATCAAGCAAGGTAAGCCTTTTCTATGACAGAGAGACAGCCGTGTTATGTACTTCGCCTCGTGTGCTACGTTGGGCTGAAAATTTTTTTGCGCGAGGCAGACCGACTCCAAGCTATGCGAAGGGTGAGGCCTAGAAATGCCGAGGGTGCGCTTCTGGTTTCTGGCTCTGTTATCAGAACAGGGCTGCAACGGAAGGCTGTCGGCATTTGCTGCCCAAGGCACCATAGTGGTTGGCAACATTGCCCCGTTCTGCGCCGGTAGAACTTCGCGACCTGCAAGATGAAGTGTACACTTGGCTGGCACCTCAGGACCCAGGCTTGAGAGATAGCCCGATCCACTGTCTGCCACGAACTCGGCAGAGACTGGAGTGCTACCAGCCTTGTCGTTGTTGAAGACATCATCCATGGATCTAGTGAAGCGATCGCACACTTGAGAATGTGCCCAACGGAAGATAAAATGGCCGCAACGTCGAGGATGGAGGACGCTACACACTCATACATAGAATACTCGTCTTGAAGCAATGAAGCCCCGACCTGCTGCGCACAGACCATCCGCCCTTAGCGAACCTTCGTGGAGGCATCCTGCCCAGCAAGCCTTCGGGTACTTCACCACTTGGTTCTCCTTCCCTTACGGCAGAGGAACGGCCGCGGAGCCACGACATACCCACAATAGACGAAGCCACTCTTACAGGATATTCATAATGGCCCATGAGGTTCAGCCGCAGTCGCTGCCAGACAGTGCTCTACAACAATTAAGAGAGGGTGCCCAATGGTTGCGGGAGGCTGAATTTGCCCCGCTTGACAATGAGCCTTACTCCTACTGCACAGAGACCGAAGTTCTTCCAATGCGCTTTGAAAAGGTCCTAAAGCATATCGACAAAGGCGTACGTCTCATCTTTTACGACTTACCGGTAATCCCACAAGCCTCAAGCTAAGCACTAAGCTAATGTAGCGTGGTTAAACAGTCTTCCGGAAGCGAAACCCGTATCACTGCCATTTATTTCGATAAGCCGGCTACCATACCAGTGAAGCCCGAGTCGAGCGTCGACGTGATACCAGTGTACTCCAAAACGGACAATGTGACCATCGGTGGCCAGACTGTGGCTGTCGGGCAATATGTGCATTTGGAGGAGGGAGTGCAAGTGGAGGGAGTCTTCTACTGCCTCCTACTACTGCGGCAGAAGTGGGATAAGGGGAAGGAAGCGCAGTCGCTTTGAGTAGGCAAAGCTGCGTAGACGTGACACAAATCGCCATCAGGATACATCAGGGCTGAGAAGGTTGCGATTTGGACTGGCCCATGCGCTTGCTCAATGACTACCGCAACAATGGGGAGGAGATTCAATCAAGCAGATCATGGCCTTAGTGTATGGAGTTGGAGGGGTTTGCGGTCCAGCGCGTGGTCCCCATGCAGAGGGAATAGTACCATTTCGTGGCCTGAGGCAATCTGCCCTTGCACAGCTGATAACGAGGAAGCGGTTATGTAATTCGATGCTAGATATAATAAATACTCGCGATTGGGCTTCTCAAGTTTCTAGAAGCGAAGTTTGTGCTGACAATTAAGAAAGACAGGAGCGAGGAAATAGCATGGTAATGAAGCTCTATACCGTCAGCTGAAAGTGGACCCGCCCAGAAATTGAAAACCACTTGCAAGGTCCCCAACGTCATTTGAATTATGAAAGGGCAGCACTCTCCAAGAGGGCTCACCTGCGGGTTGGCCCGGGAGACTGATGCCATTGCATGT
Organism: Pleoardoris graminearum; assembly: GCA_030770415.1. Taxonomy (NCBI): domain Eukaryota; kingdom Fungi; phylum Ascomycota; class Dothideomycetes; order Pleosporales; family Didymosphaeriaceae; genus Pleoardoris; species Pleoardoris graminearum. The sequence goes on along the minus strand of JASEKS010000001.1, from coordinate 364,095 downwards.
GCTGCCACCAAGATTTGAATGGTTGCTGGTTCTGAGGGGCGAGATCTGGCTGCCAACAGGCGGTTGGTCGTGCGATTATTGCTGAGGTTTGTCCTGGTCGGACGGACAGTCTGCAAGGTCATTCACATGAGCTTCGAATCTGCAGGAGCAACACTCACGCTTATGCTCGCCTGCTGTATTCTCCACGGAGACGGCATGCATGACTGTAGCCGTCGCGTCAAGACCATCATCTTGATATCCTGGTAGGGCGGCAGCGGATTCAATGTCTTCTATGCCCTGGCTTGATCCCGCTGCGCCGTCCTCCAGAATTATAGGGAATTATGTCATTCATCAGTAAATCAGTGCCGCCTGTTGTGCTGGGAAATCTTCCCACACGTGGATCCTCCCAGGTCGAAGCTTGTTATTCGCATTCGCAGGGTCGCCTCGTATCGACCGAGTTGCATCGATCTGGACAGCGAACCCTAAGTAGAGGTAGGTATGGCAGGCGTCAAGGAGCTCGAGCAGCGTTGTCTTGCGAGTTTCCTCTTCGGCCTTCTCCTTGCTTCTGCTCCGCTTCTTTGCGTCTGCATTGTTGTTCTGGGCGCTCTCTGCAGCCTCCCGTCTGCGTTGCTCTTCTTCAAGTCCGCGCCGCACTTCAAGATACAGCCTTTCCCAATCGGGCGACTATTGAGCCATGTTAAGCAATAATAGAAATAGCGACATATACTCGGTAGGGTTTGTTTACAGTGGGCTCTGGGCCTGGCGTTCCTCAGCACCACCAAGCTGGCAGCCCCACCAAAAAAAGATGCGCGTTCTTTCCATGATTATTCCACCATAACTAAATAAAATTAATTATAATGTTAGTATATAGCTTCTCTAAATATTACAGGGGGGTGACAAAAAAAAGTAATTAAAAAAGATACCTTTTTTAAATTAATATAACTTTTTAATTAGTAAGCCTAAAAATATAAAAAAAATTGCGTTTTAAAGAGAAAGACTAGTAGATTCTATTTACCCTATTAGGGGCTGCTTACTAAGGGGTTTAGAAGTAAAAAAAAAAAAGTAAATATAGAAAATTTTTAGCGCCTTACTTTAAGTTAGTACAACTTTTTATTTAAGATATAAAATTAGCTTATTTTTATATATATAATAATAGATACTAAGTTTTATTTATATATTAAATATTTTTATATATTTATATATTAATTATATAATAATAGATAAAAGTTACTTTTTTATATTTTTAATAATAAACTAGTAAATAATAAATTACTAATACTTAGTATAGTAGCTTTTAGCTTTTATAACTACCTTATAACGATAAAGAAAAGATAAAATATAGTTATTAATAACTTCTTATAGTATATTATTCTACTTTTTATTAATAACTCTTTTAAAGGCCTCTATATTTTTTATACTAGATCCTATACCTAAATTAGCCTTTTTATTATTATTTAGCCCTTATTTTAAATAACTCTATATATTTTTTATAGGGACTAAATTAAGGCTATAGGCTAGGTAAGAATAAAGAGTAATTTTATTATTTTTAAACTAGTTTAAAATGTCCGTTATTTTATAAATAGGGACGTTTTCTTATTAAAATTATTAACCTAAATTAATATTAATATAAAGTTTATAATTATAATATAATATAATATATATATATATATATATATATTATTATATTAAAAAAAGAACTAAAAATCTATTAAGTTACTTACCCTTTTTTATTAAGGGTTTAACCTTAGGTATAAGGACTGTATTTATATAGTCCTTACTAGTATAAAAAGTAAAAGAATTAGGTATTTTAATAAATACTAAATTACTTCTACCTTTTACCTAAATTATATTCTAAACTTATAAAGTAATATCGTGACTTATAATATAATTAATATACTAAATATTAAAAAACTAAAACTATAGCTTAAAAATAGATAAAAAGTTATATATTTTAATATTTTAAAAAGTTAAAATAACTTACTTTATAATTAATTAGTAGCTAGTTTTTTTCTAACTTTATTATTACTTTTTTTTTATAATACTTTTTTTTAGCCCTACCCCTTTGTATTACTAACTTTTTAGAAAATATAATCTTTTTTAAATTTATATTTTTTAAATTTTTTATAGTCTCTTTAGCGTATTTTACTTTTTTTTTTAATATTTTCTTTATTAATTATTAGTTTTTTTTACTTATATTAATTATAAATCCTTTTTTTTTAAAACTCTTTATACCTGTCTTGTTAAAATCTCTAGATTATTTTTTAATATTATTCTTTTATTTTTCTTTTTAGGACTTCTAGTTAAGTCTCTATTAATAGCTCTTTTATCTCTTTTAGTTAACTTTTTTATACCCCCTTTATAAACTTTTTTTATATTATAATTATTCTTTTCTTTATTTTTAATACGTCTTATAGTATTATAAATACTATTAGGAGTTCTTTTTAAAGTAGAAATAATTATTAAAATAGAAGTATTTACTTTTAAAAAAAAATTAACTTTAGATTTAAGTTTAGTTAAATTTAGCACTATTTTAAGGAAATAGATATCTAGGTTTATAAAATTAAAAAGATATTACTATATACTATAATATTAATAATATATTACGTAATTAGTAATTATATAAGTCTTAGTAATATTTTTATAATTAATATAATTTTATTATTAGATTACTAATCTACTTTAAAAATCTAGTCACGTAACCTATACTAGACCTAAAAGGGTATAGTTAAAATTTTATTTAAATATATTTACTAACTAAAAAGTTATAGAAACCTAAAAAAGGGATTTAAAAAATTATTATATTTAGGTAATTTTAGTTTATTATAGGTAATATATTACTCTTAAGTAGGAGAGTAAAAGGCTTATTTATTCTTTTATATTTTATTTTTATCGCGTTTTATCCCGCCTACTAATATTATAAACTAATAACGTTATTATAGACTTATTATATAATTTAAAGTAATATTTTTTTACCTAATTCTGCGCTAAGCCTCTATAGTATTTATTAAACTTTTTACTAAAATAATAATACTATAAAAGCCTACTAAAGTAAGTTACGTATATATCTAGCTTACCTAGTAGTCTTATAGAATAAGAGAAACTATATTTATTATTATTAATACCTACGCCGCCTATAGTATCTACTGCCTAATTAGTAATACTTACTAAATAAAAATAAAAGGGACTTTCTAGAGTTTATAATACTTAATTATTTTTTTTTATTTTAAATTTTATAAGCGTACTAATAGATTTATCTTACTTTATTAGTCTAAATTTAAAATTACTTTATTACCTCTAGCTCTATTAATAATATTAGGTCTTTTAGCCCTTCTCTATTAACTACCTATTTTTATAAAACTTTTATTCTATTAGCCTAAAATCTATTTATATAGAACGACGTGCTAAGAAAGGCTTTAAAATAACTAAAAATAATATACTTAAAAAGGCTATTTTTTACTAAAAAATTACGTATACGTAAGTTAATATAAAATTTATTAATAAGCCGTACGTAGGTAAATAGTTTTAGTTAACCTTAGACTTTATACTAGTTTAGAGTATTACTACTACTAAAAGTAGTTAGTATAATAGGCGGTAAATTAGTAATAGCCTATTAAAAATTAGTACGATAATTGATATTTTAAAAATAAAAAAGACCTATAAAGATTATAATATAATAAAATATAACTTTAAAAAGCAGGAGTTAATAATATAGTATAAAATATAGAATAGATAACTAGACTTACTTAAAGGCTAGATATTTAGTTATATAGGCTCTAAATAATAGTCTAATAACTCCCTTTAGTCCTAAAGTTTACACGCCTAGTAACCCCCTAGACTAACTACGTTATATATAATTATAAGTAGTAATTACTAATAACCTTAACAATAATTATAAGTAGTTACTAATTTATAAATATATAATTAGAATATAAGTAGAGCGTCGTTGTATTTAATAGAATATTTTACTTTTACTAAAAGAAAAAAATATAACTTTTAAGGGTTTAAAATTTATACTACTTATATATAGCTTTATTAGTATTATATTAAGCTGTTTAGTATTTATTAAGTTCTTATTATTACGTTGTGCCGCGGCTTTATAAATCTCGCGAAGTACATTAATTAATAAGTAATATATATAACGTAACTAAAATCCTTATATAAATCTCTATTATTTTCTCTTTACAATAGTATTATTTACGCATTTTTAGGCTTAGTAATTAATTTTATATTAATTTTTAAAAATAGTAACTTTTTTAATTTGTCTTTTTTAATGTCCCCCCCTGTAGTTATTAAGATTTACTAACGTATTATAGCTAATTTAGAGCAGTAAGTAGCCTAAAAAATATTATTTAGGCTATTTTAATATAAAATAGTATAAAATATACTAATATATAATCCTAAAAGTAAAAAAAGTTAAGCTAACCTATATTAGGCCTATAATAGTGCATTTTATTTCTATAATAAATACGGTAAGTCTAAAGTAATACTTATAAATTATAGCTAGTTTAAAGAGGTAATAGATTAAAAGTATAAACGTAATAAAACTAATAATAATAATAAAATAATAAAAAACTTATAAGTAGGTTATTTTAATATAAGTTAGTATATTAGATTACTAACTAGTATAATAGGTCTTTAGAATACCTAAGTATATTATCCCTATTAGCTTAGAGCTTAAAAAGACTTAGAACGCTAGCTAAAATATAAATATAGTTTAAATTTAGGTTTTTACTACTATATAGGCCCAATTTTTTATTTTAGTCTACTAGCTACGCTATAAAGCCTTCTTAACGTCTATTACGCTTTTTATTCTTATTAATAGTACTAATAAAAAGAAATTTATATATTATAATACTACTTTTTAACGCTATACCCGCAGCTATATTTTAGTATTTATTTTTAATTAAGGTTATACTTATTAGCGTATACTTTACCTAAATAATATTTAAATAGTATTTATAGATCTTTTAAGACTTTTTATAGTAGTTTTTAGTTTTTTTTAATACTATTTAGTACTCTCTAGTTTTATTTAATTAGCTTTTACTATCCCTAACGTAAATAGTAGATCTTTTAAATTTAAAATTATAAATTAGTATTTATAAATTCTAATTTTAGCCTCTAGGACCTTATTAGATACTTAAAATATTTTACTCTTGTTAATATTACTAATTATATTTATTTAGGCTATTTTAGGCTACTTTATACTATTATAAGATATTTCTAGTAATAATTTATGCTAAAAAGGGACTTTAAGTAAATAAATATTGTTAACGTACGTCTTTTTTATAGGCTATAGTTTTTTTATAGGATAAAAAATTATAATTATTCAGCTATTAAAATATTTTAGTTACAGCTTTTTACTATACTAAACTTCTACTAGAAGATATATATATTAATTTAATATAAAAAGTACTTAATTATCTTTAATTAGCTCTAATTAATTTTATTATTATTAAAATAGCGCTATTTACACTAAACTCTCTATAAGAAATATATATATATATTTTAAAAGTAAAAGTTTAACTATATAGTTTAGCTCTGTATTTATAGTCTAAAAGTTACTAAAATAGACTTTTTTAAGTATTCTAACTACTTATTACCCCTCTTTTTTTTTAAAAGATAACCCTAGCCTTAATATTTTATTTTTAGTAAATTTATAGTAAATTTTTTAAAAAATATTTTATACTACTTTTAGTGAGCTTTTAGTACTTCTTTACTAATAAACGCTTTAGATATTTAGGTATTCTCTTTTTTTAAGTAATTTTTTATTTAATATAGTATTTCTACTATTTAGTATCTATCTACCTTTTATTTATAATATAGTTTATATTATATATATTATCCCTAAACTAGCGTAAGGTATTTATAATTAGTTTTTATTTATACGGTAGTAAGCTACGGAGAGTTAATAATTTTAATAATAATAAATAAAATACTAAATAGACTTTATCTAAACTAGTAAATATAACTTAGTATACTATAAGTAATTCGCCTATATACTAGCTTACTATACTAGAGTCTAGCTATTTGTAGTTAATTTTTTTACTAGATTATATAGACTTTAAATATTAATTTACAGGGGGGTAACATAAAAAAAGAGTAATTAAAAAAAATACCATGTTTAATAATTAATATAAAATTAATTAATAAGCGTAAAAATACGCGAATAATACTAATTTAAAGAGAAGGCTAAGGAGGTTTGTACTAGTATTTTAAATAACACTTATTTATTACCTGTAATAAATTAAAATTACCTAATTATAGCAATTTTTTTAACCCCTTTTTTAGATTCCTATAGCTTTTTAGTTAGTAAATATATTTAACTAAAATTTTAACTATACCCTATTAGGCCTAGTATAGGTCACGTAACTAGATTTTTAAAGTAGATTAGTAATCTAATAATAAAATTATATTAATTATAAAAAATTTGCTAAAACTTATATAATTAATAATTACGTAATATATTATTAATATTATAGTATATTATAATATCTTTTAGATTTTATAAACCTAGACTCCTATTTTCTTAAAATAGTACTAAATTATTTAAAACTTAAATCTAACATTAAACTTCTTTTAAAAATAAATAATTTGCCTTCTTTAATTGCTATAACTTTAAATAAGTTAGAAAAGTCTATTTATAATACTATATAACGTATTAAAAATAAAGATATAAAAGATTATAATATAAAAAAAATTAAAAAAGCCCGAGTTTTAAAGTTAACTTAAAGAGATAAAAGAATTATTAACAGAGACCTAATAAGAAGTCCTAAAAAAGAAATTAAAAGGCTATTAATAGAAAATAGTCTAGAGATTATAAAAAGATTCTTATAAAGGACTTTAAAAGAAAAGGGTTACTCTATTAATATAAGTAAAAAAAAACTAATAATTAATAAAGAAAACGCTAAAAAAAGATTAAAATACGCTAAAAAATAATAAAAAAATATAAAAAAGATAAATTTAAAAAAAATAATATTTTCTAATAAGTCAGTAATATAAAGGGGTAAAGCTAAAAAGGAATACTATAAAAAAAGGGGTAATAATAAAATTAGAAAAGAACTAGCTGTTAGCTAATTATAAAGTAAGTTATTTTAACTTTTTAAAATATTAAAATATATAACTTTTTATCTACTTTTAAGCTATAGTTTTAGTTTTTTAATATTATTTATATTAATTATTTTATAGGCTAAGATCTTACCCTATAAGTTTAGGATATAATTTAGATAGGAGGTAAAAGTAATTTAGTATTTATTAAAATACTTAATTTTTCTATTTTTTATACTAGTAAAGACTATATAAATAAAGTTCTTATACCTAAAGTTAAACTTTTAATATAAAGGGGTAAGTTATATAACCTTTTTTTACCCCTTTTTTTATTAATATTATAATATATATATATATATATTATTATAATTATATATTATTATAATTATAAACTTTGTATTAATATTAATTTAGGTTAGCTATTTTAATAAGATAACGTCCCTATTTATAAAACTAGGGACGTTTTAACTTAGTTTAAAAATAACAAAATTAAATTATTTCTTTACTTAGCCTATAGTCTTAATTTAGCTCCTATAGAAAATATATAGAATTTATTAAAATTAGGGCTAATTAAAAATAAAAAGGCTAATTTAGGTATAGGAAATAATTTAAATAGTATAGAGGTCTTTAAAAAAGCTATTAATAAAGAGTAAAATAAAATACCTTAATAAGCTATTAATAATTATATTTTATTACTCCCTAACTATTATAAGGTAGTTATAGAAACTAAAGGCTACTATACTAAGTACTAGTAATATATTATTTACTAGTTTATTATTAAAAATGTGAAAAAGTAACTTGTATATATAATTATATAATTAATATATAAATATATAAATATATTTTATATACTAATATAACTTAGTGTCTATTATTATATATATAAAAATAAAATAATTTTATATCTTAAATAAAAAGTTATAATAGCCTTAAGTACGACTCTAAAAATTTTTTATATTTATTAATTATTTTTTATTTTTAAACCCCTTAGTAAGCAGCCCCCGATAGGGTAAATAGAATTTACTAGTCTTTCTCTTTAAAACGCTATTTCTTTATATTTATAGGCTTAGTAATTAAAAAGTTATATTATTTTAAAAAAGGTATCTTTTTTTATTACTTTTTTTTTATGTTACCCCCCTGTAAAACTTATACCTTATTACTTACTTTAAGGTTAAGAGATAGTCTTAATTTATTGTAAAGTATTTATTAGTATTTTTAAACTATTTTTAGCTTATTTTTTATAATTACGTAGATACTAATAAGTTTAAAAACTAAAAAAATACGTAAGGGATTTTACTATTACTTAGTAGCTTTTTAAGCTAATTTACGTTTTTTAGATTATATCTATAGTAGACTCAAAATAGTATATATTTTATTATAAAATATTAGTTATTATTATATATAAACTCTATATAAAATATTTATAAGATTTAATTATTTTATTTTAAACTATAAAAGATACGTAGGTATTACTCTAGAGTATAATTTTAGTATTTTATCTACTTATCCGTTTATAAGTAAAAAGCTAATATTAAAACGTACTAAAAGTTTAGATAATAGTAAAAAGTATTTTATTACTTTACTATAGTAAACTAGACAATACTTATTTTTAGAGTAAAAGGTAAATTTATACTATTTATAAGATAAGACAATTAAGATTAAATATATATATAATAGGTAAGTAATTAAGTAACCTAGTTATGTAATTAACCTGTAATTAAAGAGGGTATATAAGTCTTAATATTATAATATACCCCTTAAATAAGCTGCGTATTAGTAGTAAGTCTATTTAGAAATTACCTAAAGTAAATTCTATTTTTTTAATATTTTATTATAAAACTTACGGCGCGCTTAATCTATTTTATTAAATTTTTTTTTTATAGATTTAGATACTATTTATTTTTATAGTAAGCTTATAGCTCTAAATAATTTATTTAGTTAATTACTTATAGTAGCTTATTTTATTAGTTTATTTTAAGTAAAACTTATTTTCTATATTATCCTATAATTAGCTATTATTTTTTATTTTAACTAATTGTGCCTTCTATATTTAGTAAGTAGGTAATATTATAGGCGTAGTAAATAGATAGTAAGTTATATAAGTAAAAGCGGCTTTACTACGCTAGTTAGGTATAATAGTTACTTAAATTATTTTTTTTTCTTCTCTTTAGTTTATAATAATTTTTATTATAATAGATAACGCTGTTATTATTATTTTATTTTATCTATCTAAGTTTTACTAATTAATTATAGAGTACTTTTAGACGTCCTAGTACCCGCTTTTTTATTTATAATAAGTAGTAATATAGTAGCCGTAGTTGTAATAGTCGTAGTAGTTATAGTAATTATAGTAGTTAATTTATAAAAGCTATTTTTTTTTTAATTTTTTTAAATTAGATAATAATAATAACGATAATTCTTTAGCCTTAAATAATAATAGAGAAGAGTAGAGTAGTAGTAATTAGATAATTAATAAAAATAAAAAAAAGCTGTCTTTTAAGTTTAGTAAGCGGCTTATTTTAAACTATAAAACCTATATACGTAGCACTTTATCTAGTAATTTAATAAAAGCCTATTTTAAAAATTTTAATTCTATAAATACGCGTTACTATTATTATATAACTTATATATATAATTTGCTATATATCTTACTAATTATATATTTATTATATATTACTAATTATTATAGTCCTATTAGTACTCGTACTATCTATATAACTTTTATTAAACTTATAATTAAATATAATACTATAAACCCTAAAATAAATAATTATTTTTTAAATTTTAGTTTATAGATTTTACTAATATTTTATAGCTTAATAATAAAATTATATCTACTTCTAAGGCTACTCGCGAAATTTTTAAATAGTACTAGACTTTTTTAGTACTAAATACCAATATAGTATTACTAGGTAATTAAAATTTATTAAACTTTTTTAATTAGAATTAATATTTAAGTCCTATTTTTAGTAGCTAGGGCTATAATAATTTGGCTTATAAATATTTTTTTAGGCGTATTTTAGTTATTACTAATTTTTATCTAGTACCCCGCTATTATCTATTTAAATAGTAGATAGCTAATAACGCTACTTAAGTAATAGACTAGAATATTAATCTAAAAAAAAATTTTACTAGCTACTTAAATAAATCTATTTTAAGTTTAAGTTAAGAGCGGTTTAATCTGTTCTTAAAAGAGTATAATATATATATAAAATTAAAATAGTAGTATTATAATTATAATTATTTATTAAAGTATTAGAAGATAAAAAGTAAGTTATACCTCTATAGCTAAAGTCCTTTTTTTTAAACTCTTAACTACTTTTATCTATTTTAGACTTTAAATTATTTTTACTTTACTTAGACTCTAAGCGGGCTTAGTAAAATTAAAATATATAAGCGTAAGCGGCTATATAAGCTATTTAATAAGGCTTTAGCTATACTATAATTATAATTATCTACTCTTCTTATAATTAATTTCCTTTATTTTAAATTTCCTTTATTTAGATTTCTTTTATTTAGAATAGATAAAACTTAATAGGCTCTCTTCTCTTTATTTTTTACTTACTTAATAATTAGTAACTATATATTTTATAAATTAAGTAATTCTTTAAAGCGTATAAATTATTATTATATAAGTGTCTTTATTAATTTATTAGTAGGTATATTTCTAGTTTATAAATAGATTATCTTAAATAATTTTTTTATATATTTTTAACGTAGCTATATATTCTAAATATTAATATAGCGTAATTAAGTTATAATTCTTTTATTAGATCTAATTATAAGCCTAATTATCTATTAATTATTGTAGTAGATACTTTAAATAAATTCTAAATTAAGTATAATTTTGTAAAAAAAGTGCTTTAAAGTTATTATTTTTTTATTTATATACTTTAAAGTAGTTAGCTTAGCTTCTATTATTAAAGTAGTAATAGTAGTTTATTTACCTACTTTCTAAAATATTATACCCCTAAATATTATTATAATATAGCTATAAAATAATCTTCTTATTTTAGGGTTATTAGTAAATAATATATTTTTATAAATTATAAGATTAAATTTATTATATTATTTATATTAAATCGCCTACTAGTAAGTGTAATATAGATAAATAATTATTTTATTAATAGTAGTAAAGTACTATAGGCTTAAATTTATTAAAAACTATAATAGTTTTAAGATTATAAATATAATATTTAGTTAAAATATAATTACTATATATAGAATTAATTTTATATATTCCTAATATAACTTAATATCCTGCTTAAAAGCTTCTCTAGTAAACTTAATAAGCTCTTTTAAGGGGAAAGGCGTATTAAAGAAACTACTATTATTATTAAGACTAAATTTTTTTATAATCTTATTAATATATATATTATAAATAAGTATAACTATTTTATTTTTATAATTATAGATTACTCTAATTCTAAAAAACTATTAAATAGGCCCTTTTATTTTAATTTTATATTTTAAAATAATTTAGCTCTAAAGCTGTTTCGCTATTATTTTATAATTTTTATAATATAGTAGTAGAATATTATTTATCTAAAATAGGATAAAGACTATTTTCTCGTAATTAAAAAAGAGATCAGACTCTTCCTTTAATATTATAAGCGTAATAGTATATAGTAAGCTTAAAAATTTTTTATATTAAAAATAAGGTAAGTTACGTAGACTATATAATATTTTATTAACCCTAACGTATATACTTTACTTTTTAAATTTATTAAATAATTTATATATTACTAGATTCTCTATTAATATTAAAGTATTAAAAAATACTTTAATAATATTATACTATAGAATTTTTAAGTTAAATTCTACTATAAGTATTATTATAGTTTAGAATAATCTCGCTATAAGCGTAGCAGTATATATTAATTATATAAAATTAATTTTTTAGAGATTACCTCTTATAATAATATAGGTTTTACACTTAATAAAGTACTTATTTTAATTAAATTTATAGGTCTAGACCTGTTTTAATAGTAAAAATTAGCTATTTACTTCTATTTTTATAATTTTTTTTTTAAATTCTTTTCTTTAGAAGCGTATTAATTTTAATATATAAGGCTTATTTAAATCTATTACTAAAAAAATATAAAATAAGCTATTTTTACGTCGTAGGTAGCGGAGAAAGATTATTTTTATATATATAATATAAATTATAGTAGGTAGAGTAATTAAAAAATAATATTTTAAATATTTTTTTAAGTATTACGGCTATTACTATAGTATTAAAAATAATATATATTTATAGCTTAGCGTATACCTCTATAGCACTAAAAAAGAATATATATATAAAATTAATATAAAAATTATTATTTTATAGATCTGCAATTACTATATAAGTATTTATAAATTTTATTCTATCCCTTAGCTAATCGCCTAAATTATTATTTTTAGGTTATCTCTTATAAAAGAGTAAATTTATATATTTAATTTTAGGTTTTTACTACTATAGCTTTTTACTTAATTATATTACTTAACCCTAATTACGTCTTTAGTAATATTAAGCTAGTAATATTATTACTTTACTTATAGTAATAGAAGTATTATTTATAATTTAAAAAATAGTTATAAAGTAATTATACTCTAAACTTTAAAAATTATATTTAAAATTTAATAGACTAGCTTTTTTAGCTTTATATATTTTTTAGTAATTATTAGATATCCTCTAATTTTTTATAAAATTACTTTAGGCGGCGTTTAGCGCTAGTATTACTTTTAAAGTTATAAGTCCTAATTATTTATTTTATATTATATAAATTTTTAAATAATTACTAACTAAGTAATTATCCTGTATAGCTATTAAGTTCTTAGTAGTACTAAAAAGGGCTTAGTCTATTATTTTTTTACGCTAATTATAATTAGTATTCCTAAGTTTATAATTAAGGTTTAAATATTTATTATTTTTTATTTACTTATTTAACTAGCTTAGTAAGCGTATATTATTAAATACTACGCCTAAGTTTATAAATTTATTCTTATAGAGTACCTTAATAACTAAAACTATTTTTTTTTTAGGTATCCTATAATCGGATAGCCCCTTATAGAAAAGCTTTTTATTAAAAATAATATTTTAAGTTATAATTACTTAATCGAGTACTAGAATTTATATTTTATAAATATTAAAAGTATAATAGTTTACTAAATACCTAACATAGTCTTACAGGTTTACTTTAAATTTATACTTATTATAGCCTACTAAGCGCTTTTTATTTAAAGGATAAATATAGTAGCTATATATATAGATTTTATTTTAATTAGGGCGTAAATCTATTATAATTTTTTTTATAATTATAGGCTTTTACTATCTAAAGTATTACTTAAACTAATTATTAAATACTTTATTTAGTAATCGCATCTTATAAAACGATAATAGACTTATCTTATATAATTATATTATAGTATTTATTATTTTAGATTAAAACTTAGTAAATAGTTTAGCACTTAATTATATTTTAATTACTTTTAGGATTATTTTTTAGTTTACTCTCTTAGTATTACTATTTAATTTATAAGTATATAGTAGGGTTGTAATAAGTTTAATTTTTTAATTAACTACTTATTTTTTAAAGTATAAATAATTATACTATAGTACTATAGTAGTATTATTATTTTAAATAAATATATAAATTTTAAGATTATATCGCGTAAAAAGTAGCTTAGTAAAGTTTTTAAAAACTTTTATAATTAATTTTAAGCCTTTTAAGTAGAAGTTATAATTATAGATTTTTTTACTAAAATTATTCTTTAGAATTATACTTTATTACTTACCTAATCTGCCTATTAGTATATTAAAAAGGATTTATAACACTTAAAAAAAGAGTTACGGTAATTATTCCTTTAGTTTTTTAAAAATTACTTATATTATATAAGTAGTAGAATAATATACGTACTTTAAATAATTTATACTATTAATTTTAATATTTTAAGTATATTATACTAATACTTATAATATTACATTTTTAAATATTTTAATCACTAATACTATATCTGCTCGCTGTTAATACGGGAATAATTAACTTATAATTTTTAAGTTTTATAATTATTTATTATAGTATTAATTATAGGGTAAAAGGTAATTAGTTTATATTTAATAAAAGTAAAATTATATTTATATTATAACTCTATTAAAATAATATTTTACTTTAGCGTACTTATACGTAAAATATAATTAAAACTTAAGTACTAAATACTAACTTTCCCTAAATAAGTTTTAGAAATAATATTAATATAAAAGTCTTTTACTATTATAATATTTTTAAGTATTAAATTTTTTATATAAGGGCTATTTATACTATATAAAACTTATTTTAGAATTTAGTTACTTATTTTAATAATTACTAGTACCTATATTCTAGCTTTAATACTCTTAATTTTAGTTACTTTTTTAAATATTTTAGAAATAAGTATTAAGGTATTATTAATAAGATATATAGTAGTACTACTATTTAAAATAATATTTTTTAAAAAAGGGTACGCGCTAAATATTATAGTACTATAAACTTTTATACTCTTTTTATTTAATATAAGTATTAAAGAATCTATAATAGTAGCTATAATTTTTTCTAAATATATTATTTTAGTATTAGTATTTGCCTTTTAATTTTTAAAGTTTTCTTTTTTAATCTTTATTTATAGATTAGTATATTTAGTCTATTATAGGTAATTAAAAATTTTTTTTCTATTAGCGCTAGAAAGTATAATTAGCGGTAATCTTTTTAGGTATTTTTTTATAACTATAATCTTAAGTCTATAGTAATAAATTAACTTTTAGTAGTAGTAAGTAAATTTTAAGTATAAATAAGTAGGCTTACGCTTAGTTTAACGCTTATTCTAATTTTTACTAGTATTTAAGTTAGTATTAGAGTTGCGTTTATTTAGTATTATAAATACTACTAATTCCTTTTTATAATTAGTACGTAGGGACTACTACTAAAATATTATAAAAAAGATATTTCTAATTTTATTTAGAGTTAAAAGAGGTTATTTAAGTATTAAATTACGCGTAATATTACACTTTATTAATTATATTTAATTAAAAATAATTTTTTACCCTAATATAATTAAAAAATTATAAATAGCTATTTCTCTTTTTACGTTAAGTATTTTATATATATACGCCTTTTTATAAAGGAGTTTTTATTTATTATACTATTACTTAGAATTCTGCCTTCTATACTTAGCTTTTTTTAGATAAATATAGTATTATACTCGTACTAGATTCTATATATTAATATTAGTTAGTATAAGATTAGTTTTAAATATATATATTATCTCTTAAAGCGTTAGTTTTTAGTAATTAAAAATTTTAATTATTATTAGTCTTAAAATATTAGAGTATATAATCTTATTTACCTAGTTCTTAAAATTTTCAAGGTAATTATTATTTATAAACTAATTACAGGGGGGTGACATTGAAAAACCCAAATTAAAAAAGTTACCTTTTTTAAAATAAGATAACTTTTTAGTTATAAGGCCTAAAAATACGTGAATTATACTGTTTTAAAGAGAAAGACTAGCGTATTCTAATCACGCTGTTAGGGGCTGCTTAGTAAGCCCTTAAGGGGTAAAAAAAATTTAGTGAACATGAAGAATTTTTAGGACCCTACTTTAGGCTATTATAACTTTTTATTTAAGGTATAAAATTAGCTTATTTTTATATATATAATAATATATACTAAGTTTTATTAGCATATAAAATATTTTTATATATTTATATATTATTTATATAATTATATATAAAAGTCACTTTTTTATATTTTTAATAATAAACTAGTAAATAATAAATTACTAATACTTAGTATAGTAGCCTTTAGCTTCTATAACTGCCTTATAACGGTTAGGGAGTGATAAAATACAATTATTAATAACTTTTTAAGGTATTTTATTTTACTCTTTAGTAGTAGCTCTTTTAAAGGCCTCTATACTTTATAAACTAGATCCTACCCCTAAATTAGCCTTTTTATTTTTAATTAGTCCTAATTTTAATATACTCTATATATTTTCTATAGGGGCTAAATTAGGACTATAGGCTGGGTGAGGAAATAGAGTAATTTTATTATTTTTAAACTAGTTTAAAACCTCTGTTGTTTTATGAATAGGGACGTTGTCTTGTTGAAATTTCCAGCCTAAATAGATATTAATATAAAGATTATAATTATTATATAATATATATATATATATATATATATATTATATTAATAAACAAAGGGGTAAAAAATTTTTATAAAACTTACCCCTTTTTATAACTGGTTTAACTTTAGGTATAAGGACTTTATTTATATAGTCCTTACTAGTATAAGAAGTAGAAGAATTAGGTGTTTTAATAAATACTAAATTACTTCTACCTCCTACCCAAATTGCACCCTAAATATGTAGGGTAAGATCTTGGCCTATAAAATAATTAATATAATTAATATTAAAAAACTAAAACTATAGCCTAAAAATAGATAAAAAGTTATATAATTTAATATTTTAAAATATTAAAATAACTTACTTCGTGATTAGCTAATAGCCAGTTCTCTTTTAACTCTATTATTACCCCTTTTTCTATAAAACTCCTTTCTAGCCCTACCCCTTTGTATTGCTGACTTATTAGAAAATATTGTTTTTTCTAGTTTTATATTTTTAATATTTTTTAATTGTTCTTTAGCGTATTTTACTTTTTTTTTTAGCGTTTTCTTTATTAATTATTGGTTTTTTTGTACTTATATTAGTTTTATAACCCTTCTCTTTTAAAACTCTTTGTAATTGTCTTTTTGAAATCTCTAGATTATTTTCTAATAGTATACTTTTATTTTCTTTTTTAGGTCTTCTAGTTAAGTCTCTATTAATAACTCTTTTATCTCTTTTTGTTAACTTTTTTATACCCCCTTTATAAACTTTTTTTATATTATAATTTTGTTCTTTCTTTTTAATACGCCTTATAGCCTTATAAATAGTAGTAGGAGACTTTTCTAGGGTAGTAGTAATTAAAGAAGGAGAATTATTTGCTTTTAAAAGGAGTTTAACTTTAGATTTAAGTTTTGAGAATTTTGGCTCTATTTTTGAGGAAATAGGAGTTTAAGTTTATAAAAGTTAAAAGATATTATAATATACTATAATATTAATAATATATTACGTGATTATTGATTATATAAGGCTTGGCACTATTTTTATAATTAATATAATTTTATTATTAGATTACTAATCTACTTTGAAAATCTAGTCACGTGACCTATACTAGGCCTAAAAGAGTATAGTTAACATTTTAGTTAAATATATTTACTAACTAAAAAGTTATAGGAACCTAAAAAAGGTGTTTAAAAATTAGCTATGTTTAGGTAATTTTAATTTATTACAGGTAATAAATACGACGTAACTAAAATCCTAATATTAATCTCTGTAATTTTCTCTTTAAAACGATATAATTCACGTATTTTTAGGCCTTATAACTAAAAAGTTATATTATTTTAAAAAAGGTAACTTTTTTGATTTGGGTTTTTCAATGTCACCCCCCTGTAGTAAATAGTACTCTATATTTTATTATCTATATAGAGTACTACTTTACTTATATTTTATATTTTTTAAAATCCTTTTTATATTATTTTCTAATTATAGGATTATTAGTATTTAAAAAGGCTAATTAAATAGAGAGCGAAAGGTACTACAGTTAATAATTTTTTATAAAAGTAATATTTTTTTTATTAAAGTTAACTTTTTTCTAGATCTCTTTTTATATAGTAAGAAATTAGAATTATATATACTAATTAGGCTAGTTTAAGTAGCTTATTAGTTAATAGGGTTTTATTAGAATTAAGTTGGTTATTGTAATAGATTAATTAGTAGGTAATTAAGAAAGGGGGGGAATAAGCTCGGTTTAATAATTAAATATATTAGTATAATAGTAAAAAATAATTAAAGTATATAAAAATAAGTACCTACTAGTATTAAATTACATAGGGAGAATTATTCTATAGTTCTAAAGCGCTAGACTTATAACTATAGTAAACTAGATAATACTCATTTTTAAAATAAAAGATAAATTTATACTATCTATAAGATAACACAATTAAGATTAAATATATATATAATAGGCGAGTAATTAGGTAATTTAGTTACGTAATTAACCTATAATTAAAGAGGGTATATAAGTCTTAATATTGCAACATTTACTTATATTATTAAATTTTTATTAGATAGTACAGATTCTAAATTATTATAAAATTATATAACTTTTTAAATCTAGGCCTAAACTTGGTTAACGTCGTCCTAATTTATTTTTACTAGTATATAATAAGCTATTTTAGAAAATCTATCTATAATAACGAAAATTAAATTATATATAATATTTATAAAACGATTTAGGAGTAAGTCTATAATAAAATTTATAATTATATATTACTATAAATAATTAAGGATAGGTAGTAGTTAAAAAAGTTTATATAGCTGATATACTTTTATATTTATATATTAATAGCGTTTATAGTTATAAATATAAGTAATAATATTTTTTAATATTTTACTTTAGGCGTATTTATATTATATATATTTAAAAGTTCTAGTTATTTTAAAGTATTCTAAGAGTAGGCCATTATAGTACTTTTTAATAGTATTTAACTTATTTTCTACTATTATAGATTAAATAACTTCTAATAGCGTAAATATAGCCCTATTTAGTTAAAAGGGACTTTTTTTATTATTACTATTTTTTAATAGGTTTAAAATATTATCCTCTAGCTGTACTAGGTGTTTTAGTAATAATTTATTACTAAAAATAATTAATTTATATTTTTTAAACGTTTTAATTTTCTTTATAAATTTTATATTATATTTATATTTCTTTTAAGTACATATTATAACTCTAAAGGCTATAGCTTTATTAACTTCTTTTTTACTTAGCTATAGTATCTTATAAAAATTTTTTATAAAAACTTTATTATATTTATACTTTAACTTTTTTATGTTAGGTATATAATCTAGTTTATAAAATAATATATCTACTAGATTTATTAACCCTTTTTTATAGATTATAATAAATTTATACTCTAAAAGTAGTAAGTACGCTTTTATTTATTTTAATAATAAGGTTTTAGTTTCTATAAACTATTATAGGTTATTATAGTCTATAAGAACGCGCTTAACTGTAATAGGTCGGGTCTAATAGGTTATAATAGCAGTGCTTATTAATAGGTATATAATAAAATAGAGACTTTTTTATTTCTTTTTACTACTAACTATCAATTTTTTTTTATACCTAAACTATTATATATCGTCTTACTTATATTTATAGGCATTTTATAATACTCCTTTTTCTCCCCTTTATATATTATTATTACGTTTATCTTTATATTTGCCTATTATATTTGCTATCTTATATATAGCTCTTCTTATATTATTACTAATACTATAGTTACTAGATTTTTTACGTTTTATAGTTATACTACTAGAGTAGCTACGTTTACGTACTATATTACTTTATTTTTAAACTTAGCGTAGTTGGGGTTATTTTAGTTATCTAGTACGGCTAAAAGCTATTACTTTTATTTAAAGATATATTTTAGGTTACCTATAATAAAACTTTTAGAGTTTATTACTTTTATAACTATATAGGTTAGTAATAATTATTATTACTATACCGTGTTAGTACCGGTATAAGTATAGGTATATTATATACTTAACTAGCTCTCCCTCTATAAAAACGGAGTCTATAGTTATTATAATTATAGTTTTTTTTATAATACCTATAGATTACCTATAAAGATTAAATATTACTATAGTAGTTTAGAGCTTTATAAAAGTAGTTAGTAAAAGGGTTTTTACTAGGAGTTTTATTATTACTAGTACGGTAATAAATTTAATTATATAGAAATTATTACGCGTATTACTTTTATAAGGTTATTTAGCTATTATAATATAATATAGAGGAAGGTATAAGTAGCTGCCTAGCGTAGTAGACTACTAGTTATACTTTTTCTATTATTTTATATATATATATATATATAGTACTAGGGACGCTAGTATATATTAATATCTTATAGTATACTAGTAATAGTAAGGAGTTATTACTATTATATTTTTTTTTATAAATAGATATTTAGTACTAAGTTAAAAGAGATTATATATTAACTTATTGTAGGCGACGCTATTTTGACTTATTATAACTAAGTATAATAAATACATTTTTAGTATAATACGTTAATATATAATCGTGCGCTATTTCTATCTTCTATTATTATATTTAGGATATTATAGAGCTGTTTTACAGGAACCCCTATAGTAGCTAGTAGTTATTTCTTTTAAAATAAAGGTACTACGCTAAAAGCGTAGCTTTATTTAAAAAAAAAAAAAAAGTCTATAAGAACTTTAAAAGATTAATTTTATAAGTATTAATATAAGTGCTTAATATATTTTATAATTATAAGAAGTTTTTTATTATATATATTATAATTAAGCTGTGCGCTGCCTATTTTTTTTATAAAAAAAAGTTAATATACCGCTATTATACTATACCGTTCTTAAAGAGTATTAATTAGTTTAAAATATCGCTAATAGCCTTATTTAAAATATTAATTTTAATATAGATTTTTGTTTTATATTTAAAATACGTAAATATTAGTATATTAAAAATAGTATTTAAAAACTTTTTAAATGTCGTTCTCCCTCTATTACTAATATTAATTTTTACCCTCTTCTCCTTTTTTATAACTAGTCCGTTTTAGGCGCTATTTAGCGCTTTTTAAATTAATTTAGTTAAAAGAAGTATAATATAAAAGAAATACTTAATAAACTATTTATAATAGTTTATAAAGCTAATAAAGATTTTAATATTCTATACTATTTTAGGTACGGGCTAGTTCTAGATTATTTTATACCTAATAAAATTAACTTTAAGCCCTTTAAAACTAATAATAAAACTAAAGTAATTAATCTTCTGTATATACTTAAAGAATCATTTTAAATATATATATAGCTTTGCTTTACGTAAGCGTTATAATACTTTTTAAATATAACTTATATATTTTCGCCTTTATTGTCTCCCCTTTTACACGCCTCCTCGTACACGTGCATATGGCAAAAGCACATATATCCTCATGCTGTTACTATACTTTTAGGCTAGCCTACATCCTTTTTGACTTACTTTTAACAATTGTCTTATATATTTTTCTTTATTATTTAAAAAGATTAAAATATTATTTAGGTATATAATATAGGTTACGTTAACTAATTCTACTAAAACTTATAATATAAATTACTAAAACTACGCAGGTACGTTTATTAAGCTAAATAGTATAATAATATACTTAAAGTAGCTATATTTTATATAAAAAGTAGTTTTTTATTTATTACTTTTTATAATATAGACTCTATAGTAAGCTTTATATAAATTAAGCTTAGTATAAACTTTTATTTTTATAAGGTAGTCTAGTAATTGTATAACTAAAAGTAAAGTATTATAATTTTTAATTATAATTTTATTTAGACTTTTATAGTTTATATAAAGCTGTACACTACTATTTTTTTTTTTAAAAAATAAAATAGGCACTTTAATTAATAACTTTAACTTTCTGATCTATTTATAGGCTAGGTATTTTTTAATATACTTTTTTTTAAAATCTTTAGTTTAGCTACTAACAGATTATATATAGGGAAGTATAATAAAATTATTTTAAACTTAAAATTAATTTTTAAATTATTTAGGCTATAGACTATTATATACACGGTTTAGTATCTAATAGAGTTCCCTCACTGCGTTCGTACCCCTGGATCGAGTTCTAGGCATACTTTTACTTTTCGATTAGGTTATAGACTATTAGTACTTTGTACTCTTTTTTTAAAATACAGTTTATAAAATTAGAGTATTACTCTAGTAATAATATATTTTTACGCTTATCTAAATTATTTAAAACCTTTAATTTAGTTATACTAACTAAATAAGTATATATTTATAAATAGAGGTTACGTATTATACGCTTAAACTTTTTAGTATTTTCTAAAGTAATTCCTTTAAAAAATTACTTTAACTTTTTTAAATATTTTTAAAAGAGAACCCTTTAAGTTATAATGTTAACTTTTAGGGTTTTTTTAGTTAAACTAAAATAACTTTAAGAAAATATTATACTATAAAAAATTTATTATTATAAAAAAGACTATTTAAGTTTATTTATTGCTTTTAGAGTTAATTAGTTTTATAATAATAATTACTATACTATAAATA
Organism: Pleoardoris graminearum; assembly: GCA_030770415.1. Lineage (NCBI taxonomy): Eukaryota > Fungi > Ascomycota > Dothideomycetes > Pleosporales > Didymosphaeriaceae > Pleoardoris > Pleoardoris graminearum. The sequence goes on along the minus strand of JASEKS010000001.1, from coordinate 341,867 downwards.
GTTATATTAGACTTATTTATAGATATAGTTATTAAATTATTTAATAGTATTACTTCTATTCCTATCTTCTTAGCTAACTTAGTAAATAAAAAAATAAAGACTAAATTTAAGTTTAGAAAAGTTTTAATGCTATTTTTATTTTTTATTTTAGCCTTTAGGGTAATTATACCCTATAACTAATTATATAACTAGTTAAATAGTTAATTTTTATTTTTAATCTCTAAAATTTAGTTTACGTAGCCTATAAAAAAATTAATATAAATAAAAAAATAGGCTACTAACTCTTCTATCTTTTAATTTTTTCTAAAAAGAATAATTTTATTTTAGCTTTAATAGATTCTATAGTACCTAATTTTTTTATTAAAATATTTACTACTAAAATAATCTAATTAATTATAATAGTAGTAGGTTACTTTACTTTTTACGCTAGTATTATCTAATAGTACTTTTTAGTACCTATTTAAGCCGTTTTAACTTCGCGTAGAGTTCTTAGTATATTTTAAAAAGTTTAAAAAAATTTTTATATTTTATTATTAATTTTCGGCCTCTTTAGGTTTTATTATTTAGTACTTATTTAATTATAATAACCTTAAAGCTTCTAAAAAGTATTAGCCTTTTTTTAAACGTTAATAACTACATTAGGCTAGATATTTTTTAAAGTAGCTATTTTAGTCTTATATTTATAGTTTAGGTATTTAGTATAGATTAAAATATATAATATTTTATCTTTATTTTTAATTATATTTAGCTCTTCCTAAAGTAGCTAAATATAATTAAGTAATTTTAAAAATGACTATCTTTATTTTTAAAAATAATTTTTAAAAGTGTTATAAGCTTTTTAAATTCTTTTAAGGGCGGTTCTTAGTTTATTAAATATCTTTTTTTAATACTTTTTAAGTTTTCTATTATAAGTAGTTTTAACTTTTTTATAAATATACTTTAAATATTTAGGTAGTCTTTAGTATATTACTAACATAGGTAATAGTAAATTTAACTTTTAATTTTTTAGTAGAAAAGTAAGTTACTAATTAGTAAAAATAATATTTATAATTATTTATTTAGAGGTTAAAGTTTTAGTAGTCCTTTTTTCTATACTTATAAAGGCCTTTAGCTAAAAGGGGCGTATAGTAGAAATTAATTAAAAAAACCTAGTAATTATAATAGTAAATAGTATTTCTAGAATTATATTGAAGTTATTTTACTAGTAATAAATATATATTTTAATAACATATTTTATTTTTTTCCTGTTTTAGACCTATTATAACTAAGTCTAAGCTTTTTTAATTATTACCTACTATGACTTAATAGTAGAGGTAAGTAAAATTAAAATAGTTAAAGTATTATAGACTATTAACCTAAAAATAGTAATAGATATAAAAGGGACTTATTAAACTATACTTAATAGTACCGGCTATTTATTATTACTATTTAGCGGCTTTTAAGCGTTTTATGTAACTTTAGTTTTAATAATTACTTTATTATCTACTTCGGAGATATAGAGCTTTAAAAATATATAAATATTATTTTATTAAAATTAATTGTAAGGTATATTATACTACACTACTTTTATAAATAAAAAATAATTTATATATAAAAAGATAGGGACGGTAGTAATATAGTATAAGTATATAAAATATAAAAAGTATATTTAAAAATAAAATAAATTACTAAGAACTTCTTAGATAATTTATATTAAAATATATATAAAAGATTCTATAATAATTATTATAGACTTAATAATGTATAGTCTATACTAAATAGTATCTTACTATTTTTAAAAACACTAGAGGCAAATAATAAGTACTACTATTATAATAATATAACTATAACCTAATTTTAACCTATACTAGTATTAAAAAAATAGATTAGAGATATAGTTAGGTTAGAGTTTTATATAAGTTAACCTAACTCTAATTTAATCCTAACCTATTTACTAGCGTATATATATATATAAATAATTTTTTAGATATATAGTTCTCTATTAGTATTTTTTAATTTTATTATTTTAAGTATTTCGTATACTATAAAATTAAATATATAATTAGTAAAAAAAATTATAATTCTTAGTAGACTATTTTATATATTATTATAAATATTCTAAACTATTTGGAGTAATTCTACTTAATTATTTTATTAGAAGTTTAGATAATATCTAAAATATTATTTTATAATTTAGTTAATACTTTTTATTTATCTAACTATTTATAAATAATAAGACGTAGATATATTATATTTAATTTTTATAAAAAGAACTACTATTAATTATAGCTGAAATATAACCTAGATATTTTTATTTATAATAATCTTATTTTAGATACTATATCAGATTACTACTATTAAGAGAAATATAAAAGCTACCTATTTTATTTTATTTTTTTAATAAAAAATAAGGTAGGCATACCTTATAATTTTATGTATAATAGTTATAATTTTATAATATTTAACTATACTATTTAGATATTTAAATTTTATTAGTTATATTAAAAAGTCAATTTTAATCACTTTTTAGAGTTATTTAGAAGTTTCTTAGGGTTATAGATATTTATATAAAATATATTTATAAGGTTTACTTTAATAATAATTTATATAATATTATATATAATATATTTATTATAATTTATCTAGCTTAAAGAAAATAGGAGTCCTCTATAAGCTATTTTAAAATTAATTTAATTTTTTAGTAGCTATATATTAGTACTTTATAAAATTATTTTATAAATTTCTGTTATAATTTTATATAAATAATAATCTCCTTAAATACATTAAATACTTTATTTTTAAATATTATTTAATTATATACGTAATTATCGCAATATTAAGGCTTATATACCCTCTTTAATTATAGGCTAATTACGTGACTAGATTACTCAATTACTCGCCTATTATATATATATTTAATCTTAATCGTCTTATTTTATAAATAGTATTAATTTACTTTTTACTCTAAAAATAAGTATTATTTAGTTTACTATAGTTATAAACCCGGCGCTTTAAAACTATAAGATAATTCTCTTTACGCAACTTAATAATAGTAAGTACTTATTTTTATATACTTTAATTATTTTTTACTATTATACTATCGTATTTAATTATTAAACTAAGTCTCTTTTCCCTTTCCTTAATTATCTATTAATTAATCTATTATAATAACCGATTTATTCTAATAGAGTCCTATTAGCTAATAAGCTGCTTAAGGTAGCCTAATTAGTATATATAATTTTAATTTTTCCTATATAGAAAGGAATCTAAAAAGAAGTTAACACTAATAAAAGAAATATTATTCTTATAGAAGATTATTAATTATAGTATCTTTTACTTTTTATCTAACTAGCCTTTTAAGATACTAATAATTCTACAATTAAATAATAATATAAAATAAATTTTAAAAAATATAAAATCTAAATAAAATAGTATTTTATATAGATAGTAAAATATAGAGTACTATTTACTAATTAGTCTATATATAATAATTACTTTAAAAACTTTAAGAACTAGGTAAATAAAACGGTATACTCTAATATATTAAAATTAATAATAATTAAAATCCTTAATTACTAAAAGCTAACGTTTTAAAAGATAATATGTATACTTAAAACTAATTTTATACTAACTAATACTAATATATAAAATCTAGTATAAGTATAGTACTATACTTATTTTAAAAAGACTAAGAATAAAAGATAGAATCCTAAGTAATAGTATAATAAATAGAAACTCTATTATAAAAAGGCGCGTATATATAAAATACTTAATATAGAAAAAAAAATAACTATTTAAAATTTTCTAATTATACTAAGGTAAAAAATTACTATTGCGGTAAGATATCTTAGAGCTTATATTACTAGTTTATAAAACTCTTTAGAATAAAGGATTTATTCTCTTTTATATATATATATTACGGCTCTTTAGCGCTTTTTTTTTATAAAACTAGTCTCTACTTTTTAATTTTAAAATCTAGTAATTTCTAGCTTATTTTTTCTTTATAATTATAAGCCTAACGTTTTAGGAGTAAAGGAAAATTTTCTCTATATACCTAATTATTAAAAATCCTATTTTCTAAAGCTCTAAATAATTTTTTAATTCTTTTATTTTAAAACTTTTAGTTTTATAGACCTAGCGAGTATTATTTTATCTATATACTAATAATAAACTTTATATTTTTAACTATTAAACGCTTAGTAAGTTTTATAACTAATAATTCTTTAAGTATTATAATAACTAAAGCTATTTTATTTTTTTTAACTAATACTATTTGTTTTACTAATTTTATAAGCTAGCTAATATAGTATACGTAGTTTAAAGTATAGTATATAATTTACTATATATAGAATCTTATTAATCCCGATCTTAAAAGTATTAATAATTTTAATAATCTTTTTTAAATACTAGAGTTTTTGCGTATTATAAAAGCTTTTAAAATAGAAATTATAAGAATTTATTATAACTATACTACTAAAATAGTTATATACTAAGCCCGCTTAACCGATTATACTACTAAAGTAAACTAAGTAATAAATATCTAAAACTAGATTAGTATAATAGTAGCTTTAAAGCTTATAAGCGCTGTTTAAATATACTACGCTATTAAAGGGGATATTTTTACTTACTTAATTATTTATTTCCTTAAATAAGAGCTCTTAACTATTAATATAATAGCTAAGAATATTATATAATAATAATACTATACTTATTTAAAAAAAGTAAAATATAAAAAATAGTTTTTAAGCTATAGTATTATAAAAAAAAAACTCTTTATATAAAGGGGGAGGTATATAAACTTAGTAATATTAAAAATAAGTTAATTATTACTAACTTTTTTACTACTATTAGTAAAAAATTAGTATTTAATTAAGTAGAGTAGATATATATAACCTAAGTCTAGAAATTAATACTTAAAAGTAAAAAACTCTTTTTAATAAATATAAAAAGGATCTTTTAAATAGTATTATAAAATAAAATTATAAACATACTTTTTAAAAGCTTTAAAATTTTTATAATATTTAGTAAATAAAATCTGTCTTTTTAATTAGATAACTTATAGCTAAAAAATAAGAGTAAGTTATACTAGTATTCTTATAAATTTAAAGTATATTATTAGAAACCTACTAAGTACTATTACCTATAATTAATATTAATAAATACTTATACTAGTTAGACCGCGCCGCTTTTTAAAAAAACATAAAAATAAGCTCCTTAAGCGCTTTAAATTTAATAAATTTATAGCTCTTTATAATATACTTAAGTAAAAAAAATAGTTTAAAGGAAATACTATATAGAGTAAGAGGTCTAATAAACTAAAATTTTCTAGCTTTTTAGTATATATAGTTATTAATTCTTTACTTATTATAAGTAGTAAATTAGAATAAAGTAATAAAATATATTTTATATAAAATTATAATACCTATACGCTTTTTAAAAGTATTATTTTTAATAATAGTACTACTTTATATCTAGTAAATAATAAATTACCACTTATTTTAGGTTCTTTTAAAAGAGCTAATAGTATCTATACTATTAAAGCTAAAATATAAACTTTTTTAATCTCTAGTATAGGAATTTAAGTATTTAAAAATACTTTAAACAGTCTAAATAGAAATTCTAAAAAAACTTTATATTAAAAAATATAGTTATTATAAAAAAATTTTATTTTAATATAGTATCTAAAACTCGCCTATATAATAAAAAATTTTAGTATTTAGACTTAGACAATATACTATATATAAGATTTATAAAATAAAGTCTTATATTTATAATACTTACATATAAGTATAATCTAATATTTATTAAATATAAGTTTTTATTCTTTTAACCTTTAGTCTAGAGTGTAATACTAGTATATTAAAAGTTTTATTTTTAGTTAATATATGTATTTATTAATACTAAGGATATATAGTACTAAAAAGTAAAATATTTAAATTAAAAAGCTTTATATACTTTAGGTTATAGAGCGTAAAATATTTATACTTTAAATATTAAGTATATATATTATAATTAATATTCCCTTATATACGCGGCTTAGATAATTTTTTAAAAACTTAAAAAAAAATTACTATAACTATACTAGCGTATTTTATAAAATCTCTTTAATATACCTAATGGAAGGCTTAGAACGTAGTAGATATTATTAATTAAAAATAACTATAATAAAAAAATTTATATATAAAGTCTATAGGCGAAGTTACTTTTAAAGCTTATAAAAATATTTTTAAACTTTACTACGTAGATATATACTTAGTATAAACTTAAGATTATTAAATTTTTTTAAAATAATAATATTACTACCCGTCTATAGTATAGAAAATTATATTTTAAAAAATAGATAGAAGAGCTTAATATATGTATTAAAATACTACTTTTTTTATATATATAAGCTAAACGGCGGCGCTAAACGCGCTAGCTAAAAAATTATTAATAAAACTATTACTATAAGACTTAGTATAAACTTACTAAAAAAATTTAAATAAAAATTATAAAAGTAACTATAGCGTTTTATAATATTAGTCTAGCAGCTTTTAAGAGTATATAATTATTAAATAAAGTTTTTTATAACTAGTTTAGATAGTATTTTTATTATTATAAATTTAAACTTATAAAGCACCGAATAATAGATTTATACTTAAATTAAAATAATATATATTCTTATAGTTAATACGTATATTTATTAAATAGAAATTATATAATTGGACGTAATAAATATAAATTTAAAATAAATATATAATTTTATATTAGATATTTAGTTAGTTACGTAGCTTTTAATATTTATAAAATATAAGTATTATTATTTAACTAAGTTATTATAACGCGTAATATTATGTTTAATAAAATTCTTTTTTATAAAGGAAAAAAAGATTAGCTAATTTTATAGGAAGAGGCTATAAAATTTATAAATATCTTATATACTATTAAAGTTATAAATATAGGTAAGACGTTTAATAAAATTTTTAATATATAAGCCTATAACTCTAGTAAGCTAGAAATTAGTAGAAATACTATATAATTTAAATAATAGCTTAGGAATATTTTAGCGTAGATTTTATTTTATCATTTTAGCTAATTAGGTAAGTAAAGTTTTATAAAAATAGTATATATATAGGCTATTAGCGCAGCTAACTAATAGCTATAAATTTATATATTATATAATATAGATATTAGTTTAATCTCTCTTTAGCCTATTTTAGAGCCTAAAGAACTTAAAAGTATAAATTTTAAAAGAAATAAATACTTTAGTATTTCTTATAAAGTATATTTTAGTAAAAAAGTAAAATCGTTTAGTATAAAAAGTCTATAGAATTTTTAGATGGTAGGTAAAAGTTTATCTAATACTATTACTTAATTTAGTAATATAGAACTCTCTTTATTAACTAAAATAGTTAGTATTTATATTTATAGGATATAGGAACCTATAAGAAACTATAATTTAACTATTTAATAAAATTAAAGGTAACGTAGGTTAGATTCTAAAGATTTTAAAAAACTAAAGGGCAGAGATAAAAACCCCTTTAGTATTTATATATTATTAAGCCCTAACCTAGAGAATAAGTTATTATATAATATAAAACTTATATATATTTTACTAAATAGCGTAGATAGCTGTCTTTAGTATAATTTTATAAATATATTTATTTTTAGTATAAATCTTATATAGAAAAAGCGTAGAGAGTTTATAATTATTAATATAATAGTTTAAGCTACTATATAAAATAAAGCCTTAAAAAAATAATATTTTAAAATAAAACTTATATATACTATGATAAGCTTCTAAAAGAACTAGTAATATAAAAAATAATTTTTTTATATCTACTTAGCCCACTTTTTTACTAAACTATATATAAAAAATAGACTATACTTTTTAAAAAATAAACTTAGTAAGTAGTTATATATTTTAATAGTACTAAATATATATTTCTACTTAAGTAGGTATTTACTTATAAGTTTAATTAGAATAGTTACTTTATAAAGTATAAAACTTGTCTAGTTATTAAAAGCGACTTTTAGTTAAAAAATATACTTTTATTAATATATATTATAATACTTACAGCACGCTCTTTTTATATAGCTATAATAATTATAGTAAAATTTAACCTAAAAATTTTATAGCTTAATATAATTAATACGTTTCTTAATATACTAATTAACTTCTTAAATTTAATATAGTGTAAACTACTTAATAGTTATAAATAAAAAAGTAGTTATATAAAACTTAATTAAGCTCTATATAGCCTAAGGGACTTATTTATACTATAGAATAAAAAGTTTTTAGGCATTTTAGCTAAGCTTAGCCTTATCTACTTAAAAGAAAAGTTTTATTTATTCTTTAACTTAAATTATAAGATTTTTATAGTTTTTTATATAGATAATATAGTACTTTTATACTATAAAATTTACTTATAAGAAGCTTTTAAACTGCGTAATAAGCTTTTAAAAATATATAAAATAAAGGTATATAGAGCTGTAAAATAGTATTTTAAAATATAGGTAATTAAAAATTAAGATAATTAAATAATTATACTAATCTATTATTTATATATTAAAAAGATTATAAAAAAATTTACGGTAGCTAATTTAGCGCTCTTTTTACTAATACTATTACTATTAAAAGAGCTAGTTAAGAATAAAAGAGAAGTAATAAAATTTAAAATTAAAATATATTAGGAGCGTATTAAATTTATACTTTATACTATTATTATAATATAACTAAATATAGTATTCGCCGTCTTAAAGCTTTTTTATTTTTTTAACTAATTTAAGTAAAGAGTATTTTATTATAATAGAATACGTAATTACGTTTCTTTATAAATTATACTTTTAAGTAATCTAATATAGTATATATAAGGGCCTAAAACTTATAATTTATTTAAACGTTTTATTTATAAATAATCTAGAAAGTAGATAATCTTTATATAGCTATATTATTATATTATTTAGAGATATAATTATTTAGAAAACTATTAGATAGGCTATTATTATAATTTTAACTACTAAAATAGAGCTTCTTACGCTTAAATATATAAATAAAAAAATAATAGCTCTAAAGCACTTTTTTAAAACACTTATTTTAAATTTTAATACTATATAGCGTATATTCTATAACAACTAATAAATAATTAGGCTAGTTATAGGTAAAAATAAGTATATAACTACCTGCTTACGCTATATAAATATATAGAATATATAACTACGCTAAAAGTATTTAAAAAAAAGGTTTAAAATTAAATATTTTTAAATAAATAATATACCAGCTAATAGGTTAATAAAAGCTTATACTACTTAGTCGTTCTAATAATTTAGAAAGTAACTAAATTTTAAGGATATAAAAGAAAAAATTACTAAAATAAAATTTTAAAAAGTTATATAATAATAAAGCGCAAAGCGTATTAAATTAAATATTAAATAGCTTTTAAGTTATTATTTATAATAAATAATTTAAAACTATAACGATCTAAAAAATTATATAATAAAAAAGTAGAAAAATAATAAAATAATAAAAATTATATAATAACCTAATAGATATACTTAATAGATTTATAACTTTACTAGCTTACTAAACTTTTAAATAGATTAAGCGCAGCGTAAAGTAATTTTATTATAAAATATTATTTGTAAGATTACTACCTAGATTTTTATCTATTTTAATTATTTACCGAATAGTAGTTTATAATTTATTAAACTCTATAATTTATAAAATTTATATTAGTAAAAATTACTAGAAGCGGATTAAAGGACTATACCTTTTTATAAATAAGCTCTTTCGCCTTCTTACTATAGAGCGGCTTATAATAAAATAGAAAATACTTAATAATTTTTAAACGTAAATAGGACTATAATAGTAAGAATATAATTTTTTAAAATTTTTTAAATTAAAATATTAGTATATATATTAGTTTATAACTATATCTACTTTTATACGCCTAGTAATAGGAGTTTTATATTTTAGTATTATAATAATTTTTATTACTTTTACTAGATAGAGTATTACCTAAATAATAAAAGTAAAATATAAGGCGCTTTAATCCTATAAACTATTAATAATATTAAGTTATATAGACGCTATTTAATAGTTTTAAAACTTTTTTAATCTTAATATAAAAGAATAAATAGAGGTTAGAAAAACTATAAAATAAAAAATTTAAAATATTTTTTATTAATATTATTTTTATTTTTATAGCGTAATAGAGTTTATAGAATAAGTAGCTTACTGTTTTTATTTTTATTACTTTTTTTAGATTTATTCATATTTACTATAGGGCATAGCTTATTTTTTAAACCTAATCTAGCAGAGCTTAAAAAAGTTAGATTAAAAAAGGTGCTAATAGCGCCCTATATTTAAAAAAGCTAGACTAGGAGAATAGACTAAGTAAAATTAATAATCTTAAGAGCCTTTTAAATTTTTTATTAGTATTAAGTTTTTTATATAGTATTTATTTACTTATAGAGTAATTAATAAATAGCAGTTATAGAGTGTAATATAAGTATAAAACTAAAAAAATTACTAGTATTATTAAAATTTTTTTTTTTAAATTTTAGCAAGTAGATTATAAATAATAACTAAGACTATTAGAGTACCTAAACCTATTTAAAATGAAATTTTAAGTAGATCTTATTAAGTTTATAATAATATATAGATTGTATCTTTTTAAGATTAAAAGATCTATAAAACTACTTAATTTAGAAAAGTAAACGTATTTTTATTTATTAGAGACGTAGGATATTTATTTAGAGTTTATAATAGTTATATATTATTTTATAGAAGGAGTAGGTAAGCTTTTAAATATTATAGTATAAGAGTTTTTATTTAAATTATAGAAATTACTATCTAACACCAAATCGCACTTTAGTTTTACTAAACTACTAGTTATTAGTACTCCTTACGCTTATTATTCTTTTTTCTTTTTATTTACTTCTTCTTACAGAGCGTAATTACAGGCTAAAAAATAGTAATAAGTAAAATATTAAAAACTAAAAAATTAGGTTTTATTAGCTCCTTACTAATTTTAGCGAGTTTATAATATTTAAAATATTATTTACTTTTAATTATATTTAGATTATAGAGTATAGTAATATAAGAGGGATTAGAAAACTATTAAATAAAAATTAGTAAAGTTTTTAAGAAATAGAATTAAAGCTTAAAAATTTAAATAAATTCTAAAAAGTAAAAATTAAAAAGAGTATTATACCTCACTATAGTTATAGTAGTAGTAATATAAATAATTAACTTATAATATTTATAATAATTAGAGAGCTTAAAAAACTGTTTAAAAAAATAAAATTAAATAAAAGAATATAGAAATAGTACAAATAGTATAAAAAAATATAAAAATAATAATTAAAAATATAAAAAAATAAAAATTATTTTAAAAAAGTTAGTAGAAAAATTATATAAATACTTTTTATATTACTAACGCTAGCGCGCCTACTATAATTAGTTTCTTATTTTAAAGCTCTATTACCTAATAACGCTACCCGCTAAAATTTTACTAAAAAAAGCTCTTTTTAAAATTAATTCTATAGCTGCTATAAACTTAGAAGAATTAATTTTAAACTATTTAAATAGTTAAACTATTTTTACGAGCTTAACTAGGGGGTGTATTATAATAAAATACTTTAAAGTTTATATTACTAGCTTATAAAACTTTTTAAAATAGAGGATTTATTTTCTTTTATATATATATATTACGGCTCTTTAGTACTTTCTTTTATAAAACTAGTCCCTACTCTTTAATCTTAGAATCTAGTAATTTCTAGCCCTGTTTTCCTCTATAATTACTTTTAACTAAATATAATTAATAAAGCGTAATATTATATATAATTTAATACTTAAACGACTCCTTTTAATATTAGATAAAATTAAAAATTTTTTTTTATAATACTTTAGTATTAGTCTCTGTATACTAATTATAAAAAAAAATTAATAGTATTTATAATACTTAGTAAATATAGCTCTAATACTAACTTATATACTAATAAAAATTAAAATAAGTGTTAAACTAAGTATAAGTCTACTTATTTATACTTAGAATCTATTTATTACTACTAGAAACTAATTTATTACTATAGGCTTAAAACCGTAGTTATAGAAAAATATTTAAAAAAAATTACTACTAATTATACTTTCTAGCGTTGATAAAAAGAAAATTCTTAATTATCTACAGTAAACTAAATATACTAATCTATAAATAAAAAAAAAGACTTTAAACATTAAAAGGCAAATACTAATACTAAAATAGTATATATAAAAAAATATTATAGCTGTTATTATAGATTTTTTAATAATTATATTTATGAAAAAAAGTATAAGTATTTATAGCACTATAATATTTAGCGCGTACCCTCTTTTAAAAAATATTATTTTAGATAGTAGTATTACTATATATTTTATTATTAATACCTTAATACTTATTCTTAAAACGTTTAAAAAGGTAACTAAAATTAAAAGTATTAAAACTAAAATATAGATACTAGTAATAATTAAAATGAATAACTAAATCCTAAAATAAGTTTTATATAGTATAAATAGCCCTCGTATAGAGAATTTAATACTTAAAAATATTATAGTAGTAAAAGGCTTTTATATTAATATTATTTTTAAAACTTATTTAGGGAAGATTAATATTTAGTATTTAAGTCTTAATTACACTTTACGTATAGGTACGCTAAAGTAAAATATTATTTTAATAAAACTATAGTATAAGTATAACTTTACTTTTATTAAATATAAACTAATTACCTTTTACATTATAATTAATACTATAATAAATAATTATAAGCCTTAGTAATTATAGGTTAATTATCTCTATATTTATAATAAGTAAATATAGTATTAGCGGTTAAAGTATTTTAAAAAAAATAATATTTTAAGTATTAGTATAGTATACTTAAAATATTAAAATTAATAATATAGTTTATTTAAAATAAATATATTACTCTACTACTTATATAATATAAGTAATTTTTAAAAGACTACGGGAATAATTACGGTAATATTTTTTTAAATATTATAAAACCTCTTTAATATACTAATAGTTAGATTAGGCGAGTAATAAAGTATAATTCTAAAAAATAACTTTAGTAGAAAGATTTATAATTATAACCTCTACTTAAAAGGCTTAAAATTAATTATAAAAGTTTTTAAAGACTTTATTAAATTATTTTTTTATAATATAATCTTAAAATTTATATATTTATTTAAAATAATAATATTTCTATAGTACTATAGTATAGTCGTTAATACTTTAAAAAATAGGTAGCTAATTAAAAAATTAAACTTATTACGACCCTACTATATACTTATAAGCTAAATAGTAGTACTAAGAGGGTAAATTAAAAAATAATTTTAAAGATAATTAAAATATAATTAAGTATTAATCTACCTACTAAGTTTTAGTCTAAAATAATAAATACTATAATATAGCTATATAGGATAAGTCTATTATTATTTTATAAAATACGATTACTAAATAAAGTATTTAATAGCTAATTTAATTAGTACTTTAGATAGTAAAAGCCTATAATTATAAAAAATATAATAGTAGATTTATATTTTAATTAAAATAAAATTTACGTATATAGCTACTATATTTACTCTTTAAATAAAAAATATTTAGTAGACTATAATAAGCGTAAATTTAAAATAAATCTCTAAAGCTATATTAAATATTTAGTAAACTATTATACTTTTAATATTTATAAAATATAAATTCTAGTGCTTAATTTAGTAATTATAATTAAAAATATTATTTTTAATAAAGAGCTTTTTTATAAGAGGTTATTTAATTATAGAATACTTAAGAAAGAAATAATTTTAGTTATTAAAATACTCTATAAGAATAAATTTATAAACTTAGGTATAGTATATAATAATATATACTTACTAAGCTAGTCTAATAAGTAAATAAAAAATAAAAAATATTTAAACCCTAATTATAAACTTAGAGGTGCTAATTATAGTTAGCGTAAAAAAATAATAAACTAAACCTTTTTTAGTACTACTAAAAACTTAATAGCTATATACAATAATTATTTAGTTAGTAATTATTTAAGAATCTATATAGTATTAAATAAATAATTAGAACTTATAACTTTAAAAGTAACACTAGCGCTAAACGCCGCTTAGAGTAATTTTATAAAAAATTAAAGAATACCTAATAGTTACTAGAAAATCTATATAACTAAAGAAACTAGTTTATTAAATTTTAAAATTAATTTTTAAAGTTTAGAGTATAATTACTTTATAACTACCTTTTAAATTATAAATAATATTTCTACTACTATAAGTAAAGTAAAAATACTATTAACTTAATATTACTAAAGACGCAATTAGAGTTAAATAATATAATTAAATAAAAGGCTATAGTAGTAGAAACCTAAAATTAAATATATAAATTTACCCCTTTAAAAGAGGCAACCTAAGGATAATAATCTAAATAATTAGTTAAGGGGTAAAATAAATTTTATAAATACTTATATAGTAATCGCGGATCTATAAAATAATAATTTTTAAATTAATTTTATATATATATTTTTCCTTAGCACTATAGGGGCATACACTAAGCTATAAATATATATTATTATTTAATTATTCTACCCGCTGTAATTTATATTATATATATAAAAATAATTTTCCTCTACTACCTATAACGTAAAAGTAGTTTACTTTATATCCTCTTACTAATAGATTTAAATAAGTTTTATATATTAAAATTAATACGCTTCTAAAAAAAGAAATCTAAAAAGAGATTACTAAAATAAAAGTAAATAGTTAATTTTTACTATTAAAATAGGTCTAGACCTATAAATTTAAATAAAATATATATTTTATTAAATATAGGGTATATATTATTATAAAAAATAATCTCTAAAAGATTAATTTTATATAATTAATATATACTACTACGCTCGCAGTAAAATTATTTTATATTATAATAATATTTATAATCGAATTTAACCTAAAGATTCTATAATATAATATTATTAAAGTATTTTTTAATACTCTAATATTAATAGAAAACCTAGTAATATATAAATTACTTAATACATTTAAGAAATAAGATATATATATTAGGCTTAATTAAATATTATATAGTCTAGACGACTTACTTTACCTTTAGTATAAAAAATTTTTAAACTTATTATATACTATTAGGCTTATAGTATTAAAGAAACAGTCTTATCTTTTCTTTAATTATAAGAAGATAGTTTTTATTTTATTTTATATAGATAATATTCTGCTACTATATTATAAAAATTATAAAATAATAGCAAAATAGCTCTAGAGTTAAATTACTTTAAAATATAACATTAAAGTAAAGGGGCCTATTTAATAGTTTTTTAGGGTTAGAGTAATCTATAATTATAAAAATAAAATAATTATATTTATTAATAATATATATATTAATAAGACTATAAAGAAATTTAGCCTTAATAATAGTAATAGCTTTCCTAATACGCCTCTCCCTTTAAAAGAGTTTATTAAGTTTACGAAAAAAGCTTCTAAGTAGGATATTAAGTAATATTAGAAATATATAAAATTAGTTTTATATATAGTAATTATACTTTATCTAAATATTATATTTATAATCTTAAAGCTATTATAGTTCCTAATAAATCTATATTTATAATATTTTACTACTATTAATAGGGTAATTATTTACTTATATTATACCCGCTTACAGGCAATTTAATATAAATAATATAATAAATTTAATTTTATAATTTATAAAAACATATTATTTACTAATAACCCTAAAATAAAAAGATTATCCTAAAGCTATATTATAATAATAATTAGAGGTATAATCTTTTAAAAAGTAACTAAATAGACTGCTATTACTTCTTTAATAATAAAACCTAAGCTAATTACTTTAGAGTATATAAGTAAAAAAATAATAGTTTTAAAGTAAATCTTCTATAAAATTACGCTTAATTTAGGATTTATTTAGAAAATCTACTATAATAATTAATAAATAATTAGGCTTATAGTTAGAGCTAATAAAAAATTATAACTTAATTATGCTATATTAATATTTAGAATATATAGTTATAGTAAAAATATAAAAAAAAAATTATTTAAGATAATCTATTTATAAACTAGAAATATACCTACTAATAAATTAATAAAGGCGTTTACGTAATAATAATTTATACGTTTTAAAAAACTACTTAATTTATAAAATATATAGTTACTAATTATTAAGTAAGTATAAAGTAGAGAGAGAAAAGCCTATTAAATTTTATTTATCCTAAATAAAAGAAATCTAAAATAAAAAAATTAATTATAAAAAAAGTAAATAATTAAAACTATAGTATAGCCAAAGCCTTATTAAAAAGCTTATATAGCTACTTACGCTCATACTTTTAAATTTTATTTAAATAGAAACGCCTATTTAAGGTTTAAAATAGGTAAAAATAGTTTAAAGTCTAAAGTAGATAAAAACAGCTAAAAGTCTAAAAAAGAGAATCCTAGCTATAGGGGTATAATTTACTTTTTATCTCTTAATACTCTAGTAGATAATTATAATTATACTATTATTATTTTAATTTTATATATATATTGTAGCCCTTTAAGAACAGATTAGACCGCTCTTAGTTTAGACTTAAAATAAATTTATTTAAGTAGTTAGTAAAATCCTTTTCTAAATTAATATTTTAGTCTATTATTTAAATATAATTATTAGCTATATACTACTTAGACAGATAATAGTAAAGTACTAAATAAAAATTAGTAATAGCTAGAATACGCTTATAAGGATATTTATAAACTAGATTACTATAGTTCTAGTTACTAAATATATAACCTAAATATTAATTTTAATTAAAAGAGTTTAGTAAATTTTAATTTCCTAATAATATTATTTAAGTGCTTAGTACTAAAAAAGTTTAGTACTACTTAAGAATTTTATAAGTAGTCTTAGAAACAGATATAATTTTATTATTAAACTATAATATATTAGTATAATTTATAAACTAAAGTTTAAAAAATAATTACTAAACTTTAGGATTTATAGTATTATACTTAATTATAAGTTTAATAAAAGTTATATAGATAGTACGGATACCGATAAGATAATAATAATTAGTAATATATAATAGATATTTAATTAATAAGATATATAGTAGATTATATATATAAATTATATAATAATAGCAGCGCGTATCTATAGTATTAAGATTTTTAAAATAGAATTTTATTAAATTACTAAATAGAGCGCTGCGTATATAAGACTTATAACTTAAAATATACTATTTACTAGGCTTAAAAGATAGTTTCTTTTTATTTTTAGTAATTATTTAACTATTTTCGCTCTACTCTTTATTATTATTTAAAACTAGAAAATTGTTATCGTTATTATCTAATTTGAAAGAATTAAAAGGAGAAGTAGTTTTTATAAATTAATTATTATACAGGGGGGTGACAAAAAAAAAGTGTAATCTAAAAAGTTACTATTTTTAAAAATTAATATAAAATTAATTACTAAGCCTAAATATACGTCAATTATTCCGTTTTAAAGAGAAAATAAGGCAGATTTATATTAGAGTTTTAGTTACGTCTTATATATTACCTGTAATAAATTAAAATTACCTAAATATAATAAATTTTTTGACCCCTTATTTAGGTCTCTATAACTTTTTAGTTAGTAAATATATTTAACTAAAATTTTAACTATACCCTTTTAGGACTAGTATAGATTACCTAACTAGATTTTTGAAATAGATTAGTAATCTAATAATAATATTATATTAATTATAAAAATTATACTAAGGCTTACATAATTACTGCTTACGTAATATATTATTAATATTATAGTATATTATAATATCTTTTTACTTTTATAAACTTAAATACCTATTTCCTTAAATAGAGTTAAAATTTTCAAAACTTAAATATAAAATTAATCTCTTTTTAAAAGTAAATAATTTACTCTCTTTAATTATTACTACTTTAAATAAATTACTAAATATAATTTATAACGCTTTAAGGCGTATTAAAGATAAAAATAATAAAAATAATAATATAAAAAGGTTAAACAAGGTAGAGTAAAAAAGGTAACTTAAAGAGAGAAAAGAGTTATTAATAGGAACTTAATAAAAAGTCCTAAAAAAGAAAATAAAATAATATTAATAAAAAATAGTCTAAATATTATAAAAAGATCCTTATAAAGGACTTTAAAAGAGGAGGGTTACTCTATTAGTATAATTAAAAGAAAAACTAATAATAAATAAAGAAAATACTAAAAAAAGATTAAAATATGCTAAAGAGACTATAAAAAATTTAAAAAAAAATATAAATTTAAAATAAATTATATTTTCTAATAAGTTAGTAATACAAAGAAGTAAAGCTAGAAAGGAATACTATAAAAAAAGGGATAATAATAAAGTTAAAAGAGAATTAGCTGTTAGCTAATTACGAAGTAAGTTATTTTAACTTTTTAAAAAGTTAAAATATATAACTTTTTATATATTTTTAAGTTATAATTTTAGTTTTTTAATACTAATTATATTAATTATTTTATAAGCCGAGAGTTTACCCTATAAATTTAGGATGTAATTTAGGTAGGATATAGAAGTAATTTAGTATTTATTAAAATACCTAACTTTTTTACTTCTTATACTAGTAAGGACTATATAAATAAAGTCCTTATACCTAAGGTTAAACCCTATAGAAATAGGAGTAAGTTTTATAATCCTTTTTTACTCCTTTTTTTAATAATATAATAATATATATATATATATATTATTATATTATATTATAATTATAATTTTTATATTAAAATTAATTTAGGTTAGTAATTTTAATAAGATAACGTCCCTATTTATAAAACTAAGAACGTTTTAACTTAGTTTAAAAATAATAAAATTAAACTATTTCCTTATCTAGCCTATAGTCCTAATTTAGCCCCTATAAAAAATATATAGAGTTTATTAAAATTAGGGCTAGTTAAAAATAAAAAGGCTAATTTAGGTATAGGAAATAGTTTAAATAGTATAGAAGCCTTTATAAGAGTTATTAATAAGAAGTAGAATAATATACTATAAGCAGTTATTAATAACTATATTTTATCTCTACCTAACTGTTATAAGGTAGTTATAGAAGCTAAAGGCTATTACACTAATTACTAGTAATTTATTATTTACTAGTTTATTATTAAAAATATAAAAAAGTGACTTATATATATAATTATATAATTAATATATAAATATATAAAAATATTTAATATATTAGTAAAACTCAGTATCTATTATTATATATATAAAAATAAGCTAATTTTACACCTTAACTAAAAAGTTATAATAGCCTAAAGTAGGGTACTAAAAATTTTTATATTTACTAATTTTTTTACCCCTAAACCCTTTAGTAAGCAGTGCCTAGTAGGGTGAATAAAATCTACTAGTCTTTCTCTTTAAAACGCTATTTTTCTCGTATTTTGTAGCCTACTAATTATAAAGTTATATTATTTTAAAAATAATATCTTTTTTAATTATACTTTTTTTTATTACCCTTCTGTAATTACTATAATTACTATAATCGCGGCCGCTATATTACTACTAGTTTTAAGTAAAAAAGTAAATACTAGAATATCTAAAAGTACTCTATAATTAATTAGTAATACTTAGATAGATAGAATAAGGTAATAATAGTAGTATTACCTACTATAGTAAACATTATTATAAACGAAAAAAAAGAAAAAAAATAATTTATATAATTATTATATCTAGTCTAGCGCAGCAGAGCTGCTTTTATTTATATAATTTACTACCTATTTACTACGCCTATAACTTTACCTATTTACTATACATAGAAGGTATAATTAAGTAAAAGAAAAAATAATAGCTAATTATAAAATAATATAAAAAATAAGTCTTACTTATAATAAACTAATATAATAAGCTATTATAAGTAATTAGTTAAATAAACTATTTAGCTGTTAGCTTACTATAAAAATAGATAGTATCTAAATCTATAAAGAAAAAATTTAATAAAAGGGATTAAGTACGCCTAATTATTATAGTAGGATATTATAAAAATAAAATTTACTTTAAGTAATTTTTAAATAGGCTTACTATTTAAACGCAGCTTATCTAGAGGGTATATTATAATATTAAGACTTATATACCCTCTTTAATTACGGGCTAATTACGTAACTAAATTACGTAATTACTTACCTATTATATATATATTTAATCTTAATCGTCTTATCTTATAAATAGTATTAATTTACCTTTTACTTTAAAAATAAGTATAGTCTAGTTTACTACAGTAGTTTAAACTATTTTTACTTATAATTATCTTTTTATAAATTTACTTTAACTATTTACTTATTTATACTTTAGTTATAGTAGCTAGTTTAGGTATATCTTATATAATTATAAAATTTTTATTAATATAAAGTAATATTTTAAATACTATTACTTTACTCTAAAAGTTAGTTTTTTAATATGGGGTATGTATATATAGATTCTTAGTTCTTCTAATATAAATAAATTTAATATTTAATATTACTTAGTATTTCGTGTATTATATTTATTAAAGGTTTAATGATTTAGTTATTATAAACTTTATAAGGTTATTATAATTTAAGAAAATAGGTCTCTAAAAGTATATATTCTAAAAATAAGTTTTATATTTTTTAAAAGTAGAAACTATAGTAAGCAGTTCTTTATTATAAATTTTATAGTTTAGCTTAGCTATTACTATTTATTATAAGTTATAAGTAATTAGATACTTTATATTATTGTTTAAGTTTTTTTTTAGCTAAAGTATATATTAATTTTAAAATTAGATATAGCTATTTTTAAAATTATTAAATATTTTTAGTTAAAAATTTTTAAAATAGATTTTTTTATACACTCTTATATAAGCCTATATATAGCTTATTTATATTTAGAAATTTACTTAAAGAATATATTTTTTTTAGTAAATTTTATAAGAAAATTTCCAACTTTTATTTAGTATATTATAAACTTTTTATATAAATTATAAAATCTGAAAATTTTTATATATTTTTAAAATACTAATATTTACTCGAGTTAGTAATTTTTTAAATTTCTAGGAGTTTAATTTTTATATTATTTAGTTTAATAACGAGTCCTAAATAGATTATATTAATAATATAAAATTTATACTTTTTAGACTGAAATTAGAGTTTTACTACTTTATTTTTTAAAATATCTCTTATATCTATTTTATTTACTTTTCTTTATTAGTAGAATCAATAAAAATATTATCTAAGTAGACTATTATATAATTTTTTAAGTATCCCTATAAAATAGTATTTATTCCTTATTAAAAAATAGCTAAAATATTTATAAGCCTAAAGAGTATTACTATATACTTAAAAGTATAAAATTAGTCTTAAAGTAATTTTTTACTTTTTACCTCTTTATATTTAGATTTAATAGTAGATATTTCTTATATTTAATTATATAAATATTTTTATATACTATAGTAAGTATTATATATTTAATATTAATAGTAATACATATTAATATTTAATTATAATATTATAAGTTTTATAAAAGTTAATATGCAATCGTAGTTTTGGATATTTTTATTTTTAAAAATAACCTCGTGGGTAGTTAAAGAAGTTAACAGCTAAATATAGCCTTTTTTAAAGTAATTTTATATATACTTTTTATAATTTCTCTCTCTTATTTTTTAGTATTATAACCCAGTTTCTAATTTACTTACTTTCTTAATTATAAATTAATTTTATAATCCTACTTAGCGTATTTAGAGAAGTAGTTTTTAGATATTTTAAAAATATTATTAAAAATATTATACTTTTTAGGTAGCTTTATATTTTATATATTATTATAGTATGTAAGTAAGAATACTAAATTATTTTCGGTTATTAGTATAAAATAGAATTAACTTATATAAGCTATAGTATTTCTAAATTAATATTTTATTAATTATTAATTACTTCTTTTTTAGTTAGATAGATTTATAGTTTTATTTTTATATATATTTATTTAAAGAATATTTTACTGTTAATACTATAAAGAGTCTATTTATATTCTTTATTAGTATAATAGAGTCTATTTTCTTATATAAAATTTCTAATTATTCTACTATTAATTATAATATAAATAAGACGTCTGTAGTACTGTTTTTAAATTATAATATATAATTTCTATATACTTTTTAATAGTTTTTACTTTTTCGCTAAAATTTAGGCTAGACGTTTTTATTTATATACTTTAACTACTTATTTTATTATATATTTATACTATAAACGTGCTATAATAGATATTATTAGGAACACTAGTTTTAGTATAAGAATTAAGTATTTTCTATACTTTTAATTAAGGTACTAACTCTATACGTTATCTCTAAAAAAAAAAATATTTATTATTATATAAAGAGAGGTAAAGTGTAGCGTTAGAGACACTAGTCTAAAAAAGGTATAAGCTAAAAAAAGTTATTCCCCTAGATACAGTTAAAAAATAAGCGTATATAAGGATTAGTAAAAAATATTTATATTTTAGTTAGTATGGAATTTAAACTTACAGTCTCGGCGTAATATATTTATATATATTTTATTATCTTCTCTTAGGTAAAAGATAATAAAAGGTCCTACTTAAGTAACTTAAATATTATAGACTACGTTATATTGAATAAAATTAATATTATAGAGTTTACTATTACTTTAATTATTTTTATTTAATATAGTTTATTCTAGTTTTATAGTATTATATTTTTAAAGTGTTAAGATTTTTTTTTTAAATAAATCTACGCTTTTAGCGTAGTACCTATATTTTAAAAGAAATAACTAGTATAATACTTTTATATAGGTATTATAAAACGGCTCAATAGTATTTTTAGTATAATAATAAAAGACGTAGTATATAGTTACGTACTAATATATATACTAAAAATATTTATACCGGATCGATGCATCGCGTCTAGTATATATAGTAATAGTTAAATAACTTAAAACATTATATATTTCTACCTATTATAACGCGTTTATTTATAAAAGAAAAAAATATAATAGTAATAGATTATACTATTACTAGTATACTATAAAGTATTAATATAAATTAGCGTCCCTAAACTAGCTATAGTAATAATATAAGAAAATATAAAAAAAATAGGCTACCTATAAGACTATAACTCCTTATAATACCGTATAATAATAGGATATATAGTATATATAGTATATATAGTTTATATAGTAAAAATAATAAATATAAAATAATTTTAGACTAGCGGACTGTATATTTCTGTATACTATACTAATATAAATACATCTATTCCTGCCCTTAAAAGACTTAATACTAATATTTATATAAAACTTATGTATACTGCTAGGGATTTTAAACTACTTTTAAAATAATAAACTACCTTCTTTTCCGGCTAGTATATCTTAAGTATAATAATTTAAAAATATAACTACTTATATATTATTAGTAAGTATATTACTATTACTACTTTATTATATTACTAACTAATATAGGCTCGGGGCTATAAAATATAAATAAAAATTTAGTAAAAATAGGTAAATAAATAAGTATATTTTAGAACCTACTAGGTAACTAGGCGGATCTAGATTAAAAAAAAAATAAAAAAAAAATACTAGAGTATAAGATAGTATAGCTACTATATCTATAGTATATAGTAATGTTACTAGGATAACTATAGGAGATAGTAGCCTTATAGATAAAATAAAATAATATAGGTAAACGGCGCGATATATAGATATAAAAAGGGGAGAAAGGACTACTTTATAAAATGTCTATAAATATAGGTAGGATAATATAAACGGTATAAATATAAAGAAAATATATAGTTTATATTAAAAAGAAATAAAAAAGTTTTTACTTATTATAAACCTATTAATAAATACTATTATAACCTATTAAATCTAACCTATTACAATCGAGTCTAGAATATTAAAACTATTAATATAAAGTTTTTTTACTACTACTAATAGCTCTTTTTAATACTTAATACTTTAATAATAATTTTTTTACTAATAGCTCCCTATATAAAAATAATCTTAATTTACTAATTATAGAGGGGTAGAAAAAAAAAGTAATAAAAAAGGATACCTTTTTTAAAATTATATAACTTCTTAATTACTAACTATAAAAATATATAAAACAGTATTACTTTAAAGAAGAAGACTAGGGATTATAAAAAAATTAATTAGTAATAGCTTACTAATACTAGGGCAAAAGTAAAAAATTACTAATAATAAAAGAGTTCTATACCCCTACTTTAGGCTATTATAACTTCTTTTTAACCCTATTTCTAGAGTTATTACTATAACGTTACGCGACTTTAGGCTAGCTATTTAAACCTTTACTATATTCCGTAATTAACTAACTCTTAATAAACTTTTTATATAGTAACTATAATAACTTTTCTACTAGCGTTAATAACCTATAACTTTTTTAGATAAATAGTAATTAAAGCTATTTTCTATAGAATTCTTTAATCCTCTTATAATAACTACTAACTCTTTAATAGTAAGCTTCTATACAACTACTTTATAGCGCTATAGTATATTCTTCTACTATTTACTATTTATTTTAAAACCCTACTCCTACGCGTATATATAAATAATTTTAACTACCTTTAGAAGCTTCTCTTTTTAGAGCTACGCCTATCTTTTTTACGCCGCTCTAAAGAACTTCTTCTTACCCTCCTCTTTACTCTTTTTTTATTCTTTTTTTACCTTCTACCTCGCCCTCTACTTTACTTAGTAAACTCTTAGCCCTTTTAAGTTACTATTTTACTAGCTTTATTATATTACTATATAAGTATAAGCCGTTAACGTTATTAAAATTAAAAATTATTTTATAATTAAAAATAAATAGCTATACGGTGACTAATTTAGAATTAAAAATATTAATAAAAGAAAATAGTTCTTTAAAATGACTTACCCTTTCTATAAGCTTATAATAATACTTTAGTTTTAAATAATTTTTAAAATAGCCCTACTAATTATTTTAATTTTTAATAAAAGTTAAGATTACTGTAATTATTATTAATTTCTAGCTAGGGTTAGTTATAATTATTAGGCGCCTAAAAGTAAGCTTTAAAGTCCTCCTAGATATAATAATCTAAAGAAAATATTTTAGATAGTATTATAAAAAGGAGAGAAAGGCACTATACTTACCTTTAAACGCGCTATATACGGCCTATAGCTTTATTTACGATAACTAGATTTCTATTCTATAATTATTATTTTATAGTTATTATTTCGCCGTTATTGCCGCTATAGTCTAATAAGTTATTAGTTAAGTTATTACTCTACTAGCTATAAAATTAAAAAAATACTATATTTAATTAGCTTTAGGTTATAGCGCTTTTATTATTACTTATTTTTATATTAAGTAAGGACGTAGCGTATACTAAGTTAATACAGCTCCTATAGATAAATTAAAAAAATAACTTTTTTTTAAAAGAGTAAAATTTATTTATTATTATATATATTATAATACTGCCTATAATATATAATATATAAAATATTATTTTATATTTATATACTAATTATATAATTATATATAAATGTTTAATATTTAAAAATTTATTAATAAACTAGTAAATAATATATAACTCGTATTAATTATAGTATTACTTAGCTTATAAAAGTGTATATTATTAGTTTAGTAAAACAGAGCCACTAACTTTTTCGACACATTAAGTATAAAGGCATATATATACTCTTCCTTTTTTAAAACCCCTTTTAGTCGCCCCGAGCCACTACAGCTACACTATTTGTTTGATTAGTATATAAATATATAAATATATAAATATAATATTAGTTTAGTAATAATAGTATAAAATTATAAATATATTTATATAATATATTATACTACTTTCTAATAAGAGCGACTTTAAAGCTATTACTAGGAGATAATAAAACAAAAATAAAAGAATAAAGATTAGTTTTTTAAACTTGTATAATTCCCTTAATATTAAATATATAAAAGTAAAAATTATAATATAGTTTAAAAAAGTTAAAAGTAATTATATAGTAAACCCTTATTAGGCTTAGCGTATTTACAACTATAGTTATATAGTTTTAAACTTAAACCTTTATTTAGTCTTAAGTTTATCTATATATAACTTTTTAACTAGTGTGTAAAATTAGCCATAAAATATATCTATATTACTAATACAGATGGATAATTTATATATAAATTTAAGGTATATATTAATTTTATTTTATTAGAGTTGTTATATATTTTGTTAAAATTAAATAATAGTAAATTTTTAAAAGTAGTCTAATTTATATTAGGTAATTAATATATTATAAAATTATAAGTATAATTTTATATGTTTTAGAGATAATATAACAGTAAATATATATTTTTATTATTAGATAAGATTTAACTAAAATTAGTCTAATGTATTTAAGTAATAGTAAAATATTAAAAGTATACTACTTTATATAACGTAAAATCTTAGATAAATTTTATTTTATTATCTCTACTATTTAAAAAGTTATAAGGCTTTATTTTACTAAAAATTTAAAACTTTTTTTAACTATTACTAATCTAATATAATAGTAATTTATAAAATTTTATTATTTTTAACCTTCTTACGTAGTTGTTCTTAATTTTTATATTATAGGTTGGGTATAGATAATATATTATAATCAGTAATATTAATTAACGTGTTTTATAAGCTGTATAAAGTCGCGATATAACGTAATAATAAAAACTAAATAAATATTAAATAGCTTATATAATACTAATAAGATTATATATAAGTAATATAAATTTTAAATCCTTAAAAGTTTTACTCCTTGCTTCTTCCTTTTAGTAAAGGTTAAAGTACTCTACTTAATACAGCAACGCTCTACTTATATTTTAATTTATATTTATAGATTAATAACTACTTATAATTATTTTTAAGAGTATTAGTAATTACTACTTATAATTATATATAAGGTAGTTAATTAACTTAATTACTAGACGTATAAACTTTAAAACTAATAAAGTAGTTAGACGAGTATTTAGAGTCTATAATATTTCGCCTTTAAACTAATAAGTTCGGCTATCTATCTTATACTCTATATTATACTATTAACTTTTATTTTTAAAAGTATATTTAATATAATATAATTTTTTAAAATCTTTTTTATTATTAAAATATTTTATTATTATACTAATTTTAGCTAAATTACCACCTATTATACTAATCGCTTTTAGTAGCAGTAACACTCTAAACTAGTATAATAAAGTTTAAACTTAACTAGAACTATCTACCTACGTATAACTTATTAACTAGTTTTATACTACCCTACACGTATATAATCTTTTAGTAAAAAATAGCTTTGTTAAGTATATTATTTTTAGTTACTTTAAAACTTTTCTTAGTATATTATTTTATAGGACTAGATTTTATACTAATAAGATAAAAGCTTTATAAAAGTAAATAGTTAATAAAGGAGAACTAAAAGACCTAATATTATTAATAAAACTAAAAGTACTTATAGAGTATTTTAAAAAGTAAACTAATAAAATAAAATAAATCTATTAGTACGCTTATAAAGTCTAAAAATATAAAAAAAATAACTAAACTATAAATTCTAAAACCTACTAGTGCGCGTCTATAGTAAGCACGCTTTATTTTTATTTAGTAAGTATTACTAATTAGATAGTAGGTACTAATAATAGTAGGTATAGTTTCTTTCTTATTTTATAAGGCTGCTAGGTAAGCTAAGTATATACGTAATTTACTTTAGTAAGCCTTTATAGTATTATTACTTTAGTAGACAGTTTAATGGATATTATAAGACTTATATAAAATTATATAACAAAATATTATTTTAAATTATATAACTAAGCTCTAATATAAACATTATTAGTTTATAATATTAGTAGGCGGATAAAACGCGATAAAAATAAAATATAAGTAATTAGTAGTATATATATTGTATAGCTAATTTTATACGCTAGTTAAAGAGTTATAAATAAATAAACTTAAGAGTAAAAAAAGTCTTAAGTTTAAGACTATATCACGATAGCTATAAATGCGCTAAGCCTAATTAGGATTTACTATATAATTCTTTTTATTTTTTTAAAATATATTATAATTTTTAATTTTATATATATAATATAAATAGAAGTATATAAATTTAAAAAACTAATTTTTTTTTCTTTTTTGTTACCCCACTGTAGTATTTTTTAAATATAATTATATTATTAAAATAGTAATATAGTTTTAATATACACTATATACTAATATAAATAGTATATTTATACTAAAATTTAAATTAAGATTAGAGGCAGGAAAAAAGAAATATTTTTTATTATTAATTATAAAATACATTAAGAGTTTTCTTATTTTATAAATTTTACTACTACTTTATTAAAAATTGTTATATAACATTATAATTATATAATAATTTTAATTATAATATAATATAAAAATTTATATTATATTATAGTACAAAAAATATAAAAATTAAAAAGAAATAGTTATTTTTTATCATATTCTTTATTTAGTTTAAATATTAATATAAAAATTATTATAGTAAAAGAGGTAAAGTGTAGCGTTAAGACACTGGTCCAAAAAAGATAAAAGCTAAAAAAATTTATTTTCCCGAGTATAGTTAAAAATAAACGTATTTAAAGATTATAAAATATATTTTATTTATTTTAGTTAATAAATCTTCGGGTGCTAAAGTTGGGTCTATAAAGGTTATATTTTTATAATACTTATATAAAAAATATAATGTTAATTTTAGTAGTAAAAAAAGTACTAGTTTATTTTCTCTGTTTATTTACATAAAATTTTAAACATAGATTATAATACTATAGTTTATAAATAACCTAATAATAGTAATATTAAAATAGAATAATATATATATAAAATTAGACGACCTATTATATATTATACTATATTATAAAATTTTAGATACTTACTCTATAATTATTAATATTAATTTTTTTAACTTATATTTTTATAACTTTTTTTATTATTATTTACTTTTAGATATATCCTATCTTTGTATTATTAATATAATATATAATACTAACTATATAGAATTATTATTATACTTTTTATACTATTATAATTATTACAAGTAGTTATTTTTTTAATATTATTTTTAATTTTTATAAATATTAATATATTTTTATAAATAAAATAATTTACTTTTTTAAAAAACATTATAAAAGTTTTATAAAAATAATTAGATTAGTTGCTAATAAATATTTAAAATTTACGGTATTTTAACTTCTAGTTTTTACTTAATTAATAACTTATTTTTTCCAATTAGTTCTATTTATATATTTTATATTTTATTTTTTTATTTTTTAGTACTATAATAATTTATTTTCTTTTTATTAAATATATTTTATAATATAATAAATATATATATTAAGCTTTTCTAAATTAATAATTATTAAAGAAAATAAATTATTAGCCTTAAAAAAAGTATAACATTAAGTTTATCTTTTAAGAATTTCTAAAGTATTTTAAGAAAATATAAAATTCTAACTAAAAGTCTAAAAAATTATACTATATATTTTAATATTAGTAATATATTACGTGAGTAGTACTTATATAAGTAAATACTAAATTTTTCTTACTAGTATATTTTAATATATATATTATATATATTTTTAAAAATTTACTTACACGACTAATACTAGGGCTAATATAATTAGTTAATATTTTAACTAATACTATTAGAAAACCGGTCTCGATAAAGACCTAGAGGTTTTAGAGTTATAATAAAATAATTAATAAAGAATATTTTATTTTATTAAGTTATATACCTAACTATTTATTTTTATTACTTTAGACCTATTAGCTATTATCTCTAATTTAAAAAATTCCTTAATTTATAAGCGTTATCTACTTACTACGCTTCTATAATATTATATATCTACAACTCTACGATATACCTAAAATTATTTAGTTTATTTTTATATAAATTCTTTATGTTACTTTGCTATTTTTATATAAAGTTTTTATTTAATTAGGAAAGTTTTATAAGTTGTTAGTTTTTAAAGTAGACTCTTTAGGACTATTATTATATACTACCTTACGCTTTAAGTATCTAGTAGATATCTAAAAGTACTAGTAATACTAGCTTCTTATCTAATTTATAAGGCGTTTTATTTTATTATCTATGCCTTAGTTAAATTTTTAGTCTTTTAGTAATAGTTACTATAATTATATACTACTTTTTAATTATACCGGGTATACTATTATATAATATTAAGTTAAAAATAATATAAGTATTACCTACGTTACCCTACGCTAGTTATAAAAGGTTAATTATTATAACTTTAACTTCTTTATTATTTCCTTTTACTTATTTTATTTAAGTTTAGTAAAATATATATATATACTTTATAGCGCGCGCTGAGAACTGTTTATATATATATTATTATAAGCTATTTTACAGTACGTTAGGAGTATATATATTAGTTATTAAATACTACCGCGATACGTACTATAAATAAATATTTTTTTATATCTCTTTTTTTATAAATACCTATTTAGTATTAGTTATAATAGTAAATACGTAAGTATAAGTTACTATATAAAGTAATAAAATATACAAAGCTATAATACTATTAAATACTATTAAATAGTTATTACGTGCCTATTTTAGTATTATTTTTTCTAATTAGGCTTAGCGTAGTACTTTTAAGAGCCGGTTGTTAGGTCCTATAGTATATATAGTACTTTTCTTCTTAATTAGGTAGTTACTAATAGCAACTTTATTATATAAAAAAAAAAACTATTAGAAAACTAAGAAGTTATAGGTACCTAAAATAGGAGTCTAATACATTACTAAGTTTAGGTAATTTTAATTTATTACGTATAATTAATAGGCAGTAACTAATATCTTATAACTAAGTTTTACTATTTTCCCTTTAAAATAGTATTATTATAGTACTTTTTAACTTATTAATTAATTTTATATAAATTTTTAAAAAAGATATCTTTTTTAATTACTTTTTTTTTTACTTTACTGTAATTTAAGCCTTCTTATAGGGGGGTGAATAAAATAAGACTAATAAAAAAATTAGTTTTTTAAAATTATATAGCTCTATAAATATTAAATATATAAAATTAAAACTAATAGTATTTTTTAAAGGAAATAAAGAATAATTATATATAGAAGTCTAATTTGGCTTAGCGTATTTAGAGTCTTAGTTATATAGTCCTAAACTTAGATATTTTTTTAGTCTTAACTTTACCTATTTATAACTTTTTAACTAGCGTATAAAATTAGCTATAAAATATATATATATTACTAATTCCTATGTGTAATCTATAACAATATTTATAGTCTAAGTTAATTATATTTTCCTAGAATTATTATATATTTTATAAAAATTCAAAAGTAGTAAAATTGTAAAAGCAGGTTTATATATATTACGGAATTAATATTTTTTATAATTATAAGTAAAATTTTATATGTGGTAGAAATAATTAAAGTAGAATAATATATTATTATTCTTAGTTAATATATACTTAAAACTAGTGTAACTATTTTAAGTAATAGTAAAATATTAAAAGTTTAGTACTTTACATAACGAAAATAGTAAATAAAATTTATTTTATTATCTTTACTATAGAAAAAGTTATAAGACTTTATTTTAATAAAAACTTAAAAAGTTTTTAGGCTATTACTAATTTAATATAATAATAATACATAAAATAATACTATTTTTAGGTTTTCTATTTATTTCTCTAACCTTTTAGTATTTTCGATTTTGTAAAATAAATTAAATATTAACTTTATAAAATAAAGACTATATTCTCTTTACGAAGGCTTAAAGTTTTAAAAATAAAATACTAAATATTTAAATAAGTAACTAGATCTTAAATTCTCTTTAGATATAATATGTACAGTTTTATAAAATATATATATTTTATAGCTAATTTTATACTCTACTTATAAAGTTATAAATAGGTAAAGTTAACACTAAAAAACTTTTAGGTTTAAAACTATATAACTAAGGCTGTAATACGCTAAGCCTAATTAGGTTTTTATATATACTTATTTTATTTTTTTTAAAAGATAATATAAGTTTTAATTTTATATATTTAATATATATAGAGCTATATAATTTTAAAAAACTAATTTATTTTCATTAGTCTTTTTTAGTTTACCCCCCTATAAGTACCTTTACTAGTAATCTAAAATATTATATACTACTTCTTTTATCCGTCTTTACTATAAGTACCTATACTTAAGAACTATTTTTCTTTACTTTTACTAGATTTTTTATATTTATATAAGCGTATAAGTACGTATTTATTATAATTAGTATTTAGATATTAGGATATAGTATAGAGAGACCTCTAAAGGACTAATAAAAATTATAAAAGAAAAAAGTTATATAATTAATAAATGTAATAAAGATCTATTATATTTATTAATAGACTTTTAGTAGGTCTATTAATAAACCTAATAAATATCTATTAGGCCTATTACCTTACTATATATATCGCGGTAAGATACCTTAGAGCTTATATTACTAGTTTATAAAACTCTTTAAAACAGAGTATTTATTTCTCCTTTATATATATATAATACGGCTTTTTAGTACTTTCTTTTATAAAACTAATCCTAACTTTTTAATTTTAGAATCTAGTAATTTCTAGCTTATTTTTCTTTTATAGCTATAAGCCTAGTATTTAAAAAGTAAAGAAAAATTCTCTTTACGTATTTAATTATTAGAAATCCTATTTTCTAAAACTCTAATTAATTTTTTAACTTTTTTATTAAAAGCTTTTAGTTCTATAGATTTAGTAAATATTATTTTATTTATATACTAATAATAATTTATATTTTTAGCTATTAAACGTTTAGTAAGCCTTATAACTAATAATTTTCTAAGCGTTATAATATCTAAAGCTATTTTATTACTTTTAATTAATAATATCTGTTTTACTAATTCCGCGAGCTAGCTAATATAGTATATATAACTTAAAATATAATATATAATTTATAGCGTCTAGGATCTTATTAACCCTAATCTTAAAAGTATTAATAATTTTATTAAACTTTTTTTAATACTAGAGCTTTTATATATTATAAAAGTGTCTAAAAAAAGATTATAAGAGTTTACTATAATTATAATATAAAGATTAATATATATTATACCTATTTAACTAAGTATACTACTAAAATAAACTAAGTAATAAATACTTAAAACTAGATTAGTATAATAGTTACTTTAGAGCTTATAACCGCTGTTTAAATATACTATACTATTAAAAGGGATATCTTAACTTACTTAATTATTTATTTTTTTTAAATAAGAGCTCTTAACTACTAATATAGTAGCTAAGAATATTATATAATAATAATACTATACTTATTTAAAGAAAGTAGAATATAGAAAGATAGCTCCTAAATTATAATATTATAAATAGAAAGCGCTTTATATAAAAATAAAAATATATAAACGTAGTAATATTTAAAATAAACTAGCTATTACTAACTTTTTTACTACTGTTAGTAAGAAATTAGTACCTAATTAAGTAGAGTAGATATATATAATTTAAATCTAAAAATTAATATTTAATAGTAAGAAGCTCTCTCTAATAAAAATTAAAAAAATCTTTTAAATAGTATTATAAGATAGAGCTACTAAATTAACTATTAAAATTTTTAAAATTTTTATAATATTTAGTAGACAGAGCCTATTCTTTTAATTAAATAGCTTATAACTAAAGAATAAAAGTAAATCGTACTAGTACTTTTATAAACTTAAAATATATTATTAAAAACCTATTAAGTACTATTGCCTATAGCTACTATTAATAAATACTTATATTAGTTAGACTGCGCCGCTTTTGAAAAGAAATAAAAATAAACTTTTTAAGCGCTTTAAATTTAATAAATTTATAGCTTTTTATAATATACTTAAATAAAAAGGATAGCTTAAAGAGAATATTTTATAGGGTAAGAAGTCTAATAAGCTAAAATTCTTTAGCTCTTTTATATATATAGTTATTAATCCTTCGCTTATTATAAGTAGTAAATTAAAAAAAAATAATAGTATATATTTTATATAAAATTATAATACTTATATACTTTCTAAAAATATTATTTTTAATAATAGTACTGCTTTATATTTAGTAAATAATAGATTACTACTTATTTTAAGATTTTTTAAAAAAACTAATAGTATCTATACTATTAAAACTAGAATATAAGCTTTTTTAATCTTTAGTATAAGAATGTAAGTAATTAAAAATACTTTAAATAGTTTAAATAGAAATTCTATAGAATATTTTATATTAAAAGATATAGCTATTATAAAAGAATTTTACCTAAATATAGTATCTAAAACTTGCTTATATAATAAAAGATTTTAGTATTTAGGCTTAAATAATATACTACGTATAAAACTTTTAGAATAAAGCCTTATACTTACGACGCTTATTTATAAGTATAATTTTATATTTATTAAATATAAGCCTTTATTTTTTATTCTTTAGTTTAGAGTATAATACTAGTATATTAAAAGCTCTATTTATAGTTAATATATTTATATATTAATATTAAGAATATATAGTACTAAAAAGTAAAATATTTAAATTAAAAAGTTTTATATATTCTTATTTAAAGAGCGTAAAATATTTATATTTAAAATACTAAACGTATATATTATAAATAATATTCTCTTATATACGCGGCTTAGGTAATTTTTTAAAAATTTTAAAAAAAGTTACTATAACTATACTAGTATATTTTATATAATTTTTTTAATATATCTAAAGAAAGACTTAGAGAGTAGTAAATATTATTAGTTAAAAATAACTATAGTAGAAAGGTTTATATATAGAGTTTATAAGTAAAGTTATTTTTAGAGCTTATAAAAGTATTTTTAAGCTTTACTATATAGGTATATACTTAGTATAAACTTAAAATTATAAAGATTTTTTAAGATAATAATATTATTACCTATCTATAGTATAAAAGATTATACTTTAAAGAATAGGTAAAAGAGTTTAATATAAGTATTAAAATACTACCTCTTTATATATATAAGCTAAACGGTAGCGCTAAACGCGCTAGCTAAAAAATTATTAATAAAACTATTACTATAAGACTTAGTATAAACTTACTAAAGAAGCTTTAGCTAAAAGTTATAAAAGCGACTATAGCACTTTATAATATTAGTTTAATAGTTTTTAAGAGTATATAATCTTTTAATAAGGTCTTTTATAATTAGTTTAAATAGTATTTTTATTATTATAAATCTAAACTTATAAAATACTAAACGGCAGATCTATACTTAAATTAAAATAATATATATATTTATAGTTATTACGTATATTTACTAAATAGAAATTATATAGCTAAGTATAATAAGTATAAATTTAAAATATATCTACGTATTTATATTAAATATATAGTTAGTTACGTAGCTTTTAATATTTATAAAATATAAGTACTATTACTTAACTAGATTATTATAATATACAATATTACGTTTAATAAAATTCTTTTTTATAAGAGAAAAGAAAATTAGTCTATCCTACGGGAAGAGGCTATAAAGTTTATAAATATTTTATATATTATTAAGGTTATAGATATAGATAAAGCGTTTAATAAAATTTTTCATATATAAGTCTATAATTCTAGTAAGTTACAGATTAGTAGAAATATTACGTAACTTAAGTAGTAGCTTAAAAGTATTTTAGTATAAATCTTATTTTATTTTTTTAGTTAATTAGTTAAGTAAAGTTTTATATAAGTAGTATATACGCAGGTTATTAGCGTAGCTAACTAATAGCTATAAATTTATATATTATATAATATAGATATTAGTTTAATCTTTTCTTAGCCTATTCTAGAGCTTAAAAAACTTAAAAGTATAAACTCTAAAAAAGGTAAATACTCAAGTATTCTTTATAAAGTATATTTTAGTAAAAAAGTAAAATAGTCTAAAGTAAAAAGTCTATAAAATTCTTAGATAGTAGGTAAAAATATATTCAATACTATTACTTAAATTAGTAATATAGAGCTTCTTTTATTAAGTAAAATAATAGGAACCTCTATTTATAAAATATAAAGACTTATAAAAAACTATAGTCTAGCTACTTAATAAAGCTAAAAGTAATATAAGTTAGATTCTAAAGATTTAAATAAACTAGGGGGTAAAAATAAAAACTTATTTAGTATTTATATATTATTAAGCCCTAATCTAGAGAGTAAGCTATTATATAATATAAAGTTTATAAGTATTTTACTAAATAGCGTAAATAGCTTTTTTTAGTATAACTTTATAAATATATTTATTTTTAGTATAAATCTTATGTAGGAAGAGCGTAGAGAGTTTATAACTATTAATACTATAGTTTAAACTATTATATAAAATAGGGCTCTAAAAAAGATAATATTTTAAAATAAAATTTATATATACCGTAATAAGCTTCTAAAAAAGTTAGTAATATAAAAAGTAATCTTTTTATATTTATTTAGCCCACTCTTTTACTAGACTATATATAAAAAATAGAATATACTTCTTAAAAAGTAAATTTAGTAAGTAGTTATATACTTTAATAATACTAAATGTCTACTTTTACTTAAATAGATATTTATTTATAAGTTTAATTAAAATAGTTACTTTATAAAGTATAAAGCTCGCCTTATTATTAGAGGCAATTTTTAGTTAAAAAATATACTTTTATTAATATATACTATACTACTTACAGCGCGCTCTTTTTATATAATTATAATAATTATAGTAAAGTTTAACCTAAAGATTTTATAGCTTAATATAATTAGTATATTTTTTAATATACTAATTAACCCCTTAAACCTAGTATAGTATAAACTATTTAATAGTTATAAATAAGAAGATAGCTATATAAAGTTTAACTAAGCTTTATATAGCCTATAGGACTTATCTATACTATAGTATAAAAAATTCTTAAATACTTTAACTAAGCTTAGCCTTATCTATTTAAAAGAAAAAATTTATTTATTCTTTAATATAGATTGTAAGATCTTTATACTTTTTTATATAAATAATATTTTACTCTTATACTATAAAATTTATTAATAAGAAGCTTTTAAATTACGTAATAAGCTTTTAAAAATATATAAAATAGAGGTGCGTAGAGCTATAAAATAGTATTTTAAAATATAGGTAATTAGAAATTAAAAAAATTAAATAATTATACTAATTTATAATTTATATATTAAAAAGATTATAAAGAAATTTAGGGTAGCTAATTTAGCACTTTTTTTTACTAATGTTATTACTATTAGAAGAGCTAGTTAAGAATAAAAGTAAAGTAATAAAAGTTAAAATTAAGGTATATTAGAAATATATTAGATTTATATTTTATACTATTATTATAATATAATTAGATATAGTATTTACTGTTTTAAAGTTTTTTTATTTTTTAATTAATTTAAGTAAAAAGTATTTTACTATAGTAGAATATATAATCCTGTTCTTTTATAAATTACGCTTTTAAGTAATCTAATATAGGGTATATAAGGGCCTAAAATTTATAATTTATTTAAACACTTTATTTATAAATTGTCAAAGAGGCTTGAAAAGGTAAATATTAAATATTAATATTTAATAAAAATCTATATATAGGGAGCTCGCTAGGTGTTTTAAAGTAAGGTAAGGGTATATACTAAAACGCTAGCTTCGCTAGTATAGGCGTACCTATTTTAGCGTTTATATTTAAGTAAAAGGCGCTTTTATACCTATAATACTATTCCCTCCTTTAAGAAGCTTTATTTTTAAACCTTTATAATTAGCCCTATAATTGGCTTTGTATATTTTTAACTTTTATATAATAGGATAGAGTTAAATACTTATAAGGGTAGGATATTTTTGTTAGAGTAGTAAAATATATAACTATTTAAATAGTAAACTGTAGAGCTGTTTTTATTATAACTTAACTATTAGAGTTATAAGTATAATAGGTAAGTATAGCTCCTTTTATTTACTACTTATACCTCTAAGAGAGCCCTTTATACTAAGTTATAATATCCTTATAATTTTATTATACTACTTGTCTACTAGCTGTATTATATTATCTATTAATTATTTACTAAATTATTTTTAGCCTTCTGCTGTTATTTGTTGTTAGTTAATTATTTATTTATTTATTATAAGCTAGGCGATAGCTATTTGTATATTATAAGCCTCTAGAAAAAACATGCTTAATTATTAAAGTATTTATAAATAACGCTGGTCGTATTTTATAAGGTGTTCTTAATAGCCTATAATATTAAAGTAAGGTTGCTAGTTAGGGTTATTAAAATCTTTTTACTTAATAAAGAACTTTAGTAAGTCTTTATAACTAGTATCTAGATTAATTATATACTTATTAATTTTATAATTAAGTATTGCTTTAATATTATAAACTAGTAGACTTTTTTTTATAGTAACCGGCTTTTATAGTTCTTACTACTGCCTTAGTAATAGTATTATATTCTATAGGTAGAGTAACTATAAGTAAAACTATAGATAGATATTTTTAAATATAGCGTAATTAGCGAAGTTAAGTTTAAAGGCTTAGCTAGTATTATAGTAATTATCTAGTTATTTATTATAAATATTAATAATTTTAAACAGCTTTAAGTTTTTACTTTTTAGTCCTTTAGAGCAATATATGTAAATATTATATATATTAAGTATAACTTAGTTACCTACGCGGATCTCTAGGGTAGATAGTTATTAACTATTAGTATATTTTTTTATCTTTACCTGTGCCTATATTAGTGCTAAATATAGTTATTATCTTATATAGTTTATATATATAAGAAGTCTATCTATAGCTTATATATTATATATTGCCTTTTATTTTTTTAGTAGTATACCTAGGGGTTTAGTACCTATATATAGTAAGTATTTCTTTATAGCTTTAAATAGTGTTATATTTATTAATATAATACTATTATTTACTTTAAACTTTATAATAAGTAATAACTCTATTTAGTTATTTTACTTATAATTAATAAAGTAATATAAGTAAGCCTTTAACGCCTAATTAGCAATTTCTATTTATTTATTTATTTTTAGATAGAAGTCTGTAGATAATTTTAATATTATACTAACCTTTTTATATAGTTATTTTTAAAATTAAAATATAAATTATATACTGCAGTCGGTGATAAACTCTAAAAAGTAATCTTTTTTATACTAGATATATTTAATAAAAACTTAAATACAGGTTTTTGTGTTAAGAAATATTAAGGGTATAAATTTTTTTTTTTAATAATTTATTTATAAAAATTATAATATACCTGTAGTTGTAACTATTATAATAGCTTTTAAATAATAGTGTAATAAAATTAATAAATATACTAGTCTAGTAAGTGTTTAGTATAAATAGTAGGTATAGTAGACTATACTTATTTTTATATTTTAATTTTACTCTGGCGTAGGTAAGGCAGTTATATATATATTATATAATACTATTTATATAGTGTGGCTAATAATAGTATTATAATAATTATATATATATTTTATATTTACTATTATATCTGGCGGCGCGGTTGTTGTAATATAGCTATATAAAATATATTTAAAGTTTATTATTATAGGGTATAAAGATCTTACTATTAATATATAATAGGTTATTGTTTAGGCGATAATCTTATAATTTAATATAAATACTAAGATTATAATAGAGCTAGTAGAGTATATAATATATACTACTGTCTATAGTGTTAACTATAGCTTAAATAATATTATTATAGAGACTCACTACTTTAAGTAGCCTTGATAGGTTTATATTATTAGTATCCTTATAACTATTATAAAGTTTTAAAGTAGTGTTTTTATTTTAACTATTAGAAATAAATAGTTCCTTACTAATTTTGTAAATTTATTAAGATAAGCTTATAATATTTAGCTCTATTATATCTATTAAGATTTTAGCTAAGTATATAGTATGTTAAAAGCCGCTATTATATATAGTATATATAGGCAGTTTAAATTATTTAAAAAATAATAGTACCTACTATTAGTGCTGTATTTAGTTATTGTATATATTTATAGGGATATTTCTAGTTTATTATATTAGTATATTAGGCTTTATATCTTTCTTACCGGGCCTATATTTAATTATAAAGTTAAATTCTAATAAAAACTTAGCTTATTAAGCTTATTAGTAATTTAACTATTTAGTTGTTATAAAATATTTTAAAGCTTTATAATTAGAGAATATTTTTATAGGGTTAAGTATACCAGTAAGTTTAGGTTACTACTTTTTAAAAATACAGATATTTGCTATAAGCTTTATTATAAATAGAATAGTTAAACTTTACTAGTTTTATCTTTATTAAAAAGAAAGTAATAGGTTATAAGATATTATTTTTATACTAAAAGAGTATACCGGCGATAACTTAATTAAATATATTAGTTTTTATTATTATACGCGTGTTAGGGTTAAAGTAAGTAAATATTAAAGTATTAATAAAAACGCGTTTAAGCTGCTTAAAAGCCTTTTTAATAATAGGTATTAATATAACTTTTCCTGTAGCGCTGTGTGTTAACTTAATTAATAGTTTTACAACCTAAGAGAATTAGTATATAAATTACTAGTAAAAGTTTATAAATTTAATAAATATTTAAATATTTTTAACTATCTTAGGTTGTTACTACTTTATAACAGCTTTAATTTTAGTTAAGTCTATCTCTAACCTATTTACTAATAGGATTATGCTAAAGTAGCTAACACATTAAATAGAGAATTTATATTTTTTAATATTAAGGTATAGGCTAGTTTTATAAAGTTTATATAATATTTTAAGATAGTATTATTTATAGTTTTCCTTGTTTTTACTAAAAATAATAATATTATTAGAGTAAACTAAATAAAAGTTATTTAAGTATTTGCGTAGCAGTTAATTAATATATTATTAAAAAGTATCTAGAGCGTTACAGAGCCTAAAGGGTATAATTATATATTTAAATAAACTAAATTATATAAGAAAGACTATTTTGTACCTATTACTTTTTTTAATTTTAATCTTATTAAAGGCTGTAATAATATTAAATTTAGAGAAGACGCGAGTCTTATTAATATAAGTAAGTATTTCTTTTAGCTTTAGTAGAATATTATAATCTTTAATTATAATTTTATTAAGGCGGTAATAGTTAATATATATATAAATACCTCTTTTAGGCTTTTTAATAACTAACAGCAGAGCAGTAAATAAAAAATTACTTTTATAAATATATTTTTTTACTATTTTAGTCTATATATAGGTTTTAATTACTTTAGCTTTTTTATATAACGCCCTAAAATAGTATTACGCAGTTAGTTAGCTATCTTTTTTAAAATATATTTTATAATTAACGCCCGGTTATTAGGGCGGTAGCTTAGCTACTTTTTTAAGATTTTAAAGATTAGTAATATAATAGAATTATTTTAGTAATTTTTATTTAATTTTATTAATTATAGGCGGCGGCCTATCTAGCTTTAAATAAAACTTATTAAAATTAGCTTAAGTGGCTGCGGTAGTAATATATTTAGTTTTTATAAAAGTTATATAAGTATATTAGGCGTAGTCTGTATTATTACTTACTTTAAAATATGCCCAGTCTTTTAGTATTATTTAGATAATAAAATTTAGGTTATAATAAGCTATCTTTATAGCAGTTTCTACTAAAATAATTATTATATTAATACTATTCTTATCTTTTAGTTTAATTATTTTAATATAACTATTACTATACTAGTTATATATTACTTTAATAAGTAAAAACTAGTGTAAATAGTTACTGCAGTAATAGTTTAACTTAAATATTATTATTTTTTTATTTTACTTATATAAAGGGTTATAGGTTTTAAGCTACAGTTATCTAACTATTATATTATAACTAATAATATCTATAACTTAGTGCTAGTTTTTACTAATATATTTATTAATTACTATATATATTTTGGCTATATATATTATCTTACCTATAATATTACTATTAGTAAGTTTTAAAATAATAAAGTTTTATACTATAATTATTTGAAGCCTATAGGCGCGTATAAAATTAGTATTAATAATCTATTTAATATAACTACTATCTAAAAAAACGCGCGCAGTAACTAATATCCTATTAAATATATTAACTTATACTTTTAGCTTTATTTAAGCGCTATAGGATAGCTTATCTAGTAAGTCTTTATTATAATTAAGTAAATAATTTATTACGCTGTATACTGCAGTAGTAATAAGTTATTTTTATAAACTATAAGCTATATAGTAAATATTACTTAATAAAGTAAAAAATAATTATAGGCTTAATTAGCTTATTAGCGCGTGTTATTCTATTATAAAATAATATTAAAAGGTATTAAAGATTTTTTTTTTATATATAGATAAGGGTCTCTAAAAGTAACTATTTTTAAAGACTATACTTTTTTTTAACGCCTAGCGTTATAGTCGCTATTATAAATATTATTAATATTAGTATTTTAAGTATTTATTATTTAGAGCTATTTAGTAAATATTAAAATTATTAAGCCCCTTTTATAGGACTTAGACTAATTTTAGTTAAGTATATAGCTAGGCTTTAAGTAATATATATATACTTTTTTAGCTTAAATAGTGTGAAACTCTTTTAATAGGTAATGATTTACGTTAAAGGTAAAGTTATATTTATTATTAAAATTAGGCCTTTTATTAATAGGAGCGCTGGCCTGCGCGGATTTTTTATTATTTTTATTTTTATTATTTTTTTTTAGGCTTCTTATAAGTAATATTCTTAAGAGTTTTATATTAAGATAGTTACTAAATAAATTATATTTAAGTTTTATTTACTGGGGCTGTGCTTATTATAATAGCTTTTAAATATAAGTTAAAGTTAGTTATAGTCTTAAATTTTATTAAAGCGGGTTTTAGATATATTTATATTATCTTATTTTTAAAACGCGTTAACTATTTGCTAAAGGGTTTATTATTATATTATTATAACTTACTAGAGTTGAATTCTGTAAGCGCGGTAAGTTATTAATTAATTAAACTAAATATTTTTTATAAATTATTATATAGTTCTTGTGTGTTCTAGTATAAGTTATTTAATATTATAATAGTATAGTTGCGAATATAAATAAGTATATAATTTTTATATATTTAATAGAGGTACTTAATTTTAAACTACTTATTAAAAAAAAGCTTATATAATTACTAGAACTTTATCTCTGTATTTTTAATTTATATATTTAAGTTCTTATTAGCGGTGCTGCTAAACTTATTAATATTTTTTTATTTATTATTTAAACAGCGCTTTTTTTTAAAGGTAGTAGTATTAATTATTAATATTAATATACTATTATATTGCTGTTAATCCTTATAGGGTATAAAATAAATTTTATTAGATAATATTAACTCTGTATTACTATAATAAGAAAAACTATTAGAGCTACTAGAGCTGTCGCTACTATTATTATTAAATAAGTTTAAAAATATAAGATTTTATAGTAACTTATACGATACTATCTTTTACTTTTTTTTATTATTTTTTTTAAACTTTTTATTTTTTTTTAGAAGATTTATTATTAGTTATAATACTACTAGAAGCTTTTATTAATATTTTTAAGTATTTTAGTTTATTTTATAGTTTATACGCTTCTTAAACTGCTATAGTAAAGTATTATTTATATTTATTACTATATTAAATTACTTTACTAAAAGTTTTATTAGCAGTTAGATAATACTATTATTTAGTATTTATCTTTTTTTATAAAATATATATGTTATTTTTTACGCTATTACGCTCTTAATAGATATAAGTAACTAATTAGGAGGTATTATTAAAATTTTATTTTTACTACTAAATCTATAGCTCTAATCGCGCTATATTTATTTTAGTAGTATATTATAGTTTTTATATTTTTACTTTTAACTATTTTATAAGCTTAATTATTTATTTAGTCATGTTTAGGTTACTATATAATATACTCTAGTAGTAAAAGTACTTTAAAATAATAATAAATTAATTTTTTAAGTATTTAACTATACTTACCTAAAGGTTATTAGCTAAAAAGATAGTAGTAATAATATACTTATCTATAAATTATTTATTAGGTAGGGTATATACTAGGATAAGGTATTTATACTTAATTTTTTTTTTAGAGTGCTCTTTATTAGTTATAATAGCTATTTTAATATATAATAAAATAT
Organism: Pleoardoris graminearum; assembly: GCA_030770415.1. Lineage (NCBI taxonomy): Eukaryota > Fungi > Ascomycota > Dothideomycetes > Pleosporales > Didymosphaeriaceae > Pleoardoris > Pleoardoris graminearum. Next base: position 297,768 of record JASEKS010000001.1, on the reverse strand, counting down.
TAGCTTCTATAGCCTTAGTTTATTTAATAAATACTTTATAATTAACTGTAAAGTTATACTATAATTACTAGTCTATTATAGATTAACCGGTAATAGTTATTATATTAAAATTTTTATTATTATTACTAATATTTAGTAGAATAGGGTAGGAGATACTAAAGCTACTTTTATAATAATTATTTTTTAAAAGTCCTTTACTTATACTTATTATTAGGTTTTTTTTAATTTTTTTAATAAAAGGACTGTTTATAAACTATTTGCTAAACTTATAAAAGGTATTTAATAATCTAGTAATTATACTCTTATCAGATTTATTAATTTTAAGCTTAAAGGTAATTATTTTTACTATACTTAGTAATTGCGACGGTAATAGTAGAAGTAATTTATTTAATTAATTATATAATATATTATTTGCTAGTATATACTAAGTTAATTTCTAAATATTATATTTTTTAGTAGTGCTATTACTAGCTGGTTTTTAGGCAGCGCTATTACTAGCTAATTTATAGGCGGCGCTATTATTAGTTAATTTATAGGCGGCGCTATTATTAGCTAGTTTTTAAGTAGCAGTGCTATTACTAGTCTACTTAAGTAGGGTTTTTATATAAGATTTTGCTATCTTATCTGCACTAATAGGTATTTTATATAGTATAAAGAATTAGTCTACTACAGCTATATAATTAGTAAAATATAGATTATTAAAATCCGGCGCTTATATAGTCTGTTATAAAATTTTATTTTATAAATACCTTATTTGTAGGTGTAAAAAAATACGTAAATTATATTATAAACACTTAAAAAGGTAATATTAAATATTAATATTTAATAAGAATTTATATATAGGGAGATCGCTAGGTGTCCTAGAGTAAAGTAAGGATATATATTAAAACGATAGCTTCGCTAGTGTAGGCGTACCTGTCTTAGCGCTTATACTTAAGTAAGGGGCGCCTTTACACCTATAATATAAACAATCTAAAGAGTAAATAATTTTTATATAATTATATTATTATATTATTTAGGGGTGTAATTATTTAAAAAGCTGTAAGGTAGACTACTATTATAATATTAATTACTAAAGTAGAGCTCTTCGCGCTTAAGTATATAAATAAAAAAAATAATAACTTTAAAACGCTTTTTTAAAGAACATATTTTAAATTTTAGAGCTACGTAGCGTTTATTCTATAATAATTAATAAATAATTAGGCTAGTTATATATAAAAATAAGCGTATAACTACCTATTTACGCTATATAGATATATAAAATATATAGTTATACTAAAAGTATTTAAAAAAGAGTTTTAAAATTAAATACTTTTAAATAAGTAATATACTAGCTAATAGGTTAATAAAAGCTTTTATAGCTTAGTAATTCTAGAGATTTAGAGAGTAATTAAATTTTAAAAATATAAAAAAAAAATAACTAAACTAGAATTTTAAAAAATTATATAATAATAGAGCGTAAAGCGCTTTAAATTAAATATTAAATAGCTTATTAGCTATTATTTATAATAAATAATTTAAAACCGCACTGCTTAGAAAAACTCTATAATAAAAGAGTAGAAAAAATAATAAAATAATAAAAATTATATAATAACTCTAATAGAGAAACTTAATAGATTAATAATTTAACTAGTTTACTAAACTTTTAAACAGCTTAAGCGCAGTGTAAAATAATTTTATTAAAAATATTATTAATAGAGTTACTACCTAAGTCTTTATCTACTTTAATAATCTACCTAATAGTAGTTTATAATTTATTAAATTTTATTATCTATAAAATATACGTTAGTAAAGATTAAAAGAAGTAGATTAAAAGATTATATTTTTTTATAAGTAAGCTCTTTTACCTTCTTACTATAGAGCGGCTTATAGTAAAATAAAAAGTACTTAGTAATTTTTTATATATAATTAGAACTATAATAGTAAGTATATAATTTTTCTAAATTATTTAGATTAAAATATTAATATATATATTAGTTTATAGTTATATCCGCTTTTATATATTTAGTAATAGGAGTTTTATATTTTAGTATTATAATAACTTCTATTACTTTTACTAAATAGAGTACTACCTAAATAATAAAAGTAAAATATAGGGCGCTTTAATTCTATAAACTATTAGTAATATTAAGCTATATAGACGCTATTTAATAGTTTTAAAACTTTTTTAATTCTAATATAAAAAGATAGATAGAGCTTTAAAAAAACAATAAACTAAAAAGCTTAAAATATTTTTTATTAATATTATTTTTATTACTATAGCGTAATAAAGTCTACGGAATAAGTAGCTTACTATTTTTATTTTTTTTAAATTTACTTTTAGATTTACTTTTTACTATAGAGCGCAGCCTATTTCTTAAATCTAATTTAGTAGAGCTTAAAAAAGCTAAATTAAAAAGAGCGCTAATAGCGCCTTACGTTTAAAAAAACTAAACTAGGAGAATAAGTTAAATAAATTTAATAATTTTAAAAGTCTTTTAAATTTTTTATTAGTATTAAACTTTCTATATAGTATTTATCTACTTATTATATTATATAAAGAGAGGTAAAGTGTAGCGTTAAGACACTAGTCTAAAAAAGGTATAGGCTAAAAAAAGTTATTCCCCTAGATACAGTTAAAAATAAGCGTATATAAAAATAGTAAAAAATATTATTATTTTATATTAGTAGGTAACTTAAACTTATAGCTTTAGTATATAGCTTAGTATATAGCTTAGTGTATAACTTAGCGTACTAAAGTTTGGTACCCTAGTATAGGGCTACTATTACCTCTACTCCTTTTTTTTTTTTTGGGCTAGGCTACTACAGTGCTGCTATACTATAACACGCCTATCCCGCCGTATTATTATTATTATTATATAATAGTATCCGGCATGTTAACGTAGATGCCGGCACAGCATTTGTTCTTAGTAGCGTGGCTTATGGGGTGCAGTTAGCTAACTTTTACAGGCACACTAACAGATTTATCTATTTATAAAATAACTAACGGATAGCAGTTATAAAGCGTAATATAAATATAAAATTAAAAAAATTACTAGTATTACTAAAAAAATTTTTTTAAGTTTTAGAGAGTAAATTATAAATAATAACTAAGACTATTATAGTACCTAGACTTATTTAAAATAGAGTCTTAAGTAAATCTTATTAAGCTTATAATAGTACGTAGATAATATCTTTATAAAATTAAAAAATCTACAGAACTATTTAATTAGAAAAAATAAGTAAATTTAATTTTATTAAAAACGCAGGATAATCTTCTAAAATTTATAGTAGTAGTATATTATTTTATAAAAAAAGTAGGTAAGCTGCTAAATATTATAGTATAAGAATATCTATTTAAATTATAATAATTTTTATTTAAAACTAAATAGTACCTTAATTTTACTAAACTACTTTTAGTTAATACTCCTTACGCTTTTTTTTTTTTTATTTACCTCTTTTTACGAAGCGTAATTACAGACTAAAAAATAGTAGTAAATAAATTATTAAGAACTAAAAGACTAAGCTTTATTAGCTCTTTACTAATTTCGGCGAGCTTATAATACTTAAAATATTATTTACTCTTAATTATATTTAGGTTATAGACTATAGTAGTATAAGAGGGATTAAAAAATTATTAAATAAAGATTAGTAGAGTTTTTAAGAAACGGAATTAGAGCTTAAAAATCTAAAAAAAATTTAAAAATTAAAAATTAAAAAGAGTACTATATATTACTGCAGATATAGTAGTAGTAATATAAATAGTTTACTTATAATACTTATAATAGTTAGAGAGCTTAAGGAGCTATTAAGAGAAATAAAATTAAATAAAAAAGTTTAGATATAGTATAAATAGTATAAAAAAGTATAAAAGTAATAATAATAAGTAAAAAGAGAGTAAAGATTATTATAAAAAAAATTAGTAAAAAAAATATATAAACGCTTTTTATACTTTTAACACTAGCGCGTCTACTATAATTAGTCTCTTACTTTAAAACTTTATTACTTAGTAATACTACCCGCTAAAAATCTACTTAGAGAAGCTTTTTTTAAAATTAATTTTATAGCTACTATAAGCTTAGAAGAATTAATTTTAAACTATTTAAATAGTTAAGCTATTTTTATTAGCTTAACTAGAGGGTGTATTATAATAAAATATTTTAGAGTTTACGTTACTAGCTTATAAAACTCTTTAGAATAGAGTATTTATTTTTCCTTTATATATATATAATACGGCTTTTTAGCGCTTTTATTTATAAAATTAGTCCTAACTCTTTAATTTTAGAATTTAGTAATTTCCAGCTCGTTTTTCCTCTATAATATAGAAATTTAAAGTTTAATAAATTAAAGTTTATATTTAATTTATTGTTAATTTATTATTTAGATTACTTAGACTTTTATTAATTTAATATTTTATAATATTAATACTAACCTTTTTTTACTTATTTATATAATAATACCCCTACTCTAAACTATTATTATTATTTTTACTTAAGAACTAACCTAAAGTCTAAAAAAAAACTTTAATACTGTAAATATCTTTAATATAAGTAGCTTTAATAACTTTATAATTATATAAAACCTACGTAATAAGGCCGCGCGACTAGACCTATATAATAGAGACTAAAAAAAGTTTAACTACTAACTACTATAGCTAGACTTATACTTTTACTTTATAACTCCTAATATAAGAGATAAAAATAAAGTCTTATTTACTACTACTTATATATAAGAAAAGATTATAAAATAGATTTGATCCTATATAAGTACTTACTTAGCTAAAGAGAACTTTAAGAGAAATAAAATTAATAAAATAATTAAGAACTATACTATCTTTAGAGAGAATCTTAAATAATTTTTTAAAGTTACTAACTAAATACTACTAGCTAAATAAATAATTTAAGAGTTTACGTAAACCTATTTAGCTATAGAGTATATAATAAAATTTAAATATTATATTATATAACTAAAATAGAAAGACGCACTCTTAATAATACTATATAAGTAAAAACGAAAAAAGATCGTAAGAGAGAAACTCCTAAAAAGTAAATTTTTAATTAGTAAACTTTAAAAACGGTAAAATAAATTTATCTAAATTAATATAAAAGAGTATAAGTTAAGCTAAGCGTTTCAGTATAAAGAGAAAAGTAATTTAAGCTATAGTAAATCTAGTAGATAGACTAGTTATTATAAATGCTATACTAGCTAATAAAATAGAGACTTTTATAGATACTAACCTGTAAAACTAAATGCTTTTTCTAAAAGAGTAGAGAAAGGGAAAGACTTTTATAAGTTTAATAGTAAGAATAACTTTTATAAAAAAAAAAATATACTTTATATATTAAAAACTATTAATCTAAGAATAAGATTAAATAGTAGTTAAATATATTAAACACTAATAATAATGCTGGGGACAATAAATAGATTATTATAGATAGTATTAGTAAACTTAACCTTAAAAAAGTAAAGGAAAAAGATAACTTATCTAACTTAAGACTATATAAGGACCATAAAAGTAAGAAGGATAATTAAAAAATTTTTTTTTACTACTTAAAATGCTAACACTATACCCTAAGGGGAAGAATAAGGTAAAAGAGAAAAAAGTAAAATAAAAAATTAATATATAAGATTATTAGACATAAAACTAGTCTAATAGATAAATAACTAATATAATAATATTTTACCGTATTTATATTATAGCTATTTTATAGAGAACTAAATTCATTTTTAAAAAAAACTAAGAGTAGGTAGATACAATTTATAAGAACTAATTTAAAAATTAAAAATATATATATAAAGACTCTAGCTATAAACTAAAATATAGTATAGATTACTAAAATCTAATATATTATATATTAAAATAGTAATTATATAGAGTAAACGTATATCTAATATATTATACTATAAAAGAAAAATACTAGTTTTCTACCTTTAGACACAGATATTAGTGGATATAGTTTAATTACTTAATTAATAATTATAATTAATACTTATAAAATAAAAGAGAAAAAAAATACCTTTTAAACTATATAGAAGTAAATTATATAGTAATAAATTTAATTATTAATAAAAATTATAACTAAAAGTACTAGTAACCCTGTTTATATCTACAATATAATAGATATAGAACTAGTAAAAGAATATTTAACTTTAATAAAGTAAAAGAGTATTTTAAAAAAAGAATAACTACTACTATAAAAACTTTTTTAAGTCTATTAGTAAACCCTAAGGGTTTGTAAGAGAACTAAGTACACTAAATAGTATTTTATTAATTAAATTACTAGTTAAGCTTAAAGGAAAATAGATAAAAGCTATATTAGACTTAAGAGTATAAGGAAATTACGTATTATAATAGGTAATTAATAAACTAGGCCTTTTAAAAAAACTTAATTATAATTTTTATATACTCTATATCGCGAATAGAAATCTATTACTAAATATACTATAAATTAAGTATAAGGCTACTATAAATTTTAAAATCTATTAATACTAAGAAAATATTACCCTTAATATATTATTTAAAAATAACTATAATAGTATACTAGCACTTCTATAGTTATAAAAGTGTAATCTAGCTATTAACTAAAAAAAGAAAAAACTTTTATTAAAGCGCTATAAATATATATTATAAATAAAGCCTACGTATTCTATATTAAAAATAGTAAATAAGAGAGTAATTAAAATAATTATTTTAAAAACAAAATTTAATAAAAATAAATCTACTTTAGTAGATACTAAACTAAATTATTAAATTATAAAATATAAAAAAGTAAAGCACTGTATATTCTACGAAATATCTACAAAATATAAAAAATAGAGTTACTTATTTTAAACAAAGGTAGAACGCTAAGTATTACCTAAAAGAAAATTAATTAACTATAAAATAGTTTTAGAAGAAGAAAAAATACTATTTTTTAGGCTATTATACCTCTAAATAGAAAAGGAATTCTAATAAATATAAAAATTTTTTTAGTAATATCTTAAAAAGGATAATATATAACTATTAAAATCGCGAGCAGTATTACTACTAACATTTATATTTAAAAAAAATAGAATACTAAGGCTATATATTAACTATAAAAAATTTAATAAGATAATAATTAATAACTAATACTTATTACTTAACGTAAAAGAACTATAGAATTAATTGCCTAAAATAAAAATATTTATAGTACTTAATTTACGGAATAGTTACTATTTAATATATATTAATAAAGAAAACGAATAGAATATAGCGTTTTAAATAAAATATAGACTTTTTAAATATCTAATTATACTATTTAGACTTATAAATATACTAACTACCTTTTAGGTATTTATAAATAATATATAAAAAAACGATTTTAATATCTTTATTATTATATACCTAAACTATATTTTTATCTTTTCGGAAAATAAGGAAGATTATATTAAATATATAAAAATAGTTTTAAAAGTTTTAGATAAAGTAGATCTTAGACTAAAGTTCAAAAAATATAAATTTTATAAGATAGAGCTAAAGTACCTAAAATATATTATTTTTATAGGAAAAATAAAGATAAGTTTAATAAAAATAGAAATTATACGAAACTAGCTAAAACTAATATTAATAAAATAGGTATAAAAATTTCTAGATTTTTATAGATTTAATAAATAATTTATTAAGGGATATATACGAATTATATACCCCTTAATAAAATTAATTAAAAAGACTATTCTATTTAGATAGGAGAAAAAATAGTAGAAAGTATTTAAAGTACTAGTAAAGATATATATATTACTAGCTATACTTATTATATTTATTAGTACCTAACTACTACGGTTTAAAACGGATATATTAGATAAAACTATTAAAATATATACTAAATAAAAATAAAATAGAGGATAGCACCCTATAATATACTACTTATATAAAGTTAAGAATACAGAAATATAGTATAATATATATAATAAAAAGCTATATATAATTATAAAAATACTTAAATACTAAAAAATCTATACTTATATCTATTTACCGCTAAAGATTTTTATAAACTATAATAACTTACTGTAGTTTATAATAATAAATAAATTAATATTATAATAAGTAAAATAGTTAGAAACGCTAAAATAGTATAAATTCTAAATTATATATACTTTAGGAGAGAATAATAGACGAGCTAACATTTTAAGCTAATAAAGTAATATAGTAGAAAAAAAGGCAATTAATACTATAACTATACTAAAAAAATAATAATAGCCTACTAGAACTATCTATAAAACTAAATAAATTAATAGCTATTATAAAAAAAATACTAGAAGAATATAAATAAATAATTATATAAAAATACTATAATAAGCTACTATATAGGTACCCTAGAGTAACTCGGATAATACAATTAATTTAATAAAACTATTAATTTTTAAAAATAAGGGAAAAGATAGAAATATATATTAAAATATATATAGACTACTAAAAGAATAAATATATAATATACTTTAGATACGGCGAGCTATAACTACTACTTATACTAATTATACTATAGAAAAATATTATAATAGACTTTATTACGAACCTACTAATATCTACTAATTTAGTTATAAATATTAGGTATAACGCGATACTTAATATTATAAATAGCCTTATTAAATACGTAAAAATAATACTATATTAAATAAAATATATTATAAAATAGCTAGAATACTTACTACTTAATAAAGTAATACGGCACTGTAGAATACTAAAAATAATTATTAGTAATAAAAATAAACTATTTATATTAAACTACTAGATGATACTAACAGTATTAGTTAAAATAAAATAAAAATTATTAATAGCTTACTACCCTTAGACGGATAGATAAATAGAATAAATAAACTAAACTATAAAAATATACTTATATATTTACTATAATAAAAAAATAACTAGATAGTACTATTACTACTAGTATAAATAGCTTATAATAATAAAAATTATACTATTTTACGTAAACTACGGGAGATATTTATATTTATTTTATTTAATAATTCTTGATAACCGACGAATAGAAAAGGCTATTATAATAGCCAAAAATATAAAAGAAATATATTAGTACGTATAAAAAGCTATAAGAAAAATATAAAAATAAGCTAGGAAATATACTAACTAGAAAAGAAAAATAGCACCTTAGCTAAAAAGAAATAAATAAAATAGATCTTTTTATAAAGAACCTAAGGACGAAAAAGAAAAAATATAAAAAATTAGATTATATAAAAATCGGACTATTTTTATTTTAAAATAATAAAATCTAGTTAACTACTAACTAAAGTTACTTAAAAATACTAAAGTATATTTAGTAGTTTATATATTACTATTAAAACTAGTTAACTTAAAGATATCTATTTAAATAACCTTTTATTATATATCTAAGAAGGAGGATAAGTATAAAGTAAAAAAAATATATAATAATTAAAGGAAGAATGTAAAATAATTTTTAATTAAGTAGACAGACTATTTAGAGTTAGAAAATATATAAAAACTAAAAAATAACCTACATAACTATGAAGAGTTAATTAGAAAGTACCTTAAAAGAAAATAATATACTATAATATCTTAAATAAATTAAAGATTATAAAAGTATTTACTATATCTAATATAGACTATAGTAGAAGTAATAATCTAATATTTATATTATATGTAGGGTAACTAAACGGCTTTAGGTTATTAGGTATAATTTTCTTAGTAGCCTTTATTTTAGATAAATAATATTCAGTCTTTTTATAAGTATAAAACTTAGTTTATTTTTAAAAAATTTTATTATATATTAAACGAGCTAAAACAATAGTAAGTAATCTTTTATTCTTATTTACTTTTTTTTAATACTTCTTACGGGTCTTATTTAAGAAAGTCTATAATAAGTTTATGTAAGATTTATATATACTAATATATTTTATATAGTATATATAAACGCTAAAATTATTAAATAGTATAATATAATAACGAGTATTAACGGCAGAATAATAATTATAAAAAATAAAAGTATTTTAACTATTTTAATAAATTTAAAGGCTAGTATAGAGGGGGCGGATTTTAAATTTAAATATAATAAAAATAATAAGGCTATAAGTACGGAGTAGAGACTAGCTTTAATTAATTAAAACTTAAGAAATACGTAATTTAAGAACGAATTAGTTAAAAAAGGAGAATAATATTATAACTAGTATTTAGGTATTAGGATATAATATACAGAAACCTCTAAAAGACTAATAAAAATTATAAAAAAAAAGATTACGTAACTGATAAATATAACAAAAGTTTATTATATTTATTAATAAACTCTTAGTAACTCTATTAATAGACTTTTAGTAAGGCTATTAATAAATTTAATAAATATCTATTACGTTTATTACGTTATTATATAGGGACATAAAGTCTAATAAATTAAAATTTATATTTAACCTATTCTTAATATATTATTTAAATTACTTAGGCTCTTATTAATTTAATATCTTACGATATTAATATTAATCTCTTTTTACTTATTTACACGGTAATACCTCTACTCTAAGCTATTATTACTACCTATACCCGAGAACTAACCTAAAGTCTAGGAAGGGACTTTAATAGTATTCTAAATTCTTATTAACTATAGCTAAAGTTTAAATATCTTCTTTTTATAATACGTTCCTAGCTTTTTTATACTTTTAATAACTATAAAATTATATATTTAAGACTTGCTATCTATAGTATTATATACTTAAAATAAACTCTCTATTTATATTTAGAATTATATTAATATAGTGCTACAGCACGTATCTTTTATAATAAAAAGTTTTAAAATAGCTAGTACCAGTATACCTAATTAAGTATAGAATATATACTTATAATATATAAAATTATTTTTAATTAAGCTATTAAAATACTTTTTAATCCTTATTATAGTAATATATAGTTTATAAATATATAGCTTTATGTTTATAATTTTAGAAAAAGTTATAAATAAATTTTTATAATAGGTTCTTTTTATTATTAGCATAAAAAGAAAATCGTAAAAAGAATATTGTAAATATAATTATTTCGCCGACTTTAATAACAGTAAAGTTTTATAATAGTCTTATAGAGTTTTTTATTATTCTTTTAATAATATATATATATAACTATATTATATTACTTACTCTCTACGCTAATATAGCTTACTAGTTTTATATTAACTACTAATCTACTAGTATACTTATTATTTAATTAAATAACTATTTAAATAGATATTAAGTATTTTAATTTAGTTTTTACTAAAAATTAATTTTTAATTATTGTATATATAGGTTAGTATTTAATAAAATTTCTTTACTATATTTATATTTCTAGACTAAAATTTAGGCATACTTATTACTTTTTAATATAGTTTATTCTATACTATAATATAATAGATTTTATATTTTTATTTTAGTATTTAATATATTTAGTATTTAAAAATAATATAAAATATCTATACTAGTTTCTAATAGACTAAGTAATTTAGTAGGACTAATAGATTATTTTTTTATAGCTTTATAGCTAGTAGTACTAAACCTCTTTTAAATAAAAATTTAGTATTTTACGAATATACGTAGTATATAAATTTTATTTACTTACTTAATTTTGTAAGCTGTATTTATCTACTTATATTAGTTAACTATTTTATTATTAAAAATTAAATATTTATATATTAATCGAACAAATAGTGTGGCTATAGTAGCTTAGGGCGACTAAAAGGGATTTTAAAAAAGGAGGAGTATGTGCATACCTTTATATTAAAAATTATATTTTACTTAACTTACTGTAATACTAGAAATTAGTAAATTTAGTACTTTAAAACTATCTAACTTTTTAGTTTTTATAAACTTTATAGATAGTTTAGCATTTTAATTATTTTTTATAATATTTTTAGTCTTTAATTATATTTCTAATAAAATAAAAATATTTAAAACTAGTTACTACTTACACTAGTTTTAAATATTAATAATATTTTATCTTTCTAATTTAAATGGTTTTAGTTAGTAGTTTAGATTTTTTTAACTAAAAATAATTTTTTATTTTTTATTTACTATTAATTATAATAGTATATTTATAAATATATTTAAACTATTATAATTATTATCTAATTTTTTCTAATCTAACTTAAGAAGTATTTTAAAATATTTTAGAATTTAGACGTCGTGCTTATCTTTATAAAGCTATTTTATACGGGGGTAACAAAAAAAAAGTAATTAAAAATGATACGTGTTTTAAAATTATATAGTTTTATTACTATTATATATATAAAATTAAAAATTAGAATATATTTTAGAGAAAGATAAGGCGAGAGAGTGTGTAGCTTAGTAGATAACACACCTGGCTGCCTATAATAGTAATATTATAGGCTACGAGTTTAAATCTCGTTCTCGTCTACTTTAATCCACTTATTTAATTAGTTTAGCTTAGGTTTTAGACTTATCCTAATTAGGCTAGCCTATTACTTAGTTAAGTTAGTTAAATTTCTAATTTAAGTTAGCGTAGCGACCTAACCTAATTGGGAAAGAGACTATACCTAATTAGGAAAGAGACTAGCCTAAATAGGATATTTAACTAGCCTATATATTTACTAGTTAGTTACTTAAAGAGCCGGTTATTAGTTTACCTAGGAGATAAAAGCACTTTCCTTAAATAGTTAGGTAGCCTTAATATAAAAAGGCTAATTTTTTTTTTTTTAAAAAAAAAAGAGAAAGAAAAACATAATTATATCTCGAAGCCTAATTAGGCTTAGCGTATTTACAGTCTTAGTTATATAGTCTTAAACTTAGAAGTTTTTTTAGTCTTAATTTTACCTATTTATAACTTTTTAATTAGCGTATAAAATTAGTTGTAATATATATATATATATATAACTAATAATTATTTAATATCTCTATATAAATCTTAGGATATAGTTTCTTATCTAAATATTTAGTATTATAGATTTAAAACTTTAAGACTTAGTAAAGAGTATATAGACGTTTTTTTAAAAAGTTAATATTTAATTTATTTTAAAAAATTTAAAATATTAAAAGTATAGAGAACTATATAAGAAATTTAATCATAGTTTAATTTTATATATTATAATTATATTATATTAGTAATAGAACTTTTTAAGTTTTTATTAAAATAAAGTCTTATAACTTTTTAAATAGTAATAATAATAAAACAAATTTTACTTACAATATTACGTTATATAAAGTATTAAACGTTTAATATTTTACTATTACCTAAATGGATTAGACTAATTTTAAGTATATATTATATAAGAATAATAATATATTATTATACCTAAATTATAACTAAAATATTTTAAATTTTACTTATAATTATATAACAAGTTAATTACGTAATATATATAATAGTACGTTTAGAATTTTACTATTATTTAATTTTTATAAAATATATTATAATTCTAGTAAAATATAATTAATTTATAATAAAAATTTCTATATAAACTATATAATATTATTAGTAATATATATATATTTTACAGCTAATTTTATATGCTAGTTAAAAATTTATAAATAGGTAAAGTTAAGACTAAAAAAACTTTTAAGTTTAAGACTATATAACTAAGACTGTAAATACGCTAAGCATAATTAGGCTTTAAGATATAATTATTTTTAACTGTCTCTAAAATATATTCTAATTTTTAATTTTATATATTTAATATTAATAAAACTATATAATTTTAAAAAAGAAGTCCTTTTTAATTACTCTTTTTTTTATTACCCCCCTGCAAAGTTTTAAATTTTTTATTTCCTACTAGTTATTCCCTAAACTAATAACTTATATTTTTTTATTTATATATATTATATATATATATATATTATTTAAGTATTAGATCTAATATATAGTTTAGTAGCTAATAACTACTATAGTAATCTACCAGTTACGTTTTTAACTTTATTTTTATTACCTTTTACTCCCCCTATATACACAGGTAGTATAGTATTTAATAATAGTTAATATTTTCATTTATAATTATATCTTTTTCCTTACTAATAACGTAATAATAAGTATATTTACCTACCTATCTAGCCTACGTACTAAATAAAGAGTATATAAAATAATTATATATATAGACCCCCCTAAAACTTTTAAATTAACTATACTATATAAAAATATTTTAAGTCTATTACTATTACTATTAGTATATATAGTAGTACTCTACGTATTTATATTTTATATTCTAGACTTTTTCGACACATTAAGTATAAAGATATACACATACTCCTCCTTTTTCGAATCCCTTTTAGTCGCCCCGAGTCACTATAGCCACACTTTTTGTTCGATTAATATACAAATATATATATTATATTCTAGACTATATATTTTTATTATAAATATTATAATAAAGGCATACACATACTCCTCCTTTTTTAAAACCCCTTTTAGTCGCCCTGAGCCACTACAGCCACACTATTTGTTCAATTAATATATAAATATATAAATATTATATTAATATACTAACTTTTTACTATTTTTTATAACTAATATAGTACTACTATTTTTATTTTTATTTTTATTTTTATTTTTACCTTTATTACTATTACTATTATTTTTATTAGTATTACTATCGCCTTTATTGCCGTTACCTTTATATAAACTAGCGCTACTAACTCTAAGTTTTTAAATTTTATTATTTTTACTACTAATAAAGTTACTACTATTATTTTATTATTATACTAATTCTTTATAATTACTTGAAAATAGTAAATAGTACTTTTTAAAAAGTTAGTAATTATATTATATATTAAATATTTAGTAGTATTAAAAAGGACTTTTTATTAATTTTATTAAACTTTATTATTCTGTAGGTAGAATACGACGGGGATAGCTTATATATATAAAAAAATATTATTAAGATTAACCTAAATAAGTACGGTATCTACTAAAAAAAAATAAGAAAAGTAAAAGGACCTTTAAAGAATAATATTCTAGTAAATATTTTTTTTTTATAAATATTTAGCTGTATTAATAATAAGAAAAGATAGAGAAGTAATATATAAGTAGTACTCTATATATTATTCTTTTAAAAAATATAGTCTTTCTACTAGACTTTATAATTAATACTAGACTTTTTATTTTTTTTTTAATTTAACTTTATATTTTTTTAGGAAGTATACTAAATACGCCACTATACTAGTATAGCGCTATTTTTTTTAAATTTAATCTTACTTCACTTTTTTAATATATAAGTGTAAAGATATATATATACTTCTTATTTTTTAAAATTTCTTTTAGTTATTCTAAACTACTATAGCTACACTACTTTATTTAAATAATATATAAATATATAGAGTTTCGTATTTTTTTCCTACTAATTAACTCTTTTAAAACTTTTTATTATACTTTTTAGAGTCTTTCTCTTTCTTTTTTATAATAGTTTTTTGTAATATAGTTTTTCTATTTATAATTAAAATAAACGCCTTTTATATATTATATGTTTTATTACGTTTTTATTTTTAGACTTTTTACTCTCTTTAGTTATATTAAAAACTATTAGATTACTTTTATTATAAATATATTATACGTTTTTATTAACTTGATATTATCTATCCTCTATATTATTTTATTTTTAAAAGTGAGACTTATAATTAATTTAAGTCGTTTATTTCATTGTTATAAAGAGTATTATTATATTTATAATTTTAATTTTTTATAGATTATTACGTATACGGTTTAGTACCTAACAGAGTTCCCTCACTACGTTCGTACCCATGAATCGAGGTCTAGGCGTACTTTTACTTTTCGATTAATTTTTTATAGGGCTAATTTATTAGAGTGTATTTATTCTAGTTTAAGACCCTACTAGTATAGTAGTAGATATAATACTAAGCCTTTAATTAAACTATTTTAGTAAATTTTAAATCTAGTATACTACTAGTATACCTTTAATTACTAATTTTATCTTTTTTACTTAGATTTATATATACTAAATCTTATTAGTTAACTAAATTACTAAACTTAGTTAGATTTGCGAATAATATTAAAATTATTATTAAAAACGAAATATTTAATATAGAGGATAAAGTATATAATAATACTAATAATTATAAAATAGACTTTTTTAATAAAACTAACTGTAAGTATATAATAGTAATATATAAGAGTACCTTTCCTATTTCTTTTATCCTATTATTTTTATTTAATTTTTTAAGCTACCATAACTATTATATAATAAATAAAAAATAAGTCGTAGAGTAGCTAGCTTATTATAAAGAAGTCTATAAAATTTTAGGATATATTCTTAAGATATCTAATTACTTATATTTTTTAGTATACTAGAAGTATACTTTAGTTTTTATATTTATTTTAAAAGAGAAATTTATAAATATAAGAGTATTACTAGCTAGTATACTTTACAAGTTTTTTATAGTTAATATAAAAAATTAAAGTATAGATTCCTATTTTTTTATACTATATCTAGTTTAGTTTTTGTATTTTTATATTTATATTTAGCGTATAGATAAGCTATAAAGCTAGCTTATATATTAGTAACTATTTATAATATAGCTGCTATAGTTTTATATATATCCTTCTTAATAAAGATATGTTTTAGCCATTTTACTATAATAATATATTTAATTTTTAAAAAGGATTAGTTAAAAAAATAGAGTTATTAGACTTTAAAATATTACTAGAGAGCTAAAAAATACTTTAAGATACTAGATTTTTAGTATATATATAGTAAGTATATAGTAGTTTTTAAAAAAAGGTTTTTAGTAATATATTTAGATCTATACTTAATTATAAATTAAATTTCTTTTTATAGAATTTTAATAATGTATTTTTAAGTATTTAAAATAGTTTAAGTATAGTAGATTTTTATTTTTTCTATAAAGACTTACTAAATTTAATGTCTTTTTTAGTAGAACTAAGTATAGTTATTTTATAGTAAACTAAGATTAAATTAGTAATATTTTTATAAAAAGCTAGCTTAAGAATTTATAAAAATAGTTAATAAATAGTCTACTATAAAGTTTATATTGTAAAAAAAAATTTTATTTATATCTATTTATTTACGCATTTTTTATTAAACTTTAGTAAAAAACTATGCTAAGTAAATAGAATACTAATAGTTTATTTATTTAATATCTATTTTTATATCGTAATAATTATTTTAATTTTAAAAAAAGTAGGTGCTATAAGCATTACTTAATAAATAGTAAGTTTTTAGTCTACTAAAAGCTAAGCTTTTAAGTAAGACTAAGTCGTATATCTTATACAAGCTTTAAAAAAGTACGTTTATACTTTTTACTAAAAGAAGTACTCGAAAAGTAATAAGTACGCCTAGACAACGATCCAGGGGTACAAACGCAGTAAGGGAACTCTGTTGGATACTAAACTGTGTACGCAATAATTAAAAGCTAAGCTTATAAAAGCTAAAAGAAGTACTACTATAGCTAATCTAAGTTTATATAGCTAATAAAAAATATATTTTACTACGTTAGCTATATTCTTATACAAAACTATATTCTATTATAAATATCTTATTAATATTATATTACTGTTTTTAGCTATAAAACTTAACCCTAGTATAATATAATCTAAAAGTTATAACATAAATCTGTAGAAGCAATAAGACTAAGTAAATATTTAAACCTAAATTAAATTAAACTATACTAAAGTAAGAAACAAAACTATTACTAGAAATAGTATACTTAAATATATATATTTGTATATTAATCGAAGAAAAAGTGTGGCTGTGGTAGCTCGGGGCGACCTAAAAGGGGACTCGAAAAAGGAGGAGTATGTGCATGCCTTCATAGTATACTTAAATATAATAGAAACTTTATATATTTAACCAAGTTCCTAAATTAAAGAATAAAGAAAATATATAATAATTTATTATGCTTTTTTAATTTTTATAAACTTATATAACTTTATAAATAAATTCTTAAAACTTACTATTTTACTAAATATCTTAACGAAGAAAAATATAAAGTTTCTTTTTAATATAATATATAAAAATATATTTAACTAATTAGAGTACGTCTTTAAAAGTATTTTAATATTTTATTACTTTAATTTTACCTTTTTAATTATTATTAAAGTATACTTATTTAACTATACTATAAATAAAATTTATTTATAAAAAGATAAATATAGTAAAATCCGCCTTATAGCGTATTTTTTAAATAACTTAACTCTACTAAAAGTAAGTATAAAAATTACAATTACTAAAGAATTACTTATAATTATATTATAGTTTAAATAATAAAAATATAAATTTTAAAAAACCATCTTTTCTATTAAAGTACTAAGTAATTAAAAGAACTTTTAATACATTAACCTTAATAAAAAAGTACCCCAATTATTAAAAGAGGCCGGGAATTATTTATTTAGTTATTATTATTCTGTTTATTAAACTATCCCTTCTATTAGTAAGTTAGTTATATAACTATTAAAAGTTTAGCTCTAGTAGCTATATAATAGTTACTTTTAAAATTATAAAAATATAACTAACTACGCTAAACCTACCTCCCTACTATATAAAATACCCTATATAGTAATATCCTAAGGGCTACTTTTTTATTACGTATTCCTTTCTATTTTTTTATAAGCTTTTATATTCCCTAATATATTAACCCTATATAGCTACCCATTTAGTTATTCTTTACTCTTTACTTTTTATTTTTTACTTTTTACCCTTTACGCTCCGCGCTTAGTACTTAAAATAACTTTTTTCTCTATACTATTAGACTGCGTAGTATCTCCCGTATCTAAAATCTAGCTATTAACTTATATGTAAGCTTTTAGTCCTTCTTTAATAATAATAATAAGTTAAAATTAATTTCGTTTATAACATTTTAGAGTTTATAGTACTACTTTACTAGATTTTACTTATAGTCTTTTAGGTTTTATTTTACTGTCTACTATAGCTTAGCTAAATAGAGCACTTATATAATATTAATATAAAAACTTTTTCTATTTAATATAACTAAATATAGATAACATTCCGATAGTTTCAATATTGTAAATAATTATTTCTTAAATATCTTTAATATACGTTTTAGTAGTAGTCTTATAATTATTAACTTTATTTAGTCTACTTAGAGAAATAAAATAAACTTTTAGTTTAATTTTATCTTTAGTAGAATTAAATGTAACGTAAAAATTAAATATTAGTGCTAATAGTTTTTAGTTAACTATTACTAATACTATCCGTAATAGTATATATATAAAATATTTATTTTACATAATTTCTTTTAGCTACTATAATAATAATAAGGTAACTTTAAGTAATAGTAAAAACTATTATAAAAAAGGTAACGCGTATAAAGTAGCTAGAATTTATTTTATAGTATATTATTTCTAACATAGTATTTTAAATAAACTTTTTTTATTAAAATTTTTTTTATAGGAGTGTACGTGCTATTACTAGCTGTAGTAATATAGTTAGTAGTCTAGTTAGTTTTAGCGCAGCGCCTTTATTATTTTTTCTTTTATACGCTTTCTTATACTCGTATATATGGTAAAAGTATATATATTTTTATTCTATACTTTACTTTAGACTAGCCTATATTCTCTTTAACTTACTTTTAACTATTATTATTACTAAATGACTTATTATTTTAAATACCTATCGCGATTTAATTTTATAATTACTTACTAATCTAATAAGTATAAAAAAAGCCTAATACTATAATGTAACATTTTTTAAAATATACTTATTTAAAAGAAAGTATAGAATACGCGTAAAAAAAACTATTATAACTTAAACTATTCTAAAACTTAATAAAAGTATTTAGAAAAGTTTTTCTAAAGTCCTTATAAAAGTATAAACTAAGATTTGTAAAAATAAACTAATTAATTTAATAAAATATTAAATTTAAATACCTAAATAATATATTTATATAGAAAATTATTAAACATTTAACTAGTAATACTTAATAGTTAAAAATTATTTCTTTAGGTATATATAAGTATATAAATAATTATTTATACTATTATAACTAAATAGTAATTCTAAAGTATAATATACTAATATTAAAGTTTATATAATTAATATATAACTCTCTAGTATATTACTATTTGAAAAAATTTTTTTTTTAATATTTTATAGTAAATGTACTATTAGTATAAAATATTTAAAATTATTTAAAAATATATATTCTATTATTATATATATAATAAGTTTAGAGTTTTTTTATAAAAGGTTTTATATTCTTTTCAAACTACTGCTAATAATACTTAAATAATAAAGATAAAACCTCTTTATTAATTTTATTATAAAATTACTTTAATTTAAAGACTATACTAATATTATAGTAGTAGTTAATAAGTTAAGTAAATACTAATATATAATTTTATATAAGAGGGTTATAGCTTTAAAAATTGCTAGATTATTCTACTAATATATTTAGGTATTTTATAGCTTCTTAAATACGATTATTTCTAACTAAAAAACGTAGTTTATCTTAGCTTTCTAGGGAAATCTTTATAAGTAACTAGGAATTAAATTTTTACTATCTTTTATTTATTATCTTAAAATAAATAGAGGAATAAAAATATTTATACTATAATAAAATACGTCCTATATATATACCAACTACCAATAAGATAACTAAATATATTAGCTACTTATAGTCTAGATTAAAGTAAATAATACCATTTCTAAATTAATACGAATCTTGCTTTTTATAATTTATATTAGCGAAAACCTATAAATAAAATTTAAACTAGTTAGAATAATACTATAACTAATATAAAAAGTAATACTTAATATAAATTAAGCTATCTAACTAATTAATAAAATAAAATATATTAAATAGATAGTATAAAAAAAGCTATTAATAGTATAGACCTAAACGCTTTACTAGAAATATACGAAAAATAATAAATACTAGTACTAGTATATTAAATAAGTAATATAGTTATACTTAATATATATTAATTAAAAATTAAGTAATAATTAACAAAGCTTAACTAGAAAAATATTTATTTATATTAAATTATCCTATTCTTATAAACTTAAACTACTTAAATTTATAAAAATATATTTTATATTTTCTATAAGACTACTTTACCTAATTAAACGTAAGTCTAAATATCTATTAGATTAACTAGTTTAACTATTAATATCTATTAAAATATATAATAAACTTAGATACTCTATTAAATAGATAAAAGACTACTACTATAATTAATTATAAAAGTAATATAAATATCTAGTTAAATAAATAAAATATGAAAATTTAGTAGGATTTTTATAGCTTTATTTATAAATTATAGTTATTACTTAATATTTAACTATTAAGTTAATCTTTATCTAAGTATAAATAGTATTAAAGAACTACTATCTACTAGTCTATAATTATAGTTCTTTAAATCCTCCGCCTATCTATTTTATTAAAATATAAATATCTACCAATACTTAGGCGTATATATATATATAAACTAATATATTTACATATCTTTTTTTTATTAACGCGTGGTAGCTACTCTACATATTTTATATTTTACCTACTACTACTAATAGTAAGTTATTTAGTATAATTTAGTTAATACTACTATATTAAGTATTTTTTATATGTATATACTGTCTATTATTTTAAGTATAAAATCTATTTTTTATCCTTTTACTACCTTTCCCCTCTATAACTTTATTATAAGTTATTATAGTTTATTACCTTTTAATATAACTAAACTAATATTATTTTTACTTGTATTATATAGTATTTAGACGTACTATGTTAGTAAATAAAACTTAATATCTTTTCCTATTATTATTACTATCTTATATTTATTTCTAGTAAGTAAATAGTAGACTGTATTATAGTATTCCCTTTTTAGTGTATTTAAAGCTTTTATAATATTAATAACTTTATTAGCGTATACTTATATACTTAATAGATACTTTATAGCTTCTACTACTACTTATATATAAATATTATTTTTAAGTATATCTTTATAAACGGATATATAAACAGATATATAAAGCTTAGTTATTATAATATTATCTTTAAGGACGATTATGATACGTAAAGTTACTATTAATATACTTATAATAAACGTTAGCTAATTATATTTTATAAACTACTAAGAATAAATACTATACTAGTATACGCTAGTAAATTAGGCTAGAGTTAAGTTAGAGTTAGGTTACCTAATTTAACTACGGATTACTAAATAACTTACGTAATATATAATTAATTATATTTAAGAATAATATTATATATATATGTAGTATCCTATCTATAATATAATAAAAACTTTAGATTTATAGCCATTATATCAGCTAAGTTATAAAAGTTTAAAAAACTAATATACTTTTTAAACAAGATAAAAAATTTATTTTAAATAAAATAACTTATTTAATATAAAAGTAGACTATTAAAACTATAGGCCTATAGGATAATAGAAATAATAGGCTATTTATAAAAATTATTATTCTTATTATAACTTATATATTAATTAAAATATTTCGCAATGTATTAGTAACCCTAGGCTAATCTAACGTAACCCTACCATATAAATTACTAAATTACTTACGTAATATATAATTTATTATATTAAAGATTTTATTCTATCTATACTGGGTATTATATCTATAATATAGAAAAATTCTAGATTTATAGCTATTATATTAGGTAAGTTATAAAAGTTTAAAATGTAATATATTGTTAAATATAATAACTTACCTAATATAATAGGTATAAATCTAAAATCTGTATATATTATAGATATAATACGAAGTATATATATAATATAATTTTTAATATAATTAATTTTATATTATGTAAGTAATATAGTAATTTACAGAAGAGGATTATATTGGATTAGTCTAGGATTACTAACGGGTTGCTAAATATTTTAATTAATATATAAGTTATAATAATAATAATAATTTTTATAAATAGCTTGTTAATTCTGTTATCTTATAGGCCTATAGGTGTAATAGTCTACTTTTATATTAAATAAGTTATTTTATTTAAAATAAATGTTTATCTAATGTAAAAAGTATATTACTTTTTTAAACTTGTGTAACTTGGCTAATATAATAGCTATAAATCTAAAGTTTTTAATATATTATAGATAGAATACTACATATATATATAATATTATTCTTAAATATAATTAATTATATATTACGTAAGTAATTTAGCAATCTATAGATAGGTTAGGCAACCTAACCCTAACCTAATTTACTAGCCTATACTAGTATCTATTTTAATATACTAGATCCTATAATATAACGACTTTAATAATAATAATATAATAAGGTAAACATATTAGAGTATTATAGTACTATAACTATCTAATTTAAAAAAAAGAAAAAAAAAGTAAAAATAATTATAACTTTATACTGAAGTACCAAATTTTAGCAGGCTAAGCTATATACTAAATTATATATTAAACTATATATTAAAACTATAAGTTTAAGTTCTATAGGAATTTAAAATATATATATTTTTTATAAATTTTATATATACTTATTTTTTTAACTATATCCGAGAGAATAACTTTTTTTAGCTTATATCTTTTTTAAACTAGTATCTCAACGTTCCACTTTACCTCTATTTATATAATAATATAATAATTTAATATAAGAATCTATAACTAATTTCCCTAACTTAGTTATAGTAAAGAGGTTTTATAAAAACTATTTTAAAATTCCTAATCTAAACTGTAAATTATAAATTATAAATTATAAACTATAAACTACGCGAACTAATATTAACTACTTATAAAAGCTTACTTTTAAAATATAAGTATTATTATAATAACTGCCTATTAATTACTCTAATATACTATATAGTACTAAACTATATTATATAATAAAAAAAGACATACTAACTATTAATACTAAATTTTATTAAATCTTACTAAATACTATAAAATAAAATTTTATAACTATATAAAGGATTTATACTAAGTACTTAAACTTTTCTTTATATAAATAAATCTTATATATAACTATATACTTATAAGAAATAGTTTACTATATACTTTTATACTATATATTTTATTGTGAAATCCCATTATATATAAAACTAGTTAAAAATTTTATATTAAAAAAGTTTTTTTTAGTAAAACTACTAAATATTATATAAAAACTTAACTATATATAATATATTCTACTAGTAGCTACTACTGTATAGGGACTATAAGTAAAATCTATACTTATAACTATATACTCTTTTTTTTTATATAATATCTCTAATTTTTACTTAATACTATATATAGTATCTAATTAATATTTTTTATTATATTTAAAATTTTTTATATTAGCGCTAGTTACTTAAAGGAATTATATAAAAGTCTTTACTATAAAAGTATATAGTAGTACGTAAGTAAAAAAAAAATTTAAAAAAATTAAGCACTAATAGACCTAGTATAAAAAGATACTAAAAAGGTACTAAACTATATAAATACTATAAATAGAATATATACCTATAGACCCTAAGGTTTAATATTATAAGTATTAGTACTAAAAAAGTAAAAGAATTTAGCTAGTATAACTAAGGGAAAAAGATTAATATTAGGTCTAACTAAATTAAACTAGATATAAGGTTTAATAGGGATCCGTATTAAATAGGTATTAAAAAAATAATTTTACCTTTAAATATAATCTAAATTAGATAATTTTTAGTAGACGTTATTAAAGTCTGAAGTCTATAACGCTTTATTATACTACCCCCCTTTTTTTATTTATAGATAGTCTCTTATTTATACTATATTAGGCCTTTTTTATAAGTAAAAGGTATAAGTTATTTATTAAAAGATTACAAAGCTTATAATTTATTAATAATTAGTTTATTATAATAAAAGTAAAGTCGAATTTACGTATAAATAACTACTAATTCTTTTCCTTTATTTATAGTAATAACGTAAGTAATAATACTAAATAAAAATAGTATAGTAGTAAAGCCGCTTTAAAAATACTTTATAAAGTATAAAAAACCCTTTTTAAATACTTTTAGTTCTTTTTTTATCTACTTTTCCTTATTCTTATTATAGGTATTTTTAATTATTTAAATTAAGGCTTTACTAATTTAGCTGTTATAGAATTTTAAACTTAAGTTTATCTATAATATCTATCTAACCTTTTTTTAGTACTTTTTTTACTACTTATTATATAATTTATTTATACTATATACAGGCGTTCGATTAAAGAGAAACTCTAAATTATAATTTTTTAAAATTCTTTTTTAAAAAATACACTTGCTCTACTATATAAAATAAAAAATATAATTTTATAAATAATAATAATTTATAAAAAGGTTTTAGATATTAATTTACTATAAGGTTTTTAAGTACGTTAAAAATAAATTTATTATATTCTTATTAGCCCTATACACGTTTAAGTTAGCTAATAGTAAAATAAATATAGACTAGTTATAGTCTACTCTAAATATAATTATAAAATATTTAGGCTTTTTAATATAAATAACGTAGACGGGTAAAACTAAAATAAATTTAGCTAAAATTTAACTAGTTTTATATATAACTTTAGGCAGACTGCGTTAAGGACTATTATAAATAGAATAAGTAGTTAATAATCTATTTACCTAAGTTAGGTAGTTTAGTATAAGTCTATTTAGCGGCTAGCATAAAAAAAAATAACTAACTACTAAAATTATCCTATCGCCGTTCTCTAAATTAGATAAATAAAAAATGGAGTCTAGTAATCTAGAATTTATATTTTTTATATAATAAAAAAAATTTTTTTTTTGTTTTTTTACGTTCTACTCTTACTTCAATTTGTTTTCCTATTATTTAATTTAAGTATTTAGAGCTGCTAGTAGGTCTAGTTTATTAACATACTTTTATCAAATATTTTTAGTTTATAAGGTATTTTAATAAAATTTAAGTAAAATACTATACAGGGTTAAAATTTTATTTAATCTAGCTTATATAATACTTTAACATTTTTTTAAAAAATTTACTAGCTAAAATTTCTTTCACCTCCTACTTTTTAATTTTATTAATAAGAATACTAGGCGGCTTTAAAGCTTTTTATCTAAGTAATAGATTTTAGAGATCTTTATAAAGTAACTTAAAAATAAATATATTATATATTTATAATTCTAGTAGTAATTCTAGTTAATAAAAATATTTTATCTTTTTTAGAATCTTAAAAGGCTCTTTCTACTTATTAAATAGTTTTTAGCTTAGTTAATTAATTTTTAAGTTATAAGTTTCTAAGTATATTATATTACTAATATTTTAGTTAATAGGTCGACGGTATTAATTTATAATAAATTATATTTAGTGTTAAATCTATTTTATATTTTTTTTTAGCTAGCTGCTAAATAGTATATATACACTAAGTAAATAATTAATATCTTAAAAATTTATTTTATCCTATAGCGCCCTAAAAGTAAAAGTGTTTTAGTTTTAGCTTTACTACGGTTTAAAACTATAGAGAATTTAATATAAAAATATTTTAATAGTAAAGTAAAATAAAATAATCTAAGCTCTATTAATTAAAAGTAGAAAAAAAACTGTAATTATTTTAGTAGTAAAATATAAATAAACGTAGCCACTAGTTACTATACTTATTTATAATTTTTATTTAGCTATTAGTTTCCTTATAGTACGCAGTTAAGAGTTTTATTCTAATACTTAATATTTAATAAAATTTAAACTAAAACTACAGTTTAAAATAATAGTTTTTAGTATATATTTAAAATAGTATACCTATTAAATAAATAAGCTTACTATTTTTTTTAGCGTTAATTATTTCATAATAAAAAATAGACACAGCTTAGTTAAAAAAATAATTAATAATAACTATTATCTAATTATAATTAGAGTTATTTTTAAGAAAATTTTTAAAATTAATATATAGGTACTATATTCGTTAATTAGAAATAGGAAGTAGATTAAGTATACCTATTAGTAAAAACTATTTTAGATATATACGTTAATAGGCGATATAATTTTATATATATTTTTTATAAATAGCTTTTATACCCTTCTAGTAGTACTTATAAGATAAAAACTAATAAGTTTTAGTATATATATTTTTTATATATATTTGTATATTAATCGAATACAAAGTGTGGCTGTGGTGGCTCGGGGCGACCAAAAGGGATTTTAAAAAAGGAGGAGTATGTGTATGCCTTTATTATAAATTTTAGTATAGTTTAGATATATAATAAATTTTTATTTATAAACTTTATAAATAAGATGCGTACCTAGAGCCGATTTAGAGTTAATATAAAAATATTTTTTATATAATAAAACTCTATTTTCTACTTAGTAATTATTTAGTAGGATTTTTTTTTATTTAAATTTATTTTAGTTTTCCTAAAGCAGAGCCTTAATAAAAGTAAAAAAATTAAAACTTATAATATTTTAAATACTCTCTATTAATAAAACTTTAGTATAACTAATAATATTATTAATCTATTACTAAGCCAGTCCGGCGTTAATTTAAAGGTTAAACTAATATAGGTTAAAAAAAATAAAAGTAATTATCTCTTTACGTATCTCTAAAGTTAATAAGATCCTATTCTTTATAACTAAGGATATTAGCTTAAATATTACTCTTTTTTAGTACGTACTAGATTTAGAAGTTAAAAAAAACTAATATTTTAGCTTAGTAAGCCTATTAAGTATTAAAAACCTTAATTATTATAAAGTATTCTAAGAAGCGATAATCTAACAGAACTTAAATTAGGTCTTAAATAAATATAAGCTTAGTACGCTATTTATTAAAAGTAGTAATAATAGTAAAGAATTTTTTATTATAAATTTTTTAGTTTAGCTTAGAACCGGTTAGAATATAACTATAAAATATAATAGAATAAATCTTTTTATTTAAGTGTTACTATAATAGTACGCCTAAAATTATACTATTAAATATATTTATTTCTACTAAAGTAGGAAGCTTAGGATTAAAATAGTATAAAATAAATATTAATAATAAGGCTTATTTAATCTACGTAAATACGGCGTTATATTTTAAATTTTATATATATAAAACTTAAAAGCTTTATAAAGTACTTGAAAAATATATAATACTGAAAAAGTTTTTAATAAATTAGTAATAAAACCTAGTAGAGCCTAAAAAGAACTTTATATTAATAATAGTTATAAAGGCTTTCTAATTATAAAATATTTTTATTTTATGTAAATTAACTTCTAAACTAAAATCTATTAATATATACTGTAAGTATTAGATATAGTTTATATAAAAATTTTTTTTTTATATATACCTAAAGTCTAGTATTGTAAAATTATTAAAATACTTTTTTTATTTATTTAATATATTTTTTATAAGTTTTAAAGTTAATTAGGATAACGTCTAAATACGTAGTATAAAACTTATTTAAATAGTTAAAAAAAATATTATTTATATATTTTTAATATGTTACTAGGCTATTATATAGACTAAAAAGTAAAATCTTATATTTATAGACTCCGTATCTAGTTCTAAAAATAGTATATTCTTTAAAAGTAAAATTTATATAAATTTTATTAAATACCGCTTAGATATTAAGTTTAGAAAAAAACTTAGCCTTAAAAAAATAGGCTAGAAACTTATTAATACGTAGAATTAAGTAGATATTCTTTTTAATTAAGGTATTAAGCCTATAATAATTAACGTAAATATATAAATTACTATTTAGTTTCTAAATATATAGTACTAAAATATAAAAAAACTCCGACTATATTTAATATAACTGTTTTTTAAGTATTTTAGGATATAGGCTTTAATAGCCTTAAGTTTTTTAAAACTAAACTTATACAGAGAGCTATAGCTATTTAAAAAAAATTTAATAAAAAAAATTTTATAGTTATAAAATTAATACTTAAGTAACTAATTAGTTATAATTTTAATAAAATATTCTACAATTAGCTATACTTACTAGGACAATATTTATTAAGAAGCCTTTTATTTTTAGAGTTATTTTAGAGCTCTAAACTCTAAAAATAAATAAAAATTTATTTAATCTTATAAAAAAACGTAGGAAAAAATTTATTAGTAAAATATTTTATATTAAAGCAAAAAGCGTTAGCTAAAATAAGGGTAATAATTAAAAAATAACTAGATTTTACTAGTTTTTATAAAATTAGTTTTAGAGCCGGAAGTAGAACTACTATAGTTTACTTAAAAATAATAGTATATAAAAAATAAAAAAGTCTTTATATATAATAAAAGACAGAACTTTATTATTTTTAATAGTTATTTTATTTTTATAGGGCGTTGCGACAGTAAATATCTTATTTTACCTTTTAGTTAAAAAGAACTATTCTAACTATATTAAAATAGTTTTAAAAAAGTTATATATTTAAAAGTACTTTAAAGGCTATATAATTCTATTTTAAACTATACTAAGTTATAGTTAGAAACGCTTTATTTATCTTAGGCTAATAATATAGTCCTAAGTTCTAAAATTTATAATAATAAAAGGGCAGTTCTAAATAGTTCTATTATTAATTTTTATATATAAATAAATATAAGAATTAATAGAAATCTAAAATTAGTTAAAAATATTTTTTTTTAAAATTTAGTAGAAGAGCCTTTAAATTAATTTTTAAAGCGAGTATAAAAGAAAGTATATAATAAAAAAAATTTAAAAAAAAATAAAATTTTAAATACTAGTATTAATAAATACGTAAAGTTAAATCTTATACCCTTTAAAAGAAAATATAAAAAGTTTTAAAAATAGAGTTCTTTTAGTAAATATAATAGATTAATATTTAATAAATTACACCTACTTATATTTAGGGCAAAGTATTTTTTTAGGCGTTAAAATTTTTTAAATATATTTTTTATTAGTATTAATAAACTCTTTTTTTTTATTGTAATAAAGTTGCTATTAGTAACTACCTAATTAGGAAGGAAAGTACTATATATACTATAGGACTTAATAACCGGCTCTTAAAGATACTATACTAAGCCTAATTAAGAAAAGTACTGCGCCTACTAAAACAGGTACGTAATAACTACTTAATAGTACTTAATAGTTTTATAGCTTAGTATAGTTTATTACTTTATATAGTAACTTATACTCGTATATTTATTATTATAAACTAATACTAAGTAGGTATTTGTAAAAAAAGAAATATTAATATATTATAACTATAGTACGCGTCGTAGCGTTTAAGGTACTATTTACTAATAATAGTATACTACTATTTTATAACTAAAATAGTCGCTCCTAGTACGTTAAATAATAAAATTTTAATAAAATATATATACTAAACTTACTCTAGCCTATACTATAGAGTATAATATATACTTTAAGTTTTTAAATTAAACTAAATAAATAAGAAATATAAAATAGTAAGTATATTTAATATAACTACTATACTACTATTTATTTTTATAGGTAACCTATAAAAGTCTATACTGAAGTAAAATAATTTTATTAATATAGGTATAAATTTAACTGCGTATAAAGAGAAACTATAATATTTTATAAAAAAACTAAAAATTCGCCGTTTAGAAATACTACTAAATAAAAAAATAATACTAAAATTACTATAGCTATACTACTATTCTAAGTAATTAATAAATAAGAGTAAGTTACTTACTACTAATAATAATATTAACGCTAATAACTATAGGGTGCTAAAGTAAAGAGATAGTATAGTTCTTTAATAGGTAACTTAGTATATTAAAGACTATAATCTATAATATAAAGGGCGTATATAATCCTAATTAAGGTAATATAAAGTAAAAGTTACTAGTATATAAAGGAGCGCCGTAGCTTAATACTATAAAAGATATTTAGAGGTAAGTAAAAAGGAGTTTTTAAAAAAAGGATAATAGATAGCTAGTATAGAAGAATATAGATAAATAGCTTAATATATAATTAAATAAAATAAAATATTTTATATTAATTATTTTATTATAACTCTAAAACCTTTAGGTCTCTATCGAGACCGGAATAAACTCTTTTACTCTTAAGTTAGTGTAATTACAAGCAAAATATCTAACTTATCTATAATTATAATAGGTATTTATAGCTACCTATTTTAGTAGTATTAATACTTAATATAGTTAGTTCTAAAGCTAAATTAAAAAGGTCTCCTTTATAAAAATATAAAGTATTTTAAAATAAATAAATATTTTTATATTAGTATTTCTACTACCTATAGTATTCTTTTATTTTAATATAAATAGCTTAGTTTAAGCGTAGGTATAATTTAACGTTAAGTTAAACTAGCTATAAAGGGGAATATTTTATTGTTTAAAATTCAAAACTATGAAATAGGCTACTATTTTATTAAATAAGTTATTTTATTAAAACTTAAACTCTACATTTAGGGCCCTTTAGAATAAAATAATTTTTTCCTATAAAAAAAAGTTTATTTATATTAATATTCTCTCCCTTAGATAGCTGCACTAATAAATTATACTTTAAAAATAAAAAATATATTAAATTTTTTTATTTTTAGGCGTTAGAACTAAGTCTAATAATTAGCCTCTTTAGTACTAAATATAAAAAATATTTACAGTAAAATAATTATTTTTTTTATATTTTTAAACTAAAATCTTAGTAAAGAAGCTAAATATTAAAGTTTTAAATATTTATAAGCTATATTAGATATATATCTCTAGAATAATACTTTATAATAACGTTTACTCTAATAGTAGTCTATATTAATTTTAAAATAATTTTAGATAGAGGCCTATTATTATTAAAAATCAGAATTAGTTCTATTACTAAGTAGCTTAATTACAGAAGTCTTTTTAAATAGTTTAGTATATAAAAACTCTAAAAGAAATTATATATACTTACTATTCTAAATAGTAGATATATTATTTTTAATTAAATATAGTTTAATTAATAATATAAGTTAATTAGGTAAAATAAATTTGAAAAAAAAATCTAATTACGTCTATAATAGTTTTCACTACGCTTATAATATTTTAACTAAGTTTTTTTCTTTTTAGATTAAGTCTAGATAATTATTTTATTTATTAATAAATAATTTAGACTCCTTTTACTAAGAATCTAGTATTATTTTTAATACTAGTAAATTAATTTTTTATTAAATCTATATCTATTTAGACTGCTACGTCTAATAAAAACCTAAAAAATTAATAAATATTAATATTTAAGTTTAATTTTAAAAGTTTTTAGTAATTATAACTGTTTTACTTTAGTATACTTTAACGTAACTTCTCTAAAGTTAACCTAATGTAGTAAAAAATTAGAAGTTTTAAACCTAAAGGCTTTAGTTAATAAAAAATTTTTAAATTTTATTTTTTAATCCGGAAGTACGCTAACCCGTAATTACATAATTTAAATAGTTATTCTATCCTATAGTAATATTCTTAAATACTATTACTAGTTAGGGCGATTTTTTTAGTTTAATATATTAGCGCTAGTTACTTAAAAAATTTATATAAGAGTCTTTACTACAGAGGTATATAAGAGTATATAAGTAAAAGAAAAATCTAAATAAATTAAGCGCTAATAGGCCTAATATAAAACAATACTAAAAACGTACTAAACTATATAAATACTATAAATAAAATATATATCTATATATTTTAAAGTCTAATATCGCAAGTATTAGTACTTAAAAAGTAAAAAAATTTAACTAGTATAACTAAAAGAAAAGAATCTGTATTAGGTTTAACTAAATTAGACTAGGCGTAGAGTCTAATAGGAATCTATATTAAATAAATATTAAAAGAATAGCTCCTACCTCTAAATATAATCTAAATTAAATAATTTTTAGTAAATATTATTAAAGTCTTAAGTCTATAGCGCTTTATTATATTTTTTACTTATAGCTCTTATAATCTATATATATATATATATATATAATTACTAATAAGTTTTTATAAAGGAGAAAATAAGCTTATAAAACTATATTAAAAGTAGAAGTAGATATAATATAGTAGTGAAAAAAAAGTTTTATATATATAAAAGTTTTAGAGTTATATATTACTAAGCTCTAAAATTTAAATTACTAAGGCCCTTAAGACTCTAAAGCACTTACTATAATAGTTTTAAATAGATATTTAAAAGTAATTAAGGAATAGTTTTAGTAAGGAGAATATATAAGCATAAAGTATAAAATATAAAATAAAAATATCTAGAACGTTAATAAAAGTTACTTTATAATATATTATTATAATTTAGTTTATAATTACTAAGTTAAAAACATAATAGTAAATATTCGCTAGTCTAGCTAATTAATTATAAGTAGGCTACTATTATTTAAAGAATTAGTATTATAAATTAAGTATTTCTATTTTTTATTATTTTTAAAATTAAATAAGTATTTAACTTTTAATATATTAAATTATATAAAAATAAAATATTATTAGTTAGTAATGATAGCTAAAGTAATTATACGCTAAAAGTTATAAAGTTAAAGTATTTAGTTATATATACTATAAATTAAACTATAAAATTCCAAAAGTTACTAATTATTATAGTGGGGTGCAACAAAAAAAGCCTAATTAAAAAAATTAGTTTATTAAAATTATATAATTTTATTAATATTAAATAAATAAAATTAAAAATTATTTTATCTTTTAGAGTAAGGTAAAAACAGTTATATACTAAAGCCTAATTAAGTTTAGCGTATTTACAGTCTTAGTTATATAGTCTTAAACTTAAAAGTTTTTTTAGTTTTAATTTTACCTATTTATAACTTTTTAACTAGGGTATAAAATTAGCTATAATATATATAGATATTACTAATTTTTATTTACTATCCCTATGTAAAATTTAAGATATGGTTACTTATATAAATATTTAGTATTTTTTATTTAAAGCTTTAAGGCTTAGTAGAGCGAATATAAACGTTTTTTTAAAAAGTTAATATTTAATATATATTAAAAAATCTAAAATATTAAAAGTATAGATAATTATATAAATAACTTATAAATTATATAATTTTATATCTTATAATTATAGTATATTAGTAATAGATTAAAAACATTTTAAGTTTTTATTAAAATAAAGTTCTATAACTTTTTAAATAGTAAAGATAATAAAATAGATTTTACTAGTTATTTTATATTATATAAGATACTAAACTTCTGACGTTTTAATATTACTTAAATTAGTTAGATAAATTTTAAGTATATATTATCTAATAATAATAATATATTATTACGCTTAATTTACCCGCAAAATATTTAAAATATTACTTATAATTATATAAAATATTAATTAAGTAATATATAAAAAGGTACTTCTAGAGGTTTACTATTTCTTAATTTTAAAAAAATATATAATAATTCTAGTAAAATATAATTAATCTATACTATAAATTAATTTATAAATTATATATACTTATTAGTAATATATATATTATAGCTAAATTTATACGATAGTTAAAAAATTATAAATAGGTAAAGTTAAGACTAAAAAAGCTTCTAAGTTTAAGACTATATAACAAAGACTGTAAATACGCTAAGCTTAATTAGGCTTTAGTATATAACTGTTTTTAACTCTTTCTAAAAGATAATATAATTTTTAATTTTATATATATAATATTAATAACACTATATAATTTTAAAAACTAATTATTTTTAATTAGTCTTTTTTTATTACACCTCCCTATAATAGCTATAAACACTACGGTAAAACTATTCCTATATTAAAAACTCTAGAAAATACTCTAATTAGGGGTCTATATTATTACTTTTTGGGAGGAAACTCTTTCTTACATTAGGTATAGAGAGATTAAATAAAAAACTCTAGTGTAAAATTTATTTATTACGATATAATATATTCATTTTATAAAATTAGAGTATAACAAAATTTATATATAACGTATTTACTTAATATTTATACAAGTTTAATATAATTAAATAATAACGCTTTAATATTTAGCTTTTTAGTTACCTTTTAATTATTTATATAAACTCTATGCGATCTATTAACTGCTACTAATTAATAGTTAAATTTAATAGTTAAAATTAGTATTTAAATTAATAGTTAAAGACGTAACTTATCTAATTATAGATTTAACCTTAATAGACTATAGGACTTATTAGTAATAATTTTATCTAACTATAGCATTAATACTAATATAAATACTAAGTGCTAAGTCTTTTTATATCTTAGTGTAAAAAATTTTTAGTTTTAAAACTCGCTACTAAATGCGTAAATAATGTAAAATACGTTTAAAATATAGTTAAGTTAATATAACTAAATGTCTAGAATATATAATTTTAAAAACCAAAGAGTAAAAAATAGTATAAATATATTTAAAATATATTCTAAAGATATTTTAACTATATTTTAAATATATTCTAAACTTATTTTAAAAACGTATTTTAGATATATATTAAACGTATTTTAAATAACTATTAAACGTCTTCTAAATCTATATTAAACATATATTAAATATATTTTAGTAAGTTTATTATTAGTATTCATACTACTAACTTTATTTTAAAATGTAAAAAACTTTATTTATAATTAAGCTAGTAACTATTTAATATATTATTAATCTTACTAATTTATTTAGTAAAGCACCTAAACTTAATACTTACTTTATTATCTAATAGCTTAAATATAATCTAGATTAATATCACGTTACGCAGAAATACTAAAAAATTAATTAAGTAACTTAGAATTCTTAGTAAATATATAGTAGCTATTTTTACGAGCTATAAAAGATTATAGTATAGTATAGAATCTAGGTTTTAAATTAGCTATAGAGGTTTATAGTAAATTATTATATTTAATTAAAAATAGTAATAAAGTAGTATAAATAATATAAACTATAATTATATAATATTAGTTAAGGTAATTCGTACTAATAGCGTTACTTTATCGCCTTTATTAATTATCTAAGACAACGTCTATTCTAAAAAGTAGTATATTTATAGCGCGCTACCTAATATCTATAATATTAAATTATCTCCCTCTAACTATACTAATAATAAGCCCTTATAAAAATAGCTTAAATAATTTAATAAGTAGTTAACTAGATATTAAAAAGGTATCTAGAGGCTATTTATATGTAATAGATTTAGCTTCTATTCTACTAAGAAATTTCTTAACTATATATATAAAAAGAAAATTATATACTTTATACTACCTCTCTCTAGTTCTTATAATTTCTAACCGCTTAATATAGTCTACTTTTTACTATTTATGTACTATTTTAAGCTATAATTAAGCGAGCTACGCGTACTAGTTATATAAATTTTAATAAAATTAAATTTTTTAACGTAATCTATAGTATATACAAAGTAACTTTTAAATTTAGTATTATATACTTAGTATAAATAAAAGATAAGTATTTAGTTATAAAATTTAAAAATTATAATCTAAAAAGTGCGTTTATATTACCTACTACTATATACTCTTTTACTATTACTATTATAACTACTATTTTCTAGATCTAGTAATATACTAAACTATTATTATTATAAGTATAAGCTTAACTTCTTGTATAATAAATTAAAGTAAGAAAAGATTTATATTTACTAAAATAAGCGCTTTTTAAAGTGTATATTAGCGATAGTTAATTTTGAGTAAATTTATACTAATAAATTTTATAAGATTACTATAGTTATATAGACGTATAAGTAGTACTAAAGTACCTTTTAGTAGTAAATATAATTATTAAAAGTAAGTTAAAAAGGACGTAGGCTAGCCTAAAAGTAAAGTAATAGTATAAGGATATATATGCTTTTACTATATATACGGGTACAAGAAAGCGTATAAAAGGGAAAATAATAAAGGCGCCGCGCTAAAGCTAATTAAGCTATTAATTATATATAGCTGGTAGTAGCACGTACGCTTTTAATAAAAAAAAACTAATAAAAAAAATAATAAAGTTTAGTAAGGATACTGTGTTAGGAGTAGTATGTTATAAATAGGTTATAGCTACTTTATACGCGTTACCTCCTTTATAATTATTTTTACTATTATAAGTTACCTTATTATTATAGTAGCTAAAAAAAATTATCTAAAATAAGTATTTTATATACGTACTATTATAGGTAGGTTATTAGTAATAGCTAACTAAAAATAGAAGTACTAATACTTAATTTTTATATTAAATTTAATTCTGTTAAGGATAAGATTAAGCCGAAAGCTTATCCTGTTTACTTAAATAGACTAAATAAAGTTAATAATTATAAGACTACTAAGACGTATATTAAAAACGTTTAAAAAATAATTACTTTATAGTATTTAAACTATTAGGATTCTATCTATACTTAGTTATACTAGAAGAAAGGAAGGGTTTTTTATATTAATATTATATAAGCGCTTTATTTAGTCGAGTTGTAGTAGACGGCGTAATAATACCTAAAAGTAATAGGGGATAGGTAGAATCTGCTAAAGTAGCTCTACGAGTTTTAGGGGATTAAAAACTAAGTTAATAATAATTTATTATTAAAGAAGAACTAAGAGTTTTTATATAAGCTAATAGCTAAATTTTAGATGCGGGAGGTCCTGCGCGGTATACTAGTATAAAGAAAGTTATTTTTATTTTAAGTACTAAGCGCTAAGCGTAGAGCGTAAAAGGTAAAAAATAAAAAGTAACTAAAGGGGCGGCTGTATAGGGTTAGTATATTTAAAGTTATAGGAGCTTATAAAAATAGGGAGTAATAGGTAATAAGTAAGAGGCGCTTAGGGTATTATAAATTAACTAGTAGGCAGCGTAGTTAGTTATATTTTTATAATTTTAAAAGTAACTATTAGACAGCTGCCGGAGCTAAACTTCTAATAGTTATATAACTAACTTACTAATAATAATAATAAAGGGATAGTTTAATAAGAAGGATAATAATAACTAAATAAATAAGTGCCGGCCAAATAGTAAATATAAAAGAAAAATATTTTAACTATAGTAAAAGTACGTACTATAGTTAACACCTAAATTAAAACTAAAGCCTAAATAATTAGTAATAAGATAGTAAAATAGTATAAATAGGACTTTTAAAACGCTACTAGTGACTACTAAAACCTTATAAATAACTAGTTAGTACCTTAGAATATATTTATAAATAATATATAGACTAATTTTATATAAAAATTATATTATTATAAATAGTTTAGTCTTAATTTATAATTATTAACTATAGTATTTATATAAGTAATATTAAGCTAGTATATAATATTAAGCTATCTAGGACTAAAGGGTATAACTTCTTAAAGCGTTAGGTACGTAGCGATTAAATTAATAGTTAAGTTAATAGTTAAATTTATAACTAAATTTATAACTAACTTTTATAACCGACTTTAGTAGCTAATTTTAGTAGCTAGCTTTAGTACTTAGTTATTAGAAGTTAGTATTTTATAGCTAAAAAGTTTTATAGTAACTAGTAAAACTATACTATATTATAATTAACTAATTAATTGGTGACTTACTTAGTGGTCGAATTAGTAGTCGACTTACTTAGTAGTTAAATTACTTAGTTATTTTCTTAGTAGTATACAATATAATATAAATTTATTTAGTTTATTATAATTTTTATTAAATTTTATATAATTTATTAGTATTAACTATATTTAACGTAATTTATTAGCTCGCTTCTTTTAGCTTTTTATATAGTTTATTACCCTCTACATTAGGGAAACTATCCCCCTATTTAGGGGCGTACTATTCCTAATTTAGGAGAAAACAATCTCTAATTTAAAAAGTTAGCCTTTAATTTAGAAAAAAGTTTACCGTAATAAAAGCTATAATTTTATTAAACTTTACGGTTTTTACTACGTATATAAAACTAATTATCTTTTATATATGTTTATATTTATTATAGTGATCCTTTTTATTAATTTAATATAAGCTATTTTGTATTTCTAAAGTCGGTATATAAAAATATTATATTAGGTTTAGTATAGTAATATATTATTTATATTAATAACATAAGAATTTTTTTTTTAAATTCTAAGAATATATTTAAATATATGTTTATAGTTCCTAATATATAACTTTGGTTTATAGACGCTAGAGTAGTTATAGTTAATTTAAATATTATTTTATTAGAGCTTAATATTTATTTATAAATATCTCTAAAGCTTATGCTTTTATTCTTTATCTAAAAGTCTAAACTACTAAATAATATATAAACAATTAAGTTATAAATAGAACTAGTTTAAAAGAATATATAAAAATACTAAAATATATTATTAATATATATTAATATATTAGTTAATAAACTAGAAAAAATATTAGAGTAGTTATCTATATAGCTATACTTAAGAATTACGAACTTTTTAAACTTTAATATAAAAATTAAAAATAAAAATATTATAAAATAGGTAAAATAGTATTAACTATAAAAGAAATTTAAGAATTAATATTTAAATTTACTTATAAGTAGAAATCAGAATAATGTAGTAATAAAAGACTTAAATAATTATAGTCTAAAGTAAGTATAGTAGCTATAAATTGCTAAAATATAATACTAAAATATATTCTATAAATAAATTTAAGTATACTATAGTTTTAAATTTAGTATAATTATTACTAGTTTAGAATTATATATTATTATACTATAAGTTATAGTATAGTTATAATAAGTAAATAAAAGGTTATATTAGTTATACTTACTACTTATCTATAAAAATATTCTTATTTTTAAAAGAGCTTTTTAAAAGTTTTTACGTAAGTAAGAATCTAACTTTAGGGTTAAAAGTACTTTTTATTTAAGCTATTTTTATCTTCTTTATTTTTTACTTATATTTCTACCTTCTAAGTATTTATTACTTTTTTCTAATTTAATTATCCTCTTAATATAGATAGGAATTTACTTAATATTTTTTTAAATCTACTGTTTTATACTCTCTAAAATATAGTACTAATTACTTTATTTATTTATTTATTTAAATAACTTTAATTTAGCGTATTATAAAGGTATTTAATATATATAATTATAAGCTTAAAATTTAGTTTAAAGCTTTATTATATAACGTATTCTATTATTAAGTAGCCTATACTATTACAGTGGGCCAATCAAAAAAAAACTAATTAAAAAAGATATCTTTTTTAAAGTTATTTAACTTTTTAATTACTAAGCCTAAAAATACGAGAATAATATAGTTTTAAAGAGAATTACTAGCCTAATGGATTTACCCTCTTAGGGACTACTAATTAAGGGGTTTAGGAGCAAAAAGAAATTAGTAAATATAAAAAATTTTATAAACCCTACTTTAGGCTATTATAACTTTTTATTTAAGATACAAAATTGGCTGATTCTTATATATATAATACTATATAGTATATTTTATAGGTATACCACTTATTGTTATATATTAATATATTAGTTATATAATTATGAATAATAGTTAAAATTTTTAATTTTTAATAATAAACTAGTAAATAGTATATTACTAGTATTTAGTATAGAAGCCTTTAGCTTCTATAACCGCCTTATAATAGTTAGGGAGAAATAAAATACAGTTATTAATAACTTCTTATAATATATTATTCTACTCCTCTATAATAGCTCTTTTAAAAGACTCTATACTTTTTAAACGTAATCCTACACCTAAATTAGTCTTTTTTTTTATTTAGCCTAGATTCTAAATAGCCCTATATACTTTCTATACGGGCTAAATCAGGGCTAT
The DNA here is from genome assembly GCA_030770415.1 of Pleoardoris graminearum. Taxonomy (NCBI): domain Eukaryota; kingdom Fungi; phylum Ascomycota; class Dothideomycetes; order Pleosporales; family Didymosphaeriaceae; genus Pleoardoris; species Pleoardoris graminearum. The sequence goes on along the minus strand of JASEKS010000001.1, from coordinate 257,340 downwards.
AGGCTTAGTAAAGAAAAAGTTTAATTTTATTATGTTTCAACTAATTTAAAACATCCGTTGTTTATTAAATAGGGGCGTTATTTTATTAAAATTGCTAACCTAAAATAATATTAATATAAAGTTTATTATTATATTATTATATTAAAAAATAAACTAAAAACTTTAATAAGTTACTTATTCTATATTATGTTCGGTTTAATTTCGGATATAAGGACTTTATTTATATAGTTTTTACTAGTATAAGAAATAAAAGAATTAGGTATTTTAATAAATACTAAATTACTTCTACCTCCTATCTAAATTATATCTTAAACTTATAGGGTAAGATCTCGGTCTATAAAATATTTAATATAATTACTATTAAAACATTAAAACTGTAACTTAAAAATATATAAAAAGTTATATATTTTAATAATTTAAAAAGTTAAAATAACTTACTTAATAATTGGCTAGTAGTCAGATCTTTACTAACTTTATTATTATCCCTTTTTCTATAATATTCCTTTTTAATTTTACTCCTTTTTATTACTAACATATTAGAAAATCTTATCTGTTTTAAATTTATATTTTTTATATTTTTTATATTTTCTTTAGCGTATTTTAATCTTTTTTTTTAAAGCGTTTTCCTTATTTATTATTAGTTTTTTTTATACTCTTATTAATAGAGTAATTTTCTTTTTTTAAAAATTATTCTAAAGATTTAATTATAATCTTTAAATTACTTTCTAATAGTATTTTTTATTTTCCTTTTTAGGATTTCTAGTTAAATTTTTATTAATAACTCTTTTTTCTTTATTAGATAACTTTTTAATTCTGTCTTGTTTAATCTTTTTTATATATTTATTATTATTATTTTTATTGTTATTTTTTCTATAGCGTTATAAATACTGTAGGGACGGTTTTTTAAAGCAGAAATAATAGTAGAAATAGAGATATTTGCATTTAAAAGTAAGTTAACTTTAGATTTAAATTTTGAAAGATTTGGCGCTATTTTAAGGAAATAGGAGTTTAGGTTTATAAAAGCTAAAAGAAATTTTAATATACTATAATATTAATAATATATTACGTAATTAGTAATTATATAAGCAAAAGCTAAATTTTTGCTTATTATATAATTTTATTATTAGATTACTAATATATATTAAAATTTAGGTTACGTAACCTACACTAGTCCTAAAAGGGTATAGCTAAAATTTTAGTTAAATATATTTACGAACTAAAAAGTTATAGAAGCTAGAAAAAGAGAATATATTAAGTATTATGTTTAGGTAATTTTAGTTTATTACACGTAATTAATAAGTAGTAACTAAAATTCTTATAAAATTCTTCGTAATTTTCTCTTTAAAACGCTATTATTGATATATTTTTATTATTATTAATTACTTGTATATAAATTTTTAAAACCGGTATCTTTTTTAATTAGTCTTTTTTTGGTCGCCCTACTGTAAGTGGCCTAGCTAAAGACTTACTAAAAATTTAATATTTTATATTATAATATCTTAACAATAACTTTATACTAATTTATAAAACTTTAAGTACAATCTCTTATATACGTAATATAGCACTTATTATAATATTAAAGTGTATAGTCTAGTAGTAATTAAAATTCTTTAAAAATATTTTTATTTTAACTCCTAAAATTTATATTTTAATAACTACTAGACTATATATTTTAATATTATAATTAGTACTATATTACCTATATAAAAGATTATATTTAAAGTTTTATAAATTATTATAAAATTGTTTTTAAGATATTATAATATAAAATATCGAATTTTTAGTAGATTTTTAGCTGGGCCACTTAATAGTACAGGCTACTTAATAATAAAATACGGTACTAATTTAGTTACTAATTAATAAACTACTTAAAATATATTATAGCTTTACTAACTACTATAGAGTTATTTAGTTAACTATAAAATACTAAATATATAAGTTATATTTTACGTTTATAGATTAGTACTATTTTATATTACTACAAATAAATTAAACTCTAGACTAAAATTAACTTTATAGTATTAGTTAACTAAGTATTTATTTATTACTTTAATTCTCTAGCTCAGCTTTTATAAAGAGATTTTAATAGTTTAGTATTTTATTATATATTATTTTTAAATAATAATATATCTTTTTAAATAAATAACGCACTCTATTCTCTAATTTTATTTATAAATAATTACGGTAGTATATTATTAAAAGACTTATAATTATATAAATCTTAACCGTTATCTTACTATAAATAGTTAATTTTGGACTAATAAGAAGAGCCTAAGTTATAATATTAATATTAGAAACTATTTAAGTAAAATAAAGCTACTAAGTTTTATATAAGTAATAAAATTATTATATTATATATAAAGAATTAAGATATATTACTAAACTAAGAAGCGTTTTTAATTTCTAAATTAGATCTCTACTTATATAAAAGCTTTTATAATACTACTTTTAGAATTTTTATATAGCTAGCTATAAATATAATTTTATAAAAATTTTATAAAAGACCTTTTAAGTTACTAGTAAATATAATATAAGAAAACTAATTATAAGTAGTTTTATATAACATAGATAATTATAACTTTATAGTAATATAATAATAGTAGTGTTTTTTTTAGAGCTTAGATTACTATTTAGTATAATATTATAATAGCTTCTAGACTATTTATATTTTTTTTATAAATATATTATTTTATACTTATTAATATTTAAAATATTATTTTATTAGTTATAAATATTTTTTATAATTAATAATATTATAACTTATCTAAAGTATAACTATAGTATTTTTACTATATATAAACTTTATAAAAAAGACTTTTACTATAAAAATCTAAACTAATAATAATAATAATAGTAAGATCCTTTATAGTCTTAAATCTAGTATAGTAAAAGTATATAATATTATTAGGTTTTAAACTATACTATAGTTATATTACGTATTATAATATAGAATTATTATATAATTAAAGTATATAGATATAATTTTTATAAATAACTTAATAGTATTAGTAACTTAGTAGAAAAATACGTAAATATATTTTTAATAATAATATTTTTCTTAAAAAGGCTTTACACTAAGGCGATAAAATAATTAAATAATTACTAAAAAAAAAAATTTAAGCATTAACAAAGTCATTAAATGGGAAATGTATAGGTCGGATGCTTAGTATTTAGTGGGCGACTCACTGAAATAGGCGACTCGCTGATGAAACACGTTACAGATTTCCTAAATACTAATACCAACCATGGCCAATACAATCCTATACCCGCTAGTCACATGCAAGGGGCAAACGTAGGCTACCAACCCGTATCTCTTGGGCTTCTTTGGACCCATGGATTTCCCCTTAGTTCACAAAATGGCTTGCAGCATCCAATGGACCAACTCTGGCGTCATGCCATCCCTGTGGACTTGTCCCAACTGGCAGCCTATGGGAGAATCTGGGCCTTTGCGCAACCGGTATCGTTCTACTCTCCGGATATAGCGCCGATGCAGCCGCATATACCCCAATACAATGCAAAAAAGAGGCGTAAATGGTATCACAAATTGCTATGTAAATCCGATGGAGAAGATAGTCCTTACAGAGCAGAAATCGGTGGGCCTCCCGTATTGTCTACGATGGATTTACTATTCCTCGCTTTTCCTCTCCCCAACATGGGTTATTTTCCGCCTTGGGACCACCAAGTTGCAGGGCTAATGTGCTCATGTGCGAGCCCCCGCTCTGGAATAGAAGTCTCCGAGCGCATTGATAATGTCCGCTCCCGCTGGTCCCACTATCCCAACGTCGTGTCCCTTGACCTTGATCTTCTCAAAGTCGCCCGCTTGCGCCCCAAAGCCCACACCTCCCAAAAGACTGTTCGGCGTCCTAAGCCCATTAACCTCAATATCAAAGAATCGGGAGCGCTGGTTTGGGGCTATCGGCTCGTTTGCTTGGGTATCCCCATCATTGCCCGAGGCGGAGACGTTTGGGGTGGCCGTATGCTTATCCGCATCCTCTTCCTTCGAACCGGTCATGGTGAATGGGATCACCTGCACTACGTTTAGTTAGCGAGATCATAACAGAGGCGGGTTTGTTTTCTCACTTTTGGAATCGATCGGGTTACCTGTTAACTCGTACATAGAATCTTCCCTATCAGCCTTCGCCATTTTCACGAAGAAATCAACTCTGAAGTCCTCCAAGGCTTTGCGACTCGATCCAGCCAGGCACAGGACAAGAGTCGTCTTCTCGCGTTCTAGTGCTGCAAATGCCTCGTTTATCTTTTTCTCGGTTTGCTTTTCGCCTAATATCTTCACTCGCCTCTTCCTCGCAGGCTGTGAAACTTTGGGTATTGTCTTCCGCAAAAGTTGGTTCAGCGTCTCGACTCTTTACGAGATGGCTTCAAGTGGCGCTTCGGCAACGATGGTAAGATGTTCCTGGTTGTCTTGGAAGTAGCGAATAGTTATGGATAACGATTCCAGTTGTTCGATGTAGGTTTGGAAGCGGGTCGGGGCGTGCTTGAGCTGATCGTGGAGCTCGAAGAGCGCTTCGGTTATCTTCAAAATGTAACCGACCAGCTGAGCACCGGCTGCTGCTGTACTTAACACGTCCATACATTGAGTATGAAGGCATGCACATACTCCTCCTTTTTTGAAACCCCTTTTGGTCGCCCTGAGCCACCACAGCCACACTACTTTGTTCGAATAATATACAAATATAAATATAACACGTCCATTTCTACGTGAGTCAGCTGCAAGGACACGCGTGTTGTTGGGTGGCAATGTTCAGTCGAGTCATAGGCCTGCAAAGCGCTCAAAGCGTTCGCTGACAGTGTCGGGTGGCAATGGAGATAACGGGTCCCCAGAAGACATGCGAGCAGACGTCGTTCTATCTATAGAACATGGCTTCATGCTCAACGTGTTTTTGTACCGAGTTATCCCGTGGCTTCGAGAAGCGGGCGAGGACAAAGCAACTGACATGGCTTAATGCGAAGTATAAATTGAAGTGAGATTTGTATGCCAAGGACCCGTGCCGCATGTACTTCGCCTCATAACTTGTTTGGGAGCTACGAGTTTATGCGAGACAGGCAGGGTTTGGAAGATATATAGGTAACTGGACTCTCAACGCGGCCAGGTCTCCGCTCGGTTTCAATATACGCGCGCGCAAGCCTAGCACATCGTATTGGAGCCATAACGTAGGGAGGGACTACAGTACGCGCGCGCGAGGGAGAACACAGAGGCTGGGCCAAGATTTTCGCCCGCTGTCCACATCATCGACCCCGCGGCCAGTGTTTATATAAGGCACAGGCTATACAGTACGTAACTACCCGTTATATAGGCTACTTTTACCTTAATTAGCGTTTCTTTAATTAATTAATTTTTTAATTTTACCCCTAAGAGTTTATGTATTTAATAAGTTATAAGTTTAGTATTTTTATATTTTATAATACTTAACGCCCCGCCGTAAGATAAAGTTATATATAAATAAAAAATAGTATTTTTATACCTATACTTATACTACTAATACTAGTATAGTTATTAATAGATATAATTATAAAAATAAACTAATACTTACTAAATATTAAATAGGGCACGTCTATAAGAGGAGTCTATTTAATTTTAAAATAAAAGCTATTACTGCTACTTATCCCCTATATAAAAAAAGTAAGCTAGTAAACTAGTACTAACGTATACTAACTAGTTAGTATATATATTACTATTTTTTAAGTAAAACTTTACTACTATAAGCTCTATATTAAGTTATTACCTCATAAAAAAGCTTTAGTAATTTTAAATATATATAAATTAATAAAAGTATTAAGTTTTAAAATACTATAGTACTAAACTATTACTAAAATTTTTAAATCTAAGCCTATACTTCTTAATACTTAATACTATATAATTTTTACTTTTACTATATGTAGAGTAGTTAATCTAGATAGATTCGCTAGTAATATAAAGCGTATAGATTATATAGCTATAATTATATAATTATATAATCTACACTAGCGCGCAGAACCCCTATTTAGCTATTATATAAATAGTAAAGAGGAGGGATAATTAATTAACGTATAACTATTATTATTTATTATTTCGTACTATTTCTTATTTTCTATAATATTACAGACGACTATTACTCTATATAAGTAAAATATAATTATTCTAATACTAATTAGTAGTTAGTTAATAAATTTATTTAACTACTCTATTACTAGTAATTAATTAGATTTTTTTACCTACTATATAAGTAGATTAATTAATTTATTTAACTACTTATTACTAGTAGTTAATTAGATTTCTTTATTTACTATAAATTAGCAAAGGCGTATAAAAAAGTTAAAGTATTATTAAACTTATACTATATAGAAATACTTTTATATATTACGCAACTTTTCCCCGTATCTATAAATAAAAGGGAGTATATTAAATTATATATTTTATTAAACCCTTATCTATATAAAAAATAAAAATAACCTTTCTTAAAACTAAATTATTTTATATAAATACGCTAGCACCGTAAGCTAGAACTATATAATTAATTATATATTATATAAACCGGACAATATAATAATACTAAAAAAAATATTTTGTATAAAAAAAGATAAAGAGCGTATAACAGAGATAGATCTAAATTTATTATAAAAAAAATATACTAATATCTCTATATAAATACTTAAAGACTAGACTAAGTTATAATACTAGATAAAAAATTTAAATATCTAAAATAACTTATTTACTAAATAACTTAATACGTACAGTAATAGATAGTAGAAAAAAATAATTATATAAATTACTTTTTAGTATTTTTTTTTTCTTTTATATATTATATTTTTTTACTTTATCGCACGAATGTTAAAAGAAAATTTTTTTTAAAGTATTATATTTAAAAAAAATAAAAGAACAATAAAAAAAAACTCTCTACTTTTTTTATATATCTCTAATCCCCCTCTATATTAAATAAAAGAAAAATAAAGGAAAAGATAAAAAAAATTTAAGTATAATACTTATACTAGGCTCTACGTAACTACTATATATAAAAACTATATATATTACTCTAGTATTCTGCTAATATATAATACTTTATAAAGAGTAAAAGTCTAGTATTACTACTATACTTTTATATATATAATTATACCTTTAAAACTTTATATAACTAAACTAAAAGTATACGGAAGTAGCCTTTATAGTAAATAATTTTTATAGTAAAAAGAGTTAAGTTAGTATTATTAGATAGAATAATATTTATATTATATAAAGGCAGCTAGTATACTATATACTTATTATTTTATAAAATATTACTATACGGAAGGAATTACACAGGGATATATATATATATTAATATAAAAAGCTAATAAAAATATTTTATTAGTAGCTATTTTAGTAGAAATAGTAATCTAGATTTATCTACTAAATATAAAAGCCTATATAAAAGTAAAGCTAGGTATAACTATAACCTATTATAATTATTATAGTTATTACTATCCGTACAGAATTAGAGCTATTTTAAAAGTTTTATTAAAAGTTAACTCTATATAAAAGAGAATAGTTAGAAAGTTAAAAAAAAAAAAATATCTAAAACTACGTACGGAGATAATAATAAATAAAATTAAAAAAAAAAATATTATAGAGAAAAAAAAGTTTTTTTTTATATATTACTATTCTATATATTTTTAGACTAACCCTCCTTAACTATTATATAATAACTCTTTACTTTTATTTATTATAATTTTACTCTTTACTTTCGCGTAATATATAAAGTTATTAACTTCTTACTTTAGTTTACTATAATTTTAATTAACGAGTAGTAGTATATTATACTATTTTATTTTTTATTATTATATAACGCGTAAATAACAGACCACAATTTAATTATATAAAAATATATTAAAATAAAAGGATACTCGTACGGAAAGTAGAAAAAGATATAAAAAAATAAAATATTTATATAGTATTACTACAAAAAGAAAAATTACTAGTATATATAGAGTAATTAATCTAAATAAATTTGCTAGTAATACCGAGCGTATAAATTATATAACTATAGTTATATAATTATATAATCTATACTAGCGCGCAGAACTCCTATTTAGCTATTATATAAATAGTAAAGAGAAAGAATAATTAATTAAAATATAACTATTATTATTTATTATTTTATACTATTTCCTATTTTCTATAATATTACAGATGACTATTACTCCGTATAAGTAGAGTATAGTTATCCCAACATTTACCTTATTAAAAAGGTATAAGTTATATAAGAACTAAATACTAAATACTTTTAATATTATAAAAAAGCCTTTAATAAACTATTTAAAAAATTATTATTATTAAATAATTAATACTAAAATAGTACCTAAGTATCTAACTTCTATTATATACTTATAAATTTTATTATTAAATTATCTATTATACTAAAGAGCCCGTTCTCTATAGTATACAATTATAACTTATTTAGGCTAGTGGTATATACGCCCTTTAGCGCCTATTTTAGCTAAAATTTTTAAAATATTTTTTTACTAACTAAAACTTACTACTTTAATACTTTTAATTCTAAAAGGTTAGCGCTTTTTAAGTAAGTTATAAACTAAAAAACTTTTTATTTTACTAAAAAAGAGCTATTATACTTTTCTTTTAAATTTTACTATAAACTAAAATAATTACGCGCTAAGTAGTTTAAAGAGCTATCTTTTATAACTAATAATTATAATAAATAATATAAAGAGCGCAGCCTAAGTTCTTATAATTTAATAAAAAATAATTATAATAAATAATATTACTATTCTATCTAAGTTAGAAAACTAGTTAAAATAATATTACGCTATCTATAACGCCTTAAAGCGTTTTAGTTTTACTAATATTATCTAACTATATAAAAAAATATCTTTAAGGAGATTCTACTCTATAAACTTATAATATAATAAAATTTAAATTTAAAACCTAAAATAGTATATAGTAGTTTTAGTTATTTAGTAATATTATTATTATATTAGTGAAAATATTATTAATAAAATATAGATAACTAATAACGCCTATAACTTATAAGTTTATATTAATTACTTAAATACGTCTATCCCTACGCCTACTTTAAATAAAATAAAATATAATAATAGACTATTAATTACAAAACTTTTTTACGTTACTACTATTAATAAAGTAATAAAAGCGCTTACTTAATAATTTATCCTATAACGCAGCGCCGTCTTCTAGTAAAAAAAACAAGCCTATTTATTAGTTAAATATAATAATAAAAAATTTTTTATGTTATAAATAGACTTTAAAAAGCCTAAACGTAACTGAAAATACTTAACTCTATTTATAAAATAGCTAAATTAATATTTATTAATTAATTTTTTACTAAACTACTATAAACTTTTAGTATCTTTTTTACTATATTTTACTAAATTTACTAACTAATATCTATTTAAGACGTAGCCAGCGAAATTTTTAAACTTATTATTACATTTAATAAAATAGTTAGAGTAGTAAAAAGGGATAAGTAAGCTTAAATTATATTTTAAGTTAATATTACTATAGTAGCCTATAACAGACATATTATAAGTAATAGAATAAAAGTTTAAAAATACTTATATAAATTATATAATTACTATAAAAAGTCTAAATATTTTAAAGATAAGTACTAAAAGTTTTACCTAAAACTAAAAAAAAACTTTAACTTAAACAAGCGTAAACGTAAAGACGATTAACTAAATTTTAATAAATTTATACCTAACCAACTAGCGAATTTTATTGCCTTTTACTTAGGTTTACTTACTGAGTATATTACCTACTTTATAAATACTTTTAAAGAAAATAACTTACTATAAAAACTATATATAAATATAATAGTTATTACTCTTTTAGCTATCTCTAACTCAGTTATTTTTAAAAAGCTTTTTAAATATTAGGTACTTAGTACCGGCGTAAACCTATATACTTATAATAAATAAAATTATTTTATATCTAAAATACTACGTTCCTATTATCGTACTAAAATTATTAATTTTATAATTATTATTTATTTTAAAATAATAAATACTATAAGGATTTTTTATACTATAAATAAGAAACTAAAAAATTTACTATTATTTAATATAAATTTTAGTCTATTTTGTCTATTTAGAGTTATCTCTTATAATAAGGTAAAGAGCTAAAATATTTAGTTTTTAATTATTAATAACGGCTTTATCGTATACACTTTACTAAAAAATATTAATATTAATAAATTCTATACACTATACTTATCTAAAAAAATTAATTTTTTATTTAATTCTACCCCTACGCCCCTAACGTATAAGGCTATGAATAGATATAATAGTAAAATAATTATACTTTTTATATATATAATTAAAAAGTAATAGTTATAGTTATAGTATAATTACCTAAAATACTTTAGTAAAACTAGACTTTACTAGTTATTTAAAATAGTTTATAGTATATACTTACTTTCTAATACTTATTTTTATAAAGCCTATTTTAAAAGTAAAATATATAAAATATTATAATTTTATACTAACTAGTATACTAAGCGTAAACTAAAGTTTCTTTATATTAACTTAGTAGAACTGTTTAGAGTACTTAGCTATAAAAAAGCTAAATACTAGCTTATTATTATTAATAACTGTATTAGCTTTACATTTATTAAATATCTTAAAATAAAAAATAAGTAGGCTAGCGCCCTTTTTTAATAGCTTAATATATATAAGCGTTTTAAATTACGCTGTTATTATCTACGCTTAAACTAAGTAAGTAAAAATATATATATTCCCTGTTATATAAAATATATAAATAGAAAAATTTATTTAAAGTTTATTATTATAAACTAGTACTAGTAAAACGGTATAATAAAAATTACTAACTATATAATTTTAAAACAGGTATAAACTACGCTATAGGCTACTAATTTATTAAAATTATACTAGCCCTTTATTATTAAGCCTATAGATTACATCTATAACCTAAATCTATATAACTAGTATAATAAAACGCTGTATAAGATATAGTATAATATAAAACTAAATATATTTTACTTTAAACAGGTTAAGAGTTAATATTGTACGTACTTAGTTATTACTAAAAGCTAATTAATAATAAAATAATAAATTACAATTTTTTTTAGCTTTAAAGGCAGCTAAATCTATATTCTACTAAAAAATAATTTATAGATAATTTATAGCTTTAATGTTATATTTTATAAATATTTTTTTAGTTAGCTCTACGTTTAATCTATTAGAGCTTTTTTACTTAATTATAGGAAAAGAAAACTAGTAAAAAAATTATAATAGTTAAATAAATAAGTTTATAGACCTACTTGTATGAAAATTTTTATTAAGTAGCTACTAGTTTAGTTACTAGACCTGTTAGTTTTTTTAGGCATAATTATCTTTTTATAGCCTACTCAGCTATAAAAGCGCTAATTCCTAATAAATAAGTATATAATATATATATATTTGTATATTAATCGAACAAATAGTGTGGCTGTGGTGGCTCGGGGCGACCTAAAAGGGGGTTCGAAAAAGGAGGAGTATGTGTATGCCTTCATACTCAATGTGTCGAAAAAAACCTTCTACTCTAATTATAAATAAAATAGTAGACTTTACTAATTTAGCTATAAATAAAATAAGACCTTATAATCTAGTCTAAAATAGAGCGTAACCTCTTATATATATAGTATCTTTAGTATTACTTATAAAAATATATAATAGCTTTTTTATTAAAGAGTTTTAGTATATAATTCTTTTATTACTAATTTTTAATTATATAACTACTACTAAAAGCTAGCGTAGTTTAATACCTATTAAATCTAAAATAATTATTACTAAATTTAGTAATATAATACTAGCTAATACCTCTAAATTTATACTTATACTAATAGCTTTACTACTAAGTATAATTATAAATACGCCTAATAATATCTCCTTAAAAAAAGCTATTTAATAAAACGTTTACCTATTACCCTAAACTACGTATATTATTATACATAAATAAAGATTAACTTAATTTTATTAGTATTTAAATACTATAATAAAAACTACAATAGCTAATATTATTTTATTATTACTATAATTAAAATTTACTTACTAACTACTAAACTATATAGTAAGCTACGTAGTTATAAAAAAGTATAAACAAATCTTTAGTAGAAACGCTAGGTTAAAGTAATAAAATAAAAGCTTTACTTTCTTAAAACTAATAAAAGTTAAATACTAATACCTTATAGTAATTAGTAGATACTTAAAGGTAAATAAGTATATAAAATTAAATATAACGTTTTAGGTAAAATTATTTACATTAAAGCGTATTATATTATTTATAAATTAAGATAAAAATATAAAATAAATTATAATAAAACCTTTATTTTATTAAACTCATAAACTATAAAATATTTTTTACTATTACTACTACATTAAATTTAAAAATATAATAAATAAATATTAAAACAGCTTTTCACTATAGTATAGTTAAAAAAAGATTTACGTTAAATAGTCTACTAGTATAAATAATTTTAATATAATATATAAACTTAATAGAGCTTTCTATAGTCTAAAGTAGTTTTTATATATTTAGTACTAGACTTTTACTATATATTTATACTTTTTTAGATTTAAGCCTTTTATAAATAATTTTAGAGTTTTTATATATAATAATATATTTATTACTATCTACGTTAATAACTTACTTATTATAAAGCCGTTTATAAAGAGTATTAATATTATTAAGCGTACTCTAGCTAAGTACTTTAAAATAAACGACCTAGAGAAGTATAATTTTTATTTAAATATATAAATTTATTATAATTACCGCTAGCGTATTATTTGTTTTAATTAAATATCTTACTACTAAAAATTTTTTAATAAATTTAGTTTTATAAACTAGCGCCTATTATTATACTTATAAATTTTAATATTTATTAAGTACTACTATAGAAAAGTTTTTTAGTAATAGTAAAAAACTATTAATAGTTTTAAAAGACTATTAGTTTATTTATATATCTAATACCAAGTATTTACTTAAATATAGTCTTTATAGTATTATATTTTAGTTATTTTATAGTAAATTTTAATTTAATCTATATTACTACTATTAAGTAGGTATTTTACTATCTTAAGGGTATAGTAAATATAGAGCTTATTTTTAAAACTCTTTTATACTTACTATAGGGCTGTACTAACGCAGATTAAATTAATAATATTATTATATATTACTCTATATTAAATTATTTTTTTAATTTAGGCTCTAGCGTACTAAGTTAGTTATTAAAATAATAATTAATTATTATTTTATTCTCCTATAAAGCTAAATATATAGTTATAACCTAAAGAATAAAACAGTTAATTTAGTTATAAAAGCTACTTAAAGAGCTATAAAATTTTACTAATAATATAGTAACTATAGTAGTCTTATATAATAATAATTAAGGGACGTTAACTCTAGTAAAAAATCCTTAATTTTATACTTATATTAAGTATATTAATGCCTAGTATTACTTTATTTAAAAATAATAGAAGGCTAACTATATAAATATATATTATATTCCTACTACTAACTAAATAGTAAATAGACTTACTAAAGCCCTATTAAAATTTATTTTTTTAAAGTTCTACTGAGCTCTAGGGCTAAAACTATACTAAAATTAATAAAAAAAAATACTAGTATATACTCGCCTACTACGTCGTAGTATAAAAATAAATAACTATTTATTTTACTAGTTATAATATAATACGTTTTAAAAAAGATAAGTAAAGAGTATAATTTACTTTTACTAAACAAATTAATTATAACGGGGATTATCTAAGTCTATCTAGATAATAAACTAATTCCGTTATACGGTTAGTAAAGACTAAAAGTTTTAGAATAGTGTTAAGTTATAGAAGTTTTAAAAATGTTAATAGTTTTACTGTATAATAGAATTAATAATACTATTTCTTAAAGTAATTAGTTATTACTATATATTTATACATATAAGCTAGCTTTATATAATCTATAACTTTATAGTTTTATAAAGTTATAAAGTTATAAATCTATTACGTAATTTTGTTATATATTTATATAACTTTATTATATATTTATATTATGGTCTATATTTAACTTATAAATATAATCCCCTAAGTTATTTTTTATAAATTTTTATTATAATTTCTATTAATTGTATAATATTATTACGGCGTAGTAGCCGTAATACTACTTTCTCCTTTAATACTCTTATTTTAAGAATTACTTAGGAGTTAAGACTAAGCTATATTAATAGGGTAAACTCTATTAAGTTTAGCGTAGTTATAGTCCTCTATATTTTTTTATAAAATACTTAAACGTCTTACGCTTATAAATAGAATTTATTATTATGATTTTTTTATAATACTATACTTTTATTATTTTCGACTTAATTTTTTTTATATAATGTTTTCTTGTAATACCCCTAAGCAGCTTATTTATAAAACTTATATTTATTTTAATATCTATAGTTTTTATAACGTAAATAGTATTTTAGTTTTAAAAAGTATATACCCTTTAATATTATATATTTATAGGCTTACTACTTCTAGTATAATCTACTAATTATTTATAAGTTAAAATCTAAGCTAAACCTACCGCAGTAGAGTAAGAGTAAAAATAAATTTTAAATAAGGTTATAGCTATAGTTAAATAGTTAGTAGCTATTTATACTAAAGTTATACGCCGTTAAAAGTAGAAGCAATTTTTTTATAAGTAAAAAAATACTTAGTTAGTACTTTTTAAGGAAAAGTTAAATTAGGAAAAAGTAAAATTAAGGACTACTAGTTAATAAAATAATTCTAAAAAGAAACTCTTAGTAAATACTCTAAATAGTATTTATACCTTTATTAATTAAAAAATTTTTTATAGTTTTTTACTAAGTATTTTAGAAATAGGTCCTCTATTTCTAAATTTTCTTCAAAAAATTAGTTTGGGCTGAACTCCTTTAGTTTTTTAAAATAAAATAAAAATTTTAAGTTTTTACGTATTGCTCTGTTGGTTTTTTTATTTATTAAGTTTTAACTATTTAACTTTATAGTAGTTTCGTCTGTTTATAAATTAATAGCTTATAATACTATCTACTTTTTATTATTATTATTTTTTATATATATTAGTTTTATAAACCACTAGTTTAGTATTCTATAAAGCTTTTTTTAGTAATATAATATAAAAAACCGGGTATACCTTTATACTATTAGGTAGTTATAGTTTAAATATAACTAAAGTAATTTATTTTAAAATTTTATATAGGCCTATTTTAAGGTAGTCTAGTTTATCTAAAGGTTATATACTAGTAATATTTTTTTATAGTAGCTAGACTTTTTTTCCCTTTTAAAAATAGGCAGAGTTTTATATTTTTAGTTATAATATTTACCTATTTTTTTTATAAAAAGATAGTATCCTGTTAAAGTTATATATAAAATAACTTTTTAGGCTTATACTTCTTCTTTTATATTTCATAATTTTATTATTTTAAATACTTAATACGTCGCAGAATTAAATTTATAATTTATAAAAAAATAATATAACTCTAATTACACTATTTTATAAATTATTATAAATAAACTAAACTATTAAGAGTAGTCTCGCCTAGTTATTTTATTAGTAGTTTAAATAATATTTATAGTACTATTTTATAGTTTGTTTATATATTTTATTTATTTATTTATTTATAAGTAGTAGGCTATTAATATATTATATTTAATCCCTATAAGGGAGACTAATATTAACTATAACTTAAACGTAAATTAGATAATTTTATTTATAATAATTTTATTTAAAGTACTATATTAGACGACTACTTTTAAGACAAATCTAAAAATAACCTATTTTATACTACTTTGTTACTAATATAGGATAAGATAGATATATTTTATAATTTTTTTTATAATAGTTATAATTTTATTATACTTAATTTTACCATCTAGATTTTTAAATTTTAGTAGTTTTATTATAAAGTCTATTATAACTATGTTTTAGGGTTGTCTAAAAGTCTTTACTAATTAAAAATATCTATATAGGACGTATTAATCTAGTTTATATTAATAATAATATATATAGTCTTATAATATCTTTATTACTATTTATCTAGCTTAGGGAAAATAGTAATGTTTTATAAGTTACTTTAGAGTTTATATAATTTCCTAGTATTTATATATTAGTATTTTATAAAATTATTTTATAGATTTTTGTTATATTGTTATAGGAATAAAAGTTTATTTAAAAATCTTATATATTTTATTTTTAAAAGTTATTCTATTAGATAGATAAATAAACTTATCTTTACTCATTACTATTTCTTTTTAAATTTATTCTAAGTATTTATTTATTTATATTTTAGTTATTACTACTAGTTTAGGTATATTATAGATAATTATACTATTTCTATTAAAATATAGTAGTATCCCTAATACTTTTATCTTATTTTAAAAATTAGGCCTTTAGCTTAGGGCGTCTACTCGTAGGTTTTTGGTTCTTTTAATATAAATAATTTTAAAATTAAATATTACTAAGTGCTCCCCCTATTGTATCTATTAAAGGCTTAGTTTTTTAGTTATTATAAACTTTATAAAATTTTTATAGTGCCAAAAAATAGGTATTTAAAACTTAACTTTTTAAAAGTAAAACCTTTATTCTTTAAAGGTAGAAACTATAATAAGTATCTTTTTATTATAGATTTTATAATTTAGTTTTACTATTATTATTTTTTATAAGTAATAGGCTACTACATATTTCGTGTTATTTTTTAATTTTTTTAGCTAAAGTATATTCTAACTGTAATATTAAATACGTTAGTATTTAAAATTATTAAATATTTTAGATTAAAAATTTGTAAGATAGATTCCTTTAAAAAGTTTTATATTAATTTTTTTAGAGATTATTTATATTCTACAGTTTATTTAAAAGAAATGTATTTTTTACTAAACTATATAAAAAATACTATAATTTTTATTTATTATAGTATAAATTTTTTATAAAAATAATAAAATCTAAAAAAGAATTATATATTTATAAAGTATTTAGGCTTTTCCTAGTTTACAATTTCTTAGATTTTTAAAAGTTTAATCTTTATTCTTCTTAGTTTAGTAATAAAACTTAAGTAAATAATACTAGTAATATAAAATTTTTAGTTTTATAGTTTTAAGTAAAGCTTAGTTTTTTTATTTTTTAAAGTACCTCTTATATGTACTATTTATACTTTTCTTTCTCTATTAAATAAATAAAAATATTATTTACTTAGGCTATCGCGTGAATTTTAAGATACTTTTTTAAAATAATATTTATTTTTTATTAAAAGACAGCTGAGGCGTTTATAAACCTAAATAGTATTATAATATATTTAAAAAGTCTATACTTAGTTTTAAATACTATCTTCTATTCTTTACCTTTTTTTATTTTAATTTAGTAGTAGGCGTTTTATATATTTCATTATACAGGGGAGTGACACAAAAAAGGGCAAATTAAAAAAAACTAGTTTTTTAAACTTATATAGTTTTATTAATATTAAGTATATTAAATTAAAGATTATATTACGTAATAAAGACAGTCTAAAAATATTATATAACAAAACCTAATTAGACTTAGCGTATTTATAGTCTTAATTATTTAGCCTTAAACTTAAGAATTTCTCTATACCTAAGTTTACCTAATTATAACTTTTTTACTGGGGTATAAAATTAGCTACAAAATATATATATATTATTAATCTCTATATATTATGTATAATTAAAATATAAGATATAGTTACTTATCTAAATATTTAGTATTTTAAGTTTTAAAGTTTTAGGCTAAGGTTAGAGGATAGAGACGATTTTTTAAAAAGTTAATATTTAATTTATTTTTAAAAATTTAAAATTGTATATAGAGTAGTTAACCTAAATAGATTCGCTAGTAATACGGAGCGTATAGATTATATAGCTATAGTTATATAATTATATAATCTACACTAGCGCGTAAAACCCCTATCTAGCTATTATATAAATAGTAGAGAGGAAAAGAATAATAATTAAAATATAACTATTATTATTTATTATTTTATACTATTTCCTATTTTTTATAATATTATAGACGACTATTACTCTATATAAATAAAGTATAGTTATTTTAACACTAATTAGTAGTTAGTTAATAAATTTATTTAACTACTTTATTACTAGTAGTTAATTAGATTTCTTTATCTACCGTAAATTAGTAAGGGCGTATAGAGAGGTTAAATTATTATTAAACCTATACTATATAAAAATAATTTTATATATTATACAACTCTTCCCCGTATTTATAGATAAAGGGGAGTATATTAAATTATATATTTTATTAAACCCTTATCTGCATAAAAGATAAAGATAACTCTTTTTAAAGTTAAACTATTTTATATAAACGCACTAGTACTATAAGCTAAAATTATATAATTAATTATATATTATATAAACTAGATAATATAATAGTACTAAAAAAAGCTTCCTCTATAAGGAAAGGTAAAAAGCGTATAATAAACATAGATCTAGATTTATTATAGAAGAAATATATTTAAAAATATAATATCTCTATACGAGTACTTAAAGACTAAACTAAGTTATAATACTAGATAGAAAATTTATATATTTTAGATAACCTATTTACTAAATAACTTAATATATATATTAGCTGCATTATTATAAGACTTTATATAGAGTAAAAGAATAGCTAAAGCCTAATTATTTTATACTATAATTTATTTACTAAGTAAAACTATAGCTACTTTATATTACTAGAATAAGTATTTTAAAGAGAACTATTAGGAATTTTATAAAATAAGGGCGTACAACCTTTAGTAGATAAATATAAAAAAATACTATAAAATTTTATATAAACTCTTATTTAAATTATAAAAAAATATTAAGAAGTTAAAGACTTCTATACAAGATTAAAAAGTTTAATAAAAAGCCTAATTATTACTATAGAATAACCTATATAAAAGCTATTAAACTTAAACCTCTAAGTTTCTAGCTAATAACTAAATATTTTATATACTCTAGCTACACCTTCTATATAGTAAAGAAGTTAACTATTATAATATATATTATATAAGTAATTAATTCTACTATACTAGTATTACCTAAAGAATTATAAGTTTATATTATATAAGTATAGATATAAACTATATAAACCTAAATAACTCTAAATTTTATATAGTTTATATACCCTAGTACCGCCTCTAGATATATATAATAATAAACTATAATATTTAATATATTTACTATTATATAATTTTAGGATATTACTATTTCCCCTAAAAACTAGTTATAGAATATTAATAATTAGTTATTTATTAATTTTTTAGCCTTTATACACTACTTACTAAAATTTAATATTTTAATTTTTACCTATATAAGATATACTACTAAAAAAGCTTAATTTATAAAAAATAATTATATTCTAAAAAATATAAAAGAAGGTAAATAATTATACTAGTCGCCTATATAATATTTTAACTAATAAGACTTATATCTTTATTAAGCTTTACTAGAAAATTAATATTTAAGAATTATAGTACACTATTATTTTTTTAAATATATTAAAGGATTATATAGGCTAGTTTTACTTATATAATATTAATTTAAGATACTTATAAAAATAGTTATACGATAAATTAAACTACTACTTTAATATATATATTAACTATAATTAGTATTAGACTAACTAGACTATTATTACTTTTATATAATTTAAGTAAAAAAACCCTAATAAAACTCCGCACAAAGCCTTAGAGGTAATAATTAATAAATTAACTTTAGTATAGAAAGCTTTAGGCCTTTAGTTTAAAAGAGAAGTACTACTCTATATAATAATTATACGAGTATATAAAGGCTAATTAAAACTTAAATAGGCTATATTTTTAATAAAGCCTACGTATAAAGGACTACTAAGTAATTTAAAATTTATATTATAAATTAATATAAATTACTAATATATATACTATATTTAATTATAGGTATTATATAAGACCTTCTATATAGACTAAAGATATATTAATAATAAGAATAGACCCCCCTAGCGCTAATAATTCTAATTTTATATATAATAATCTTTTTAAAGATCTAGAAGTATAACCCTAGTAATAAAAAAAAAGTATTTTATCTACTATAAAAAAAGATATTAGTTATTAAACTATTTTATACGAGATAAGGTTTAAGCACGTAACTAGTATATTATAATATATAAAAACTTTTATAAGAAAATACCTTTTTAAGGTAATATTACTCTCTATATTTAAGACTTCAAAGAATTCTTATATAATAATATAAAAAAATTAGAAAATAAGACTATATCTAACTTTAGTCCTTAAAAAAAAAAAAGTAATTTAATATTTTACTACTGCCTTATTCCTCTATTATATAATAGTAAAAGATATATTCTCTATAAATAAAAGAGAGATAGCTAAATAATTTACTTTTAAAGAAAAATACTATACGCAGTACTAAGGCGAACTCTAAAATATAAGTATAATTAAATTTTTAATAGTTAGTAAAGGCTAGTTTAAAGTATATATTTATAAGAACTTTAGTATAAAAATTAATTAAACTTTAAAAAAAACTATTATTAGCTTTAGAGGTAATATACTAATATATACTTTTAGAACTATATAGATTAAAAACCTAATTAGTATAGTAATTTACTATATTTTAAATATACTAATACTCTTTTTATTATTTCTAACAGATACTAATTGTATAAAAGTATATTTTAATAATATATTAAACGTTATTATACGTAAAAATAGTATAACAGTTTTAGTTATACGTAAATAAAAATATTTATTTTTTAATATAAGCTATATAGAAGCTATTTTATTCTTTACTAAAAAAAAACTTTATAGACTTTATAAACGCTTTAAATACTTTTATATAGAATAACTTTATAAGCTACTTTATAATATAGGCTATAAAATTAATTTTACCGTACTAAAGTAGATTTAAAAGCTATATTATTACTACTAAATATATAGAGTAGCTTTATATAAATTTAAATTCTCTATCAAAGATAATACCTATTTTAACTATAAAATTATTATTAATATTATATATATTAGTAACCGCGGTGTCCTCTATATTATTAATTTAAAAATATTATTTTAGACTACTACTTTTCTTAATTTAATATCTATATAAGAGGTATAGGCAGCTTTTATATAATACTAGATTAATACCTACTAAAGTTCTTTAGATTTTATTATATATAATCTAGACACTAATTTTATATTAAAAATGTTTAAGAATAGCGTATAAATTATAGGAGTAGAGTATTACTAAATACTAGTAAAAGCTTACTAAGTAGTTAGTAAGATTAAAAGAGTATACGGCCTATTATAGTAAGTTTTTAATATTTTAAAAAATAAAATTAGATATTATACGAGTAATAAAAATATTTTTTAAATAGTTATAAAAGTACTAAATAATACTATAGGCCTAGATAGCCTTATACCGACACTTCTTATCTTTAGCACCTATTTAAAAATTAGTATAATATTTTTACTATTACTAAATATTATTATATAGGCTAATACTATCTATAAAGCTTTAAGGGCCCTATAGACTAATTATATAAAGTTTATACTAAGTTGTATAATTAATATATATAATAAATTAGATCTATAAAAGACTCTATCCCTTTTTATTAGATTAGAAGTTTTAATTTAAAAAAAAAAGGATAAATAGGTCTGTACGTACTATAGTTAATTAATAAACTAAATATTATTATAAACTTAAAAAATAGCCTACTAACTATATAATAAATATATATAAAACTATACTATTGTAAATCTTTTTTATATAATAACCCCTTAGCTACAGAAGAGGAGGATATAATTATATAATTTAAACCTAAAAAGCTAAGAAAGTAAGATTGCCTAAGAAAGAACTATATAGTAGAAACTTTTATAACCTAAAAAAAAAAGTTTAATTTTATACTAGTAATAAAGCTATACTAGAATAATATTATTATAATACTTAAAGCCCTATTTAAGGAATCTAATTATATAGAAATTAATTCCCTTATTATAAGTAATATTTTTAAACCTATTATGTATAATCCTACTATTTATATAAGCCGTATATTTAATCTTAAAATAGTATAAAAAGTTAAAAATAAAGATATAGTTCTGTATAAGAAATCCTGCTATATACTTACTAGCTATTTTAATAATAATAAATAGTCTATTTTTATATGGTTACTAACTATCTAAAAAATAAACTAAAAATTTATTTTAGTTTTAGGCGTAACACTCCTTAAATTATATAGTATAAAGTGTAAATTATATAATATTACTTAGGCCTATATATAATTTAAGGACTTATTACTCTATATACTATATATAAAACTCCTAAAAGACATAAACTACCTTTTTTTTTTTAGTATAATCTTCTAAGTCGTATAGTTTTTATATAGTATAGCTAAATTAAGTCTATATTAGTTTAAAATATACTATAACTACTATACTAAAAGGCTAAAGATATTTCCCTTTATATATAATCTATACTTACTTATAATAAAAAAAGAAGTAGAAACTTTTAGCTTAATAGGTATATAGATAGATAATACTTTAAGTATTATTTTATCTACTTTCTCTAATAGAAAAAAAGATAAACTATAAGCTATAGAGTTTTATATAAAAAATAAATTATTTTTTTCTACGTATAAACCTCTAGAGTTTAATAAAATAAATATTACCCTAAAGGGAAATAGGATAATTACTATAATTTAAAAAAAAATAGAGTAAAGGCCTCTATATAATAGATCTAACTAATTTAGAGGCTTAATAGTAGTATATTAAATAATATATAAAAGGTATATATATTATTTCTATTTATTAACTAAAAATTATATTTAACCTCTATATAGTTATATAAATAAGAAAGCCTACTATATTAGAAGTAAAGGTACTAAATAAGAGAATTAAGTAATAGATTAAGAATATAAAAAAAAAAATCTTATATATTCTACTAGACTTTTAACGTACAAAACTTTTTATCTTTATAAATAAATCTTTTATAAATAACTAAGATTTTAGCTTATAGTTTAGATACCTTATTATTTTTAAAATTAAAAACTATATAGACACTAAGTTTACCGTACGTAGTAATATTATTTATTAAAACTTAACTATATATAAATAAGTTACGCGAAGTATCCTTACTAGTAAATTATATAAAATAGTTATAGGCTTTAATATAGCTATTACTCTTAGTACTACTATTAATAAAATCTTTTATATAATTAACCTTCTACTAGCCCCTATAGTAGTTTATACAAATTTAAAATTTTTATATAATTATTTTATTAAGCTTAGTACGATAAATAAAAAGAAATTTATAATAGATATTATATTTTTTTACTAATTATATAAGAACCGCAAAATCTCTAAAGTATAATAGATAGTAGAGAAAGATAATTTAATAGATACTTTTATAAAGAATAAACTAAATAGTTCTCTTATATAATTAATATTATTTAATACCCTCTTTTATAGTATTAAAGCTTTAGTTAATAGACTAAAGCTCGTATAAGAAGCTTAATAAGATATTTTATACATTTTTTATATTTTAAATTAGATATCCCCTATTATATAAAGTACTTTTTAATATATTTCTTTTCTTTTATATATTATATCCTTTTTACTTTATCGCACGAAGGTTAAAAGAAAAACTTTTAAAAAAAATATAAGAGGATAGATTATTCGTACGGTATTACTATAAAAAGAAAAATTACTAGTATATATAAAGTAATTAATCTAAATAGATTTACTAGTAATATAAAGCGTATAAATTATATAACTATAATTATATAATTATATAATCTATACTAGCGCGCAGAACCCCTATCAAGCTATTATATAGATAGTAGAGAGGAAAAGAATAATAATTAAAATATAACTATTATTATTTATTATTTCGTACTATTTTTTATTTTTTATAATATTACAGACAACTATTACTCTGTATAAGTAAAATATAGTTATTTTAATAAAAATAATAAAAATAAATAGAACTATATAAAAAACTTAAAAATAGTAAAAGTTTATAATTTATAGTTATATTACGTTAGTAATAGTCTAAAAACTTTTTAAATAGTAAATATATTAAAATAAATCCTTATAAATATTATTACTTCTATAAAATAATAAATATTTAAAATTTTACTATTTCCTAAATTGGCTAGATAAATTTTAAGTATATATTATGTAATTATAATACTATATTATTACGCTTTAATTACGACTAAAATATTAAAAACTATAGTTATAATTATAAAAAATATTATTTAGGTAATATAAATAAACATATTTATAGATTTTTACAATTTCTTAATTTTAATAAAATATAAAATAATTCTATAAAAATATTATTAATCTATACTAGAATTTTATATATGTATAACACTTAGGCATTAGTAATATATATATATTTTATAGCTAATTTTATACCCTAGTAAAAAAGTTATAATTAGGTAAACTTAGGTATAGAAAAATTCTTAAGTTTAAGGCTAAATAATTAAGGCTATAAATACGATAAACGTAAATAGTTTTTATTATATAATAATTGTAAACCCTCTTTATTATATAATTTAATTTTTAATTTAAAACACTTGATATTAATAAAGCTATGCAGGTTTAAAAAAATAGTTATTTTTAATTTGCCCTTTTTTGTGTTACCCCCCTGTATAAAAATAACTACGTTTTATAGTTAGTTCTATATATCTATTGTTAATAATAATAGGTAGCGGTTATTAATTATAATATTATTTATTTTTTAAAAGTTAATATAGAGTTATAATTCTATATTCTCTCTTTTTTTTTATAAATATAACTCTATAGGCTACTAATAAAATTAAGAATTAGATATACTCCTTTTTAAGGTTATTGTTAATATAGTTTTTAGTTATTTCTATTTTTTATTTTATAATTTTATATACCGGTTTCTACGTTAGCTATTTTTTAAATTATAGTTTTATTTTACAAGGGGGTGAACAAAAAAAAGACTAATTAAAAAATATTAGTTATTTAATATTATATAGTTCTATTAATATTTTATATATAAAATTAAAAATTATATTATGTTTTAGAGAAAATTAAACAAAATTATATATTAAAACCTAATTAGGCTTAGCGTATTTACAGCCTTAGTTATATCGTCTTAAACTTTAAAGTTTTTTTAGTCTTAACTTTAGCTATTTATAACTTTTTAACTAGCCTATAAAATTAGCAATAATATATATATATATTACTAATCTTTATATATTATACCTACGTAAAATTTAAAATATAGTTACGTATCTAAATATTAGGTATTTTATATTTAAAACTTTAAGCCTGAGTAAAGAGAATATAGACGTTTTATTAAAAAGTTAATATTAAATTTATTTTAAAAAATCTAAAATATTAAAAGTATAAAAAACTATATAACAAACGTAAAGATACTATAATTTTATATATTATAATTAAATTAAATTAGTAATAGCGTAAAAATCTTTTATAGTTGTATTAACATAAAGTCGTATAACTTTTTATATAGTAAAGATAATAAAATAAAATTTATTTACTATATTACGTTATATAAGGTACTAAATTTTGAATATTTTACGATTACCTAAATAGGTTAGACTAATTTTAAGTATATAGTATCTAATAATAATAATATATTATTATACTTAATAGTCCGACAGGTTATAACAGTAGTGCTTATTAATAGGTTTATAATAAAATAGAGACTTTTATTTCTTTTTAGTACTAACTACCTATTTCCTTTATACTTAAACTATTATATATTATCTTATCTATACTTATAGGTATTTTATAACGCTCCCCTTTTTACTTCTTTATATATTATTACTACGTTTATTATATTTGTCTATTATATTTACTAGTCGTGTTTACTATCTTATATATAGCTCTTTTTATATTATTACTAATATTGTAATATCGCGGTAAGATACCCTACAGCTTATATTACTAGCTTATAAAGCTCTTTAAAATAAAGGATTTATTCTCTTTTACGTATATATATTACGGCTCTATAGTACTTTTTTTTATAAAACTAATTTTTACTCTTTAATTTTAGAATTTAATAATTTTTAGCTTATTTTTTCCTCTATAGTTATAAGTCTAGTATTTTAGAAGTAAAAGAAGATTTATTTTATATACCTAATTATTAGAAATTTTATTTTCTAAAGCTGTAATTAATTTTTTAACTTTTATTTTTAAAGCTTTTAGTTTTATAAACTGAGTAAATATTATTTTATTTATATATATATAAAATAACTTGTATCTTTAACTATTAAACGCTTAGTAGGCCTCGCGACTAATAATTTTTTAAATATTATAATATCTAAAGCTATTATATTTCTTTTAACTAATATTATCCGTCTTACTAATTCCGCGAGCTAGCTAATATAATATATATAGTTTAAAATATAATATATAATTTATTATATATAAAATTTTATTGATTCTAACCTTAAAAGTATAAATAATTATAATAATCTTTCTTAAATACTAGAGCTTTTACGTATTATAAAAGCTTTTAAAATAAAAATTATAAAAATTTATTATAATTATACTACTAAGATAGTTATATACTAAGCCCGCTTAACCGATTATACTATTAAAGTAAACTAAGTAATAAATATCTAAAACTAAATTAGTATAATAGTAGCTTTAAAGCTTATAAACGCTATTTAAATATACTATACTATTAAAAGGGATATTTCTATTTATTTAATTATTTATTTTCTTAAATAAGAGCTCTTAATTACTAATACGGTAGTTAAAAATATTATATAATAATAATACTATACTTATTTAAAAAAAGTAAAATACGTAAGAATAGCTTCTAAATTATAATATTATAAATAAAAAGCTCTTTATATAAAGGTAAAAGTATATAAGTTTAGTAATATTAAAAATAAGTTAGCTATTACTAACTTTTTTACTACTATTAGTAAAAAATTAGTACTTAATTAAGTAAAATAGATACGTACAATCTAAGTCTAAAAATTAATACTTAACAGTAAGAAGCTTTTTTTAATAGAAGTAAAAAGAATTTTTTAAATAGTATTATAAAATAAAACTACTAAAATACTTTTTAAAAGTTTTAAAATTTTTATAACGCTTAGTAGATAAAGCCTATTTCTTTAATTAAATAGCTTATAGCTAAAGAATAAGGGTAAGTTATACTAGTACTTTTATAAATTTAAAGCGTACTATTAGAAATCTACTAAGTATTATTACTTATAGTTAGTATTAATAAATATTTATACTAATTAGACCGCGCCGCTTTCTAATAATAATTAAAAAAAGCTTTTAAAGTATTTTAAACTTAATAAATTTACAGCTCTTTATAATATATTTAAGTAAAAAAAATAGTTTAAAAAAAATACTATACACAGTAAAGAGTCTAATAAGCTAAAATTTTTTAGCTCTTTAGTATATATAGTTATTAATCCTTCGCTTATTATAAGTAGTATATTAAAATAAAGTAATAGAGTATATTTTATATAAAATTATAATACCTATATACTTTTTAAAAATATTATTTTTAATAATAGTACTACTTTATATCTAGTAAATAATAGATTACTACTTATTTTAAGTTTTTTTAAAAGAGCTAATAGTATCTACACTATTAAAGCTAAAATATAAGCTTTTTTAGTTTTTAGTATAAAAATCTAAGTAATTAAAAATGCTTTAAACGGCCTAAATAAAATTTTTTTAAAATATTTTATATTAAAGAATATAACTATTATAAAAAATTTTATCTAAATATAGTATTTAAAACTTATCTATATAATAAGAGACTTTAGTACTTAGGCTTAGATAATATACTATATATAAAATTTTTAATATAAAGTCTTATACTTATAATACTTATTTATAAGTATAACCTTATATTTATTAAATATAAGTCTTTGTTCTTTTATCTTTTAGTTTAGAGCGTAATACTAGTATATTAAAAGTTTTATTTATAGTTAATATATCTGCTTAATAATACTAAGAATATATAGTATTAAAAATAAATATTTAAATTAAAAAGTTTTATATATTTTAGTCTATAAAGCGTAAAATATTTATATTTTAAATACTAAGTATATATATTATAAGTAATATTCCCTTATATACGCGGCTTCGATAATTTTCTAAAAATTTAAAAAAAAAATTACTATAATAATACTAGCGTATTTTATAAGATTTTTTTAATATACCTAAAGAAAGGCTTAAAAAGTAGTAAATATTATTAATTAAAAATAATTATAGTAAAAAAATGTATATATAAAGCCTATAGGCAAAGTTACTTT
Organism: Pleoardoris graminearum; assembly: GCA_030770415.1. Lineage (NCBI taxonomy): Eukaryota > Fungi > Ascomycota > Dothideomycetes > Pleosporales > Didymosphaeriaceae > Pleoardoris > Pleoardoris graminearum. The sequence continues at coordinate 229,049 of JASEKS010000001.1, read as the reverse complement.
TAGAGCTCATAAAAGTATTTTTAAGTTTTATTATATAGGTATATATTTAGTATAACTTAAGATTATAAAAAATTTTTAAAATAATAATATTACTACCTATCTATAGTATAAAAGATTATATATTAAAAAATAAGTAGGCGAGTTTAGTATAAGTATTAAAATACTATCTCTTTATATATATAAGCTAAACGGCGGTGCTAAATAAGCTAGTTAAAAAATTATTAATAAAGTTATTATTATAAAACTTAGTATAAACTTACTAAAAAAGCTTTAGCTAAAAATTATAACAATAATTATAGTATTTTATAATATTAGTCCGATAGTTTCTAAAGTATATACTTTTTAAATAAAATCCTTTATAGTTAGTTTAGATAATATTTTTTTTATTATAAATCTAAATTTATAAAGTACTAAACGGCAGATTTACGCCTAGATTAGAGTAATATATATACTTATAGTTATTATATATATTTATTAAATAGGAATTACGTAACCAGGCGTAATAAATATAAATTTAAAATAAATTTATAAATTTATATTAAATATTTAGTTAGTTACGTAGCTTTTAATATTTATAAAATATAGGTATTATTACTTAACTAGATTATTATAACGCGTAATATTATATTTAATAAAACTCTTTTTTATAAAAAAACTAAAAATTAGCCTATTCTACGGGAAGAGGTTATAAAGTTTATAAATATTTTATATACTATTAAAGTTATAGATATAGATAAGATGTGTAATAAAATTTTTAATACATAAGCCTATAACTTTTGTAAACTAAAGATTAATAAAAATATTACGTAACTTATATAATAGTTTAGGGGTACTTTAGTATAAGTTTTATTTTATTCTTTTAGCTAGTTAGATAAGTAAAGCTTTATATAAATAGTATATATATAGGCTATTAATATAATTAACTAATAGCTATAAATCTGTATATTATATAATATAAATATTAGTTTAATCTCTCTTTAGCCTACTCTAAAGCCTAAAGAACTTAAAAATATAAATTTTAAAAAAATAAGTACTCTAGTATTTTTTATAAAGTGTACTTTAGTAAAAAAATAAAATAGCCTAAAATAAAAAGCCTACAGGATTCTTAAATAATAAATAAAAGCTTATTTAATACTATTACTTAAATTAGTAATATAGAGCGCCTTTTATTAATTAAAATAATTAGTATTTTTATTTATAGAATATAGAGATTTATAAAAAACTATAGCTTAACTACTTAATAGAGCTAAAGGTAATATAAATTAGATTTTAAAAATTTTAATAAACTAGAAAGCAGAAATAAAAATCTACTTAGTATTTATATATTATTAAGCCTTAATCTAAAGAGCGAGCTATTATATAATATAAAACTTATAAATATTTTACTAAATAGCGTAGATAGCTTTCTTTAGTATAATTTTATAAATATATTTATTTTTAGTATAAATCTTATATAGAAAGAGCGTAATGAGTTTATAATTATTAATATTATAGTTTAAGTTACTATATAAAATAGGACCCTAAGAAAAATAATATTTTAAAATAAAACTTATATATACTATAATAAGCTTCTAAAAGAGCTAGTAATATAAAAAGTAATTTTTTTATATTTACTTAGTCTACTCTTTTATTAGACTGTATATAAAGAATAGACTATATTTTTTAAAAAATAAATTTAGTAAGTAGTTATACGCTTTAATAATACTAAATATCTATTTTTACTTAGGTAGGTATTTACCTATAAGTTTAATTAGAATAGTTACTTTAGAAAGTGTAAAACTTATTTAGTTATTAAAGGTAACTTTTAGTTAAAAAATATTTTTTTATTAATATATACTATAACGCTTACAGCGCGCTCCTTTTATATAATTATAATAATTATAGTAAAGTTTAATTTAAAGATTTTATAGTTTAATATAATTAGTGTATTTCTTAATATACTAATTAACCCCTTAAATCTAGTATAGTATAAACTACTTAATAGCTATAAATAAAAAGATAGCTATATAAAACTTAATTAAGTCTTATATAGCCTACGCGACTTACCTATACTATAGTATAAAAAATTTTTTAGTACTCTAACTAAGCTCGGCCTTATTTACTTAAAAAAAAATGTATTTATTCTTTAATATAGATTGTAAAATCTTTATATTTTTTTATATAAATAATATTCTACTCCTATACTATAAAAGTTTTTAGTAATAAGCTTTTAAACTAGGTAATAAACTTTTAGGAATATATAAAATAAAAATATACAAAGCTATAAAATAGTATTTTAAAATATAAATAATTAAAAATTAAAAAGATTAAATAATTACGCTAATTTATAATTTATATATTAATAAGATTATAAAAAAATTTAAAATAGTTAATTTAGTATTTTTTTTACTAACGCTTTTACTATTAGAAGAACTAGTTAAGAATAAAAAAAAATAATAAAAGCTAAAATTAAGTCGTATTAGAAGTATATTAGATTTATATTTTATATTACTATTATAATATAATTGGATATAGTATTTACTATTTTAAAACTTTTTTATTTTATAATTAATTTAAATAAAAAATATTTTACTATAGTAGAATAGGTACTTGCGTTTTTTTATAAATTATACTTTTAAGCAATCTAATATAGTATATATAAGGGCCTAAAACTTATAATATATTTAGACGCTTTATTTATAAATAATCTAAAGAGTATATAATTTTTATATAACTATATTATTATATTATTTAGGGGTATAATTACTTAGAAAGCTATAAGATAAACTACTATTATAATATTAACTACTAAAGCAAAGCTCCTTACGCTTAAATATATAAATAAAAAAATAATAACTCTAAAGCGCTTCTTTAAAAAACTTATTTTAAATTTTAAAACTACGTAGCGTATATTCTATAATAATTAGTAAATAATTAGGCTAATTATAAGTAAAAATAAATATATAACTATCTATTTACGCTATATAAATATATAAAATATATAGCTATATTAGGAGTATTTAAAAAGGAGTTTTAAAATTAAATATTTTTAAATAAGTAATATACTAGCAGATAGGTTAATAAAAGCTTTTATAATTTAGTAATTTTAAAAATTTAGAAAGTAGCTAAATTTTAAAAATATAAATGAAAAAATTACTAAACTAGAATTTTAAAAAATTATATAATAATAGAGCGTAAAGCGGGCGGGGTGGCACAGTAGGCATGTGCCTAAAAATACTAAGATTTCTTAATTTTTAAAGTCTCTTCTACGTATTAGGGGTTTAATTCCTCTCCTTGTTGTAGCGTTCTTTAAACTCGCCTACTTTATATAGTAAAATATAAAATTTTTAGAAGTACAGGGCACTACTAAGAAATTAATATAAGACTATAGGAAGCTGAAATCCCTAGTATAGAATACGTACTATTTAGAGGTATTTTAGGCTAAATTACTATCTAAAGTTAGACGAGATAAAAATTTATTCCTAAATAGGCTTAGCGTAGCGAACTAGGCCTAATTAGGTAATAGATTAGTAGTTTAATATAACTATATTTAGTAATATAATCTAGAATATATATTAGTTAATTACTTAAAGAGCCGGTTGTTAGTTCGCTTAGGAGATAAAGCACTTTTCTTAAATAGTTAGGTAGCCTTAATTAAAGGCTTATTTTTTTTTTAAAAAAAAAAAAAAGAGCGTAAATCGCTTTAAATTAAATATTAAATAGCTTATTAGCTATTATTTATAATAAATAATTTAAAACCGTGTTACGTGGAAAAACTCTATAATAATAAAGTAAAAAAATAATAAAATAATAAAAATTATATAATAATTTAATAGATATGCTTAATAATTTAATAATTTTACTAGCTTATTAAACTTCTAAATAGCTTAAATATAGCGCGAAGTAATTTTTTTAAAAATATTATTTATAGAGTTACTACCTAAGTTTTTATTTATTTTAATTATCTACCTAACAGCGGTCTATAATTTATTAAGTTTTATAGTCTATAAAATTTACGTTAATAAAAATTACTAAAAATAGATTAAAGAATTATACTTTTTTATAAGTAAGCTCTTTTGCCTTCTTACTATAGAGCGGCTTATAATAAAATAAAAAGTACTTAGTAATTTTTTAAACGCGACTAAAATTATAATAATAATTATATAATTTTTTTAAATTATCTAGATTAAGATATTAGTACGTATATAGGTTTATAATTATATTTACTTTTATATATTTAGTAACGGGAGCCTTACATCTTAATATTATAATAACTTTTATTACTTTTACTAGATAGCGTATTACCTAAATAATAAAAGTAATATATAAAATACTTTAATTTTATAATCTATTAGTAATATTAAGCTACTTAGATACTATTTAATAGTTTCCTAACTGTTTTAATTCTAATATAAAAGGATAAATAAAGTTTAAAAAAATTATAAACTAAAAAGCTTAGAATATCTTTTATTAATATTATTTTTATTTTTACAGTATAATAGAGTCTATAGAATAGATAGCTTACTATTTTTATTTTTACTAGTTTTTTTAGATATGCGCTTAGACTTACTTTTAGAGTTACTTTTTACTATAGGGCGCAGTCTATTTCTTAAACCTAATCTAGTAAAGCTTAGAAAAGTTAGAATAAAAAGGGCGCTAATAGCGTCTTATATTTAGAAAGGCTAGACTAAGAGAATAGGCTAAATAAAATTAATAATTTTAAAAGTCTTTTAAATTTTTTTATTAGTGTTAAGCTTCTTATACAGTATTTATTTACTTATAAAGTAACTAATAGACGGCGGTTATAGAGCGTAATATAAGTATAAAACTAAAAGGATTACTAATATTACTAAAAAATATTTTTAAAGTTTTAAGAAGTAAATTATAAATAATAATTAAGACTATTATAGTATCTAAACCTATCTAAGACAGAGTCTTAAATAGATTTTATTAAATTTATAATAATATATCGATAGTATTTTTTTAAAATTAAAAAATTTATAGAACTATTTAATTTAAAAAAACGGGTATATCTTTATTTATTAAAACTATAAAATAATTATTTAGAGCTTATAGTAGTTACGTATTATTTTATAAAAAAAAGTAGATAAGCTTTTAAATATTACAGTATAGGAGTTTCTATTTAAATTATAAAAATTACTATTTAAGATTAAATAGTATTTTAGCTTTATTAAGCTACTAGTTATTAGTACTTTTTATACTTTTTTTTTTTTTTTTTTTTTTTTTACTTTACTTACTTCTTTTTGCGGAGCGTAATTATAGGCTAAAAGATAATAATAAATAAAATACTAAGAGCTAAAAGACTAGACTCTATTAGCTCTTTACTAATTTTAGTAAGTTTATAATACTTAAAATACTATTTACTTTTAATTATATTTAAGTTATAAACTATAGTAATATAAGAGGGATTAAAAAACTATTAAATAAAAATTAATAAAATTTTTAAGAGACAGCATTAGAGCTTAAAAATCTAAATAAACTTTAAAAAGTAGAAATTAAAAGGACTATTATAGTTTACTATAGTTACAGTAGCAGTAATATAAATAGCTAATTTATAATATTTATAATAGTTAGAGAGCTTAAGGAGCTGTTTAAAGAAATAAAATTAAATAGAAAAGTATAGAAATAGTACGGATAATATAAAAAAGTATAAAAGTAATAGGTAAAAATATAAAGAGAGTAAGAATTATTTTAAAAAAGTTAGTAGAGAGATTATATAAACGCTGTTTATATTACTAATACTAGTACACCTATTATAATTAGTTTTTTATTTTAAAGTTTTATTACTTAGTAATACTACCCGCTAAAATTTTACTAAAGAAAGTTTTTTTTAAAATTAATTTTATAGCTACTATAAATTTAAAAAAATTAATTTTAAACTGCTTAGATAGTTAAGCTATTTTTACTAGTTTAATTAGGGGGTATATTACAGTAAAATACTTTAGAGTTTATATTACTAGTTTATAAAACTCTTTAGAACGAAGGATTTATTTATATATATATATATATATTATAGCTTTTTAGTACTTTCTTTTATAAAACTAGTCCCTACTTTTTAATTTTAGAATTTAGTAATTTCCAGCTCGTTTTTTCCTTTATATATAATTACTAAGTTTTTTATATTTTATAACTATCGTGCCGGAGTTGTCGTTATTATATATTATAATACCTTATCCTTAAACTCTATATAGTTAAAGTTATTTTAATTATTTAGTATAATTAAAAGCTATTACTTTTATTTAAGAACGTATTTTAGGTTAGTATTAGTAATATAGCCTTAATTTACTATATAGGTTAATAATAATTACTATTACTGTACTTATATATGTATAGCGTATACTTATCTATTTTAATTATAAAGTTGTAGTGTAAAAGTATTACTTTTATTATTTATTCTATATTATCTAATTACTTAAACATTTTAAGGCTTACTATAGTATCTTAAAGCTTTTTAAAAATTACTAGTAAAAAGATCTTCTTCTTTAGTATACGGATATACTTAGTAAAATACTAAGTATTATACTTATTACTAATGAAGGCATACACATACTCCTCCTTTTTTAAAACCCCTTTTGGTCGCCCTAAGCCACTATAGCCACACTATTTGTTCGATTAATATACAAATATATATACTTATTACTTTTATAAAATCTTTTAACTATATTATAATATAACGTATAACGTATAGTGTGTGTAGTAATATTTATAAAGAAATCTAATATAGCTGCCCAGCGTAGTAGACTATCTTATTATACTTTTCTATTATTCTATATATATATATATATATATATATATAGTAGCGGGGGCGCCGGTATATATTAATACTTTATAGTATACTATTAATAGCGACTAGCTATTAATATTATATTTTTTTTCTTTATAAATAGACGTCCGGTACTAGATTAAAAGAGATTATATATTAACTTATTATAAGTAATTAAGCGGGCGACGCTATTTCGACTTATTATAACTAAGTATAATAAATATATTTTTAGTATAACACGTTAATATAGAACCGCGCGCTATTTCTATTATCTATTATTATATCTAGAATATTGTAAAGCTGTTTTATAGAAATTCCTATAGTAACTAGTAATTATTTCTTTTAAAAATATAGATACTACGCTAAAAGCGTAGCTTTATTAAAAAAAATTATACTTAAATTACCTCTAGAATATATAAAATTTAATTTATAATTATATAAAATATTAATTACGTAATATATATAAAAGTACTTTTAGAATTTTATTATTGTTTAATTTTAATAAAATATAGAATAATTAGAATAAAATATTATTAATATATACTATAAATTTTAATATAGATAGTATATAGGAATTATTAATATATATATATATTTTATAGCTAATTTTATAGACTAGTTAAAAAGTTATAAATAGCTAAAATTAAGATAAAAAAAACTTTAAAGTTTAAGACTATATAACTAAGACTGTAAATACGCTAAGCCTAATTAGGTTTTACTATATAATTTTTTTAATTTTTTCTAAAAGATAACATAATTTTTAATTTTATATATATAATATTAATAGAACTATATAATGTTAAAAAACTAATTTTTTTTAATTAGTTTTTTTTTATTTACCCCCCTATATAGTCCTATTCTATATATTTTGGTAAATAGTTTTTTAGTTTTCTAAAAATATTTTTAAACTTTTTATATTTTTTAGGTAGTTATACTTCTTTATCTTTAGTTACTATAAGTCTCTTAAGGTACTAAACTATTTTAGTTTCTTAATATATAGTTAGATTAGTTTATATAAACTAAAGTATTTTTAAAATTATATTTTATTAGTTATCTATGTTAATTAGATTTATTATAAGATTTTTAACTACTAGATTTTTTATTAAAAAAGTTTCTAATTTCGTTTCTATATAAACTTATTTAGAGAAGGGTTTCCCTTTTATATTATATAGGACTTTTTTTTCCCTTTATTTATATAGCGTAATTCTTTACTTTTAATAAAATTTTTAAAGATAAAATTTCTAATTATTCTACTATTAATTATAGTATAGATTAAAGGTTTTTAATATTTTATTTAAATTATAATATAAGACTCCTATATTCCCTTTAGGATTTTTTTTCTCTTTAGTTAGTACTTAGTTTATATCTTCTTACTTATATACTTTAGGTATTTATTTTTTAGGTATTTATACTATAGGCGTTTTACAATATATTTTATAAGTAATAAAGGTTTTAGTATAAAAATTAAGTAGTCCTTATATCTTTATTTAGGGTACTACCTATAAATTTTTTTTTAAAAAAATAATATCTATATAGGGATTTTTATAGACCCTAATAAGGTACGCCTTATATTTTTATTTTAAGGTCTTATATATTTAGTATTCTAAGGAGATACAGAATATTTACGCTAATTTATAATAAACTAAGTAATTTATTATTATTTATAGGTTATCCTCTTTAATTTTTTAGTTAACCTTAGATTTCTTTTAAATTAAAATTTAGTATTTTATAGATATACGCAGTATATAGGCCTTATTTAACTATTTAATTTTATAGACTACGTTTTTTTATTTATATTAGTTTAGTATCTTGTCTGCGAGAATTATATTTTATTTTACTTATTATTAGAACTTAGTAAATTTAGTATTTTAAATATATTTTACTTTTTAATTTTTTTAAATTTTATAAATAGTCTATTTTTATAATTTTTTTAGGTAGAACCTCTATTTCTTAATTATATTCTTTATAAAATAACAATATTTTAAATAAAATACTTCTTACGCTAACCTTTATAGTTAAAAATACTTTACCCCCTTAATTTTTATATTTTTTATAAATAAAATAGGTCCCTCTCGGACTAAAGAAAAAAAATTTTTATTCTTTTAATTATTAACTAAAACGGCGTTTTTATAGATTCTTTAAAAAAATATTTTTTTTTTTTTTTTTTTTTTTTTACTAGATTTTAGGAGAATTTTTAAGTATTTTCAAAACTAGACTTTTTATAAATAAAGCTATTCCTTTTTTATTAGATTTTTTAGTTATTATTAATTATTTTTTAGGCTAGTATTCCGTATTCTTTTTTAGCTATATATATATTATATATATATTATTTAGGTAGTTTACCTAATATATAACTCGGTATTTTTTATTACTAGCTAATTTTTTTTAGGGTTCTAATTTCTTTTTAGAATCTCCTTTAACTTTTTTAGTTAAGTTAACCTGGCGGGGTGGCACAGTGGGAGTATGTGCCTAAAAAATACTAAAATTTCTTAAATTTTTAAGGTCTTCTTATGTATTAGAGGTTTAATTCCTCTTTTTATTATAGCGTTTTTTAAGCGCGCCTATTTTACTAATAAAAAGTAGAGTTTTTAAAAGTACAGAGTACTACTAAAAAATTAATATAAAACTATAAAGAAGCTAAAATCTCTATATAGAATACGTTTTATTTCTTAGATATATCTTACTATTTAAGGTTAGAGATAAAAATTTATTTTTAAATAGGACTAGCGTGGCAAACTAGGCCTAATTAGGTAATAGATTAGTAATTAATAACTATTTAGTAATATATTAATTTAGAAATTAAAGAGCTGGTTGTTAGTTTACTTAGAAGATAAAATACTTTCCTTAAATAGTTAGGTAGCCTTAATAAAAAAGGCTTATTTTTTTAAAAAAAAAAAAAAAAAAAGTTAACCTACCCCTTTTTTAAGTAATTTGTAGTAATATAGCCTTTTTATTTATAACTAAAATAGATATTTTTTTATACTATTTATTTTTAATTATATTTTTATTTTTAGATTTTCCTTTTTCTTTATTAGTATTAAGAATTATTAGGTCTTTTTTATTATAGGTATATTATAAGTCTTTAATAGCTCCGTACTATTTTTTTTTTTTTTTTTTAACTTTTAGAGGGAAAATTTATTAATAATTTAAATAGCCTATTTTAATATTATTAATAATATTATTAGTTTTTCTATTTTAATTGTTTTATACTAAATTTTAGATTTTAGTCCTTTATAATATTAATTTATTAAGATACGCTTTTTTTAATCTAAAGCTTTATTTACTATTTATTTAAAAAATAAAATATAGACGGATACAGTTTTAACTTACTAAAGTTATAATATTTTTTATTAATTATTTATTTAGTATTAATATTACTAAATATTTAGTTTAGTTTCTATTTAAAATACTTATAACTATTAAAAATAAAATTAGTTTTAATCTTTTAGTTATCTTTTGTATATACTTAGTAGTTTATAAAATAATTATTAAACTAGTTAATAGCCTTTTTAGTAAAGTAAGTAGCTATATATGCTACCTTTTATTTATTTATATTAAGATATATTTAGTTAAGATTAATATAAAATATTATTAAAGCTAAAAATCCTTTAAGCTTTCCGCGCATTCTATTAAATTTATTTAGTTTTATAAGCTTAAGCGGTCTGCTTATTAACTACGCTTTAATTTTATTAAATTAGTTTTATAGTATTTTATTAACTCCTTTCCCCTTTTTTTTTAAGAGGGCCTTACCTTATTTTACTCGTTAGTCGTACGCTTTCTTTTAGAGCTTATTCTTATTATTAAAATAGTTAATTTATTTTTTTTATCTAAATCTAATTAGTAGAGTCTAAAGAGACGGCTTATAAAAAAGTTATTAGAGCTATATTTAGTAGTATAGTTTAATATCTTCTAGAGTTTTTCTAAAATATAATTATTAAAGTATAATAGAAATTATTTAAGTCTATTTAGATAATAAACCGATTCTATTATAAAGTTAATAAGGACTAAAAGTTTTAGAGTAGTATTAAGTTATAAAAGTTTTAAAAACGTTAATAATTTTATTATATAATAGAATTAATAATATTATTTTTTAAGGTAATTAGTTATTGCTATATATCTATAAATATAAGCTAGCTCTATAGAATTTATAGCTTTATAGTCCAGTAAATCTATAAAATTATAAATTTATTATATTACTTTATTATATATTTACGTAATTTTATTACGTATCTATATTATACTCTATATTTAACCTATAAATATAATCCCCTAAATTATTTTTTTATAGGTCCTTATTATAATTTCTATTAGTTTTATAATATTATTACGACGTAGTAGTCGTAACATTAGCACTATACTATAAATACTTTTATAAATAGGTAGTAGCTTTTTTAAGGAGCTCTTAATATACTATACTATACTAACCTACTATTAAAACTAAATTATATTAAAAAATATACCTTAACGTACTATTTATTACTATAATAATTACTAATAGACTAAATTAAAAGTCTAAAAAGTTTACTAACTATATTATAATACTATTATAAGACGCTATAAATAAGTAGTTTATTATTTTTTATTTAAGTTTTTAGAATATTATACTATAAATTATTAAAGTATTTATAGTCTATAATACTAATTATAGTATATATAAAAAAAGAGATTAGTAAGTAAATTAATAGTACTTTTCTACCTCTTTTTATCTATATATAGTTTTTAGAAATAGTTTAATAAAACTACTTATACTAAGTTAGCTTAAAACTATTAAAAGGGTAGTAAGATATAAAACTTTAAAAAAGACTTTAAGGGGGAGTATTTATATAATATATAGGCTATATAGTACGTAACTACTTATTATATAGACTACCTTCGCCTTAGTTAGCGTCTCTTTAATTAATTAATTTCTTAATTCTGCTCCTGGGAGTCTGTATATTTAACAGCCAGATTATTTCTTTTTTAATAATATATAAGCTATTAACGTAAAAATATCTTTTATAATCTACGTACTCCGCTAAAACTTCTAATAAAATACTTCTCTAGTAGGGTACTAAGAAATATATAAAACCTAATATATTTTTACTATTTAGTAGGCTTTTTACCTCCTTATACTATATAAACTTATAATATTTATACCTATCTTAACTATACCTAAAGGTATCCTTATACTAAACCTAAACGCTATAAAGAATATTAATAAAATATAAAATATATTATAATAATATTAATACCTACTAATCTTATTAAAGAGAAATAATATAAATTTTATAATAATAAGTTCTTATATTTTAATATTATAATACCGCCTACAGCGCTAAATTATATATTAAATAAAAATTACTTCTACGCCCTTATTATTACTACTATTAAATAAGTCTATTACAACCTCGTACAGGGTAAGAATACTTAAAATATATAAAAGGTAGTAGATTTTATTAAAAAACTTATTAATAGAGATAGTAATAAACTAAATAAAATAGTTAATACTAAAATTTAAAGTAGTATACTAAAAGATAAAGGTATCCCTAAAATATACTATAGTTAAAGAACTAATTAATTAATTTATCGTCCTTACGTCCCTGCTTATGAGCATTAGTGGACATTAACGGCGGTACGCGTCAAGCGAATGGCATGTTTCTACTGGGAGCGCTGTTGCTTCATTCCTCTGAAAGCGCATCGTGATATGCGAGGTGAAGTGTATTACGAACATATCCGGTCAATAGGTGTCAGCCACGCCAGGCATGATCAGCCTTGTCGTCAAGCCAGCGGTCATTCCAGGGTTTTCTAAGTGCCCAAGCAGTTTCAGATAGCATTGTAGGTAGTCAAGGTGTGATAAAGAAAGCATAGAGAACAGAGCGTGAATGCTAAATCATTTGTTCCTTTTCGAAGAATTGCTGTCTGCACATGTGTGCTGCCTGACAATGTCTGTCCCAACGCAGCAGCGACGTGGTGCGCACAGACCATCTGCACTCAGCAGCCCTCGGGAATCATGGTGCTCCCCAATTCGACAAGCCTTCGAATACTTCACTCCACGGCCCCCGGGACGAGTGGCGGGCAAGGGACGACAGCATCACATCGAGAAGCGTGCCTACCGCTACCACAAGATGGCCCAATCCATCGATCAAAAGCAACTACCCGAAGACGCCCGGCGGGAGCTGGAGCAAGGCGCGCAATGGCTAAAAAGCACCCGATTCGAACAACTCGAAAACGAGCCGTATCTCATCTGCACAGAGACAAAGGCCCTTCCCCAGCATTTCGGCAACGTTCTGAAGCATTTTGACAAAGATGTACGTCTCGGTGGGGCTTCCTTCCGCAGCTAAACATCGTGCTAACGCACCACGGTTAAGCAACCCGCTGGAAGCGAAGCTCGCGTTACCGCTGTCTACTTCGGCAAACCCGCGTCGATACCAGTGAAGCCCGAATCGAGCGTAGACGTGATTCCGGTGGGGACATCTGGAGATCCGTCGATCGGAGGGCAGAAAGTGGTCGTGGGGGAATACGTGCATCTGGAGGAGGGGGCGCAAGTCGAGCCGTCGTTTTACTGTCTTTTGCTCTTGCGGCAGCTCGTAAGCTAACGCATGAGCCAGGACATGTTTCCTGTCGTTCGCTTGCTATATAGATGTTCGGACAAGGCTGCTTGGGAATTCGATCGCGGGATTTGACCTCGGGATGGTCAGCTTCACCTTGCCGAACTAGATCTATCTTCCGCCTTTACTATGAAACTCTTTCTATTTACGATACTGGTATCAGGTTCTAATCCAGTCCTTAGGACTTTAGTACAATAACGGAAAGTCATCGTTAGCGTTGTGCTTGCTGTCGTGCGCAAGATCGCCATCCCTTTCAGTACTTTCGAGCGAAACAATTACCAATAGGTGGTGAAGAAAAGGGAGGAATTGAAATCAAAGGAGAGAGAAATACGATGGGATGGAATGGAATGGTGGGCTTGAGAAGGGCTCCTATAACGTTGGACGTAGGTTGCAATTGACCTAGAAGCCGGAGTAAAGAGCGCGATAGAATTATCCCGAGTCACTAGGCACAGTCTCCGTATATCCCTTCAGCTTCTCGCAGGGCACGTTGTTTCTCTCGACAAAAGCATTCGCCATCCTGTACCCATACACGTCTGTGAACGTCATTTCGGTTGGGTAGAACGGCGGACGCACGCTGACGGTGCCGTTGACGGGAACCGGGGCATCCTGTCCGGTGGTTATGGAAGTGTTGAACAGCGTAATGTAGTTGTCGCAAACCGGCAGGCCGTTCCCGAATACTGGCTGGTTTGTTATGTTGACGAACCTGCAGGCAACCCATTCTATCAGCTTCCTCAGGTGTCTCGCTGCAGGCACAAATGGAAACAGGAGGGGTTAGACGTACGCTTTGAGACTATATGGAATACTCTGGACCGCGCGGAAGCTACTAGCGATATCCGGTTTTGAAGAATTCGAACACGCGGAAGAGTTAGAGACGGCAAAGGCGTTCATGTAGGTTTCTCCGCTGCCAGAGGAAGCGTACGCCTCGCACGGAGGGTCGAATGTGCCCGGTATCGTCGTGCCATATGCGCTCGAGCCGTTAATAGCAATCATATTGTCCGCGCTGATCATCTGTGGCGAGGTGTACTGGAAGCTGGAAAACCCGTCTCCGAGTCTATCTACGAACGGGAATCTTAGGTTAATACGCTGGCTCACCGCGTTAGCACTCGCAGCCTCGTATTGGATCCGCTCAGAGAATGGGCCGAAGGGCTAGGGATAGCGCTCACCGAAAAATCTGGAACCGAGATATTCAGGGAGAATAGCCGGATGTCATGGTCCTGGAGGGCTTCAAGGACGGCGGGGTACGTTTTATTATCCAGCGTGGGAAAGACTTCTCGATACGCAGAGGTCAGGATGCTGTAATTGGCTGGGATGATGCTGCGCGCGACATCGTACGGGATCGGGATGATGGCGGTGGTGCCGTTGATGTTGCCGGTCGGATCCGTGGGATAGTTCTGAGCTATTGGATTGGGATGGGAGCGGGAAGAGCAGTTGAGTGCGAGAGCGAGGGAAGGAGCGATGAAGGTCGCGAAGAGAGTGCGATTGAACAACATGTTCGCGTATCCGCGCATGAGAGGTCTTTAGAAGATAGCAGTATGCGAGAATTCTGCGGTCATAAAGCCATTTTCTGTGAAGCACAAGTCGTCACTGGTGTTGCAGCGACTGAAACATGTCTATATGTTGCTATCCGCCTGCCTCCGAGAACACGACCAGGGAACACGTTGCGGGCTTGCCGGCCCATGAGTCGATCGATTGATCACGGCTCAACGTGCGTGGTGCAGGCACAGGTGAAGACTGTACATGCTTCATCCGAGATTTGATGTTCAGATCTAGTATGACCAGATGGCACTAGGTAGCGGAATAATTACTTCGCCAGAGCAGATACAGCTGAACGTAAATGAGAAGAAAAACTTGAATCGGTCCGAAGTATGCTATTTGTAATGTCAGTATGTGTAGCTTTCAATGGATGAAGTACCTTGTTCGCAATGCCACGGCAACTGTGTGCATTGAGTTCACTTGGACGTTTTGAATGCGCCCAGTGACTATCGTTCAATTCTGGCGTGTTAAAGCGCATGAAGGGAACCCGGACAGTTTTCCACCAAGGTTCTTCACTATAAATTTATGAGTTAGGAGCGGATGAAAGCTCGCGCAAGGATGCAGTTGGACTAGGAAGATTTCTGCTGTGGTCGCAAGGGTAAACATTCCCAATCGCCAATGTGGACCTGTTCACTTACTAAGCAGGATTTAGCTATATATAATTGGGTACTTAGTATAAAGCGGGAGAACAAAACGAAAAGTGGAGAACTTGGGAATATTTACTTCTGCGATTATAGTATACAGCAGAGGGATAGCGGAAAGACTTGCCCCGTTAGACATGGTAACTCGGCAAGTGGCAAATGGGTAGTTTGGCGGACAAGGGCCCGGCCGGCGGCAAGCTTGTGATTGCCTCGTCCAGCTAAAGAAAACGAACCGAGGATGTCTACCGCTTTCCGCAGCACGAGCCCAGCCGAAAGCCCCGGCGTGCAGCCCCGTTCTTCGCCGCCTCCGCAACCCCACGACTTGTTCACGACCATCGCGCGATACCCTCAGTGTGTTATTGTCGCAGACGTGCGCGGTGTTGGGTGGAGCTATAGACTTGCGGACCCGCGCCATCTCTTTATTGGCACCCCGGCAAGCCCCGCAAGCGACTTTCTCTTGACGTTGTCCGACCTACCCGACGATTGATCCGCTTGTCGTATAACCGCCTGGTGACGGGGTGGTGAGCGTGCACACGACGCTCGAATGGCCTCGCCGTCGCCGCCCAAGCCGTGGGAGCGGAGTGGAGGCGCAACCAGTGCCTCGGTCGGTGCGTCCAAGTCCGCAGACGTCAACACCTCGCCGCGGCTAACAACGACAGGCCTCAACGGAAGCAGCACAACAGCATCCCCGACTGCGACGACAACAGCGACGTCGAATCCGCCACCACTCCCAGAGGTACCCAGCACGCTCAGCACCGTCGCGAACCGCAATGCGACCAACTACTCGACGATGAACGCGAACCGATACGGATCGCCTTATGGCGGCGCCATGGGCGGATACAGCAGCTATTCATCGCCCTACAACCGGATGGGAGGCTACGGATCCATGTACGGCGGTGGATACGGCGGCATGTATGGAGGCATGGGCGGGATGGGCATGGGCATGGGAGGCATGTACGGCGGCATGGGCATGCCTGGCGATCCCAACAACATGAGCCTCACACAGTCGTTCAACCAGAGCACACAGACGACCTTCCAGTTGATCGAGGGCATCGTCGGTGCCTTTGGCGGTTTCGCCCAGATGCTGGAGAGCACATATATGGCGACACATTCTTCGTTCTTTGGTATGATTGCGAACACCATTCTCTGAACTCAACCACTGACATCTCGCGCTAGCAATGGTCTCGGTCGCAGAGCAATTCGGCAACCTCCGCCAAACCCTCGGCTCCGTCCTCGGCATCTTCACCCTCATGCGCTGGATCCGCACCGCCATCGCGAAGCTCACCGGCCGCCCGCTTCCCGCATCCGCGAAAGACTTGACACCCGCCTCCTTCGCCGCTTTCAACGGCCGCGCACCCGACGGCTCCGCCCTCCCCCCCAAGCCATCCAAGAAGCCCTTCATCATGTTCATGCTCGCCGTATTCGGCCTGCCTTACCTGATGGGCAAACTCATCCGCACAATGGCCCGCTCGCAAGAGGAGGAGCAGAAGCGGTTGATGGCGGCAGACCCCATGGTCAGCGGAGAACCGCTCGACCCGAACAAGCTGGAGTTCTGCCGCGTGCTGTACGACTTCACTCCGGACACCACCATGGCCGCCCAGCCAGGCCTGGACTTGGCAGTGAAGAAGGGCGACATGGTGGCCGTACTCTCGAAGTCGGACCCTATGGGCAACCCCTCGGAATGGTGGCGGTGCCGCTCGCGAGACGGGCGGGTAGGCTACCTTCCCGGCGTGTATCTCGAGACGATCCAGCGCCGACAACCTGCGCAAATCACGTCGGGAAGCCCGGCGGGGAGCAGAGCGCAGACCATGACGAGCAGCTCGACCCCGAGCCGAACCGCAACGATGACGAACAAAGCCACCGAGCTCCCGAAGCCAGCACCCAAGGTCGAGAGCAAGGCGGGCGATATGGGCGTTGAGAGTTTCCAGAAGGGCGCCTTCTATTCCTAGGTGCGGCGTGATTTTGATATTCCAGCTGATCTTACGCTTTTCTTTGAGCTACCGGCATTCCTGGTCGTTGGGAACAGGGTCACAATGGGCGTTTCTAGGGTATTCGAACGAGGAGGGTTCATGTGTATATATTAGTTTACAGTTTGTAAAAGCAAGGACGGGCGCGGCCTCTTTTATAGATGAGGAATGTTCAAGGCATGCGGATCAGAGTAGTTACATCATCAACGGTTGAGTGACTTCAAGCGCACTCTCAAGAGCAAGTATTGCACACACGCTGTAGAATCCTGTCACCGTTTGAATCAGAAGGGCAATGCGAATGACCTAACCATTGATTCGTACTAGATAATACACAGTATCCATGTTACTTAGTTCACCTGAGTGACGCAGTCTATTTTTCATAGTGCCCATTCCTATCCTACAATGCCACGCTAACATATGAAATGCCTTCCACCGTGTTCACATCCTCTGGATACTCGTACACGACGCGGCGCCTCGGCCACTTGCTACTCACAGCAGTCACACATAACACACCCAGCGCCTGCTCCCCACATGCGCAACCGGCAAATACGCCACGCTCTGGCTACGAAACCGCGACGCCCGCGGGGCCCAAAGTTCCTAAGCCTCGGCCTTCTTCCGGCGGATGCTACCAAACCGCTTCTTGAGCGCGCTGCCCACGGTGTTGCGGCGGCCCAGCCCGCTCGACCCGCCCGCGTCTAGGGACGCCGCGGGGAGCGCACCCGGCCCGTCGGTCACGCCGAGGCTCCTATTGCGGCGCCGCGCCTGCATCTCCATGCCCGCGTCGCCGTACACCTTGTGGTCCTTGAGCGCCTTCTCGATGGTGAACGAGGGCTCGCCCTTGCCCTTGAGGTCGTCCGGGTGGTACGTGACGCCCGGCCAGCGCCGGTAGTCGGCGCCCGGCTCACGCATCAGGTCGGCGCCCTCCTTGTAGTCGTAGGTGCGGCCGAAGCGGTCGGGCACGCCGGGCGGCACGATGGCGGTGCCCTCGAGCGGGCGGTGCTTCTGGACGGCGTCGAGGATGTGCTCGCGGGGCGTGGCGCGCAGGGCTTCCGCGTTGGAGTCGGCGACGGCGGCGACGGGGCTGTGCTTGGGGTCTGTGTTGCGGCTGAGGTTGGCGGCGTCGTAGGGGCCTTCGTGGTGGTAGGCGGGGCCCGCGATGGTCGTCTTGTCGAGGCGGTCGATGACGTCGGCGCCCGTGAAGTTCTTCTTGCGGAGGTGGTGGGCGCGGTGCGCGGATTTGGTCTCTTTGCGGATCGTGTCGAGGGGGCGGGTGCTGGGGTCGCCGGGGTAGCGCTCGCGGAGGGAGCCGCCGCGGGTGAGGGCGCTGCCTTTCGTGGGGCTGGTGCCGGTGGGTTGGCTCGATCGTCGGGGTCGTCCTTCGCTTAGGGAGCGGAAGGCTTCCTTGCGGTGGTCGTCGAAGCGCTCCCGGCGGGGACTGGCAGAGTTGGGAGGAGACGGGTAGCCATACTTCCTTGAACTGCGGGGGGTGGTTTCTCCATGCTGGACGGAAGGGCCCTTGGAAACGGACGAGCTGCGGGAACGCCGGTAGGGGTTGGTCTCGGCGGAAGTTCCGGTGCTCTGTGAGCGAAGGAAAGGGTTGGTTTCGGCACTGCTTGTAGTGTTCTGTTGGCGGATGTTCACCGGAGGAAATTTTTCGGAGCCGGCGGAGTCGGGCGGAGTGGGAGTCTGCTTTTGAGAGGCGTAAGTCGATCCGAAGTGAGCGTTGAGACCTGTTTCATCGCTGGGATCTGGCTCGATGAGGGGGTCGATGAGGGAGTGTTGCGCCTACGTTGGAATGTCAGGGTCCGCGTGGTACCTGAGCAACGGGTCGCTTACCTCGACGATATCTTTGTCGCTCCCCATGGTGGATGTGCAATTGTCAATCTAGACAGTAGCGAAAGGCCTACAATGTCCCTTTTTGTAATGCAGCGCGAATGTCTGGTGACAGAGCAGCGAAGACGCAGGTTCGACAGGCGACAGCGGATGCCTTTGATAACAGGCCGCCCACTGGAAGCACTGGAAGCAGCAACCATGTGCACTTGACAGGCACGAGCATACGTAACCCCCGTCATCCTTTCCGCATTGGTGCTCGTATCCTACGTTCTGGCCGCTGCGCTCGCAACACATCGGTCCACGCCGCTACGTCATCGCCGTGGGCTGCCGGTTTTCGCGTAGCGGCAGGCGGCCCATTTTTAGCACCCATCAACGACGCGTTCTACCGGCCCTGCAGCCCAACCCACGCCATGGCTCTGGTGCAGTACACCTCAGACTCCGAGCCCGACCATGCAGACGCCAGCGCGCCTCTGTCCAGCAATAATGCCCTGAAACGCAAACGTAGCGAGACGGAGCAAGCGAGCTCCAAGCTGCCGCCGCTTCCGGCTGCATTCCACGACCTCTACTCCACAAACGCCCGGCTGAGCACCAGTGACGACCCCAGTCTCCACCGTGGGCGCAAACGCGCGGTCCCGCATATCCAAGGAAACTGGCCAAGCCACGTCTACCTCGAGTGTAAGCCATCCTCGCTCCGTCCCGCAACTGCTATAAGCGTGGCGGAGCCATATAGGCTAACGTGCTCGAGGGTTGCCGTCTCAGGCTGAATTTGAGCACTTGAACACCCTGATCCACCATGTTCGAGAAGCCATCGAGGATGCCAATAGCCGCCTGAAGGAGACACTGGTGATCCCAGAGATCCAGCCTTCGCTTCTGTCTGAGCTGGGCACGCCGGTTCCACTCCATGTCTCACTGTCACGTACGCTGCAGATCAAGACGGATGAGCGACATCCTTTCCTTGAGACCCTGACTACTTCGCTGCGACGCGCAGCTGTGCGCCCATTCAATGTCCGCTTCTCAGCGCTGAAGTGGGTGCCCAACTACGAGCGCAACCGCTGGTTCCTTGTTCTAGGCATCGAGAAGCCAGATCACGATGAGCTAAACAGGCTTCTAGATGCCTGCAATGACGCGGCCGAGCAGTGCGGACAGCCGCCGCTCTATGTGGGCGGAAAGGGCGACGGCCCCATGGAAGATACCACGCCCAGCGTGGTCGCGCTCAAAAAGAAGAGGAGGAGGGAGAGAAAACCTATTGAGAAGGAGAACACGGCAACGAACGCCGAGACTACGGCGACGGAGACCAGGCCCACCATTGACCGTACGCCAAACTTCCACGTCAGCATCGCTTGGAACCTGGCGGAACCTGCTCCCGAATTTACCACCCTTGTACAGGGTATAGACGTGTCGAAGTTCGTTTTGTCCCCGCAAATGCCTTTCGAGGGTGTGAAGGTCAAGATTGGAAACGCCGTCAATACCATCGAGCTGGATCCTAAAAAGGCGAGCGTTCGTAAAGGAGGCGGGTTGCTGGGGCTAGAATGACCACCGCATTGCGGAATACCGGCGACTTCGAAGGAGGCGACTGTAATCAGCGTCAATGTGTGCGTTTTCAGTACCATTCGGCTATTGCATAATCACCAGAAACCATGAAGCTGGCGGCGCTGTGATATAGCTATAAACAATCTGCAGCTTAGACACATGTCAGCGTGTTTAAACGAATGTATACTACCGAACTAATCCCGCACTAATGCATCCAGGCTGCATAACGAACCTACTGTGATGCTCCAAGTAATCAGTTTTGACCGTGACTCCCGCAGAGGAACACATACATGCCGCTAAGACCCCACAGCAATCGCACCACGTTCCCCTGCACTTCATCACCAAGCAAACGACCTCCATCTTCGCCCTGGGGACCTAGTTAGTCCCTCACGTGCACCCTTCCCAGACGTGTATATATACCCCCTCCATCTTCGCTGCGACGTTCTTCACACTACCTCCCCGAGCTCTTGTTCTCGAGGCGACTAAAACCCACCAACTTTAAAATTATGTCTTCTTGCGGGGAGCCTGGGCGACACACTCTAAAACCTTGACACGCCTTGGAATGTGCTGGTTGCGTGCCGCGGGATCCTACCACAACGCCTCGTAGTGGACTACTATGTTTCGCTCTTGGACAGAGGAAGGACGCTGCGACCTTCACACCATTTCTAAGCTCTTTGTTCGCGAGGGTACGAAAACAGGAGATTTACGAATTCATGTCTTCTCGTGAGGGAGGCCTGGTCGACACTTTCTAAAAGTGAGAACATCTACCTAAATGTGCTGGTGGCGTGGCGTCGGATCACTAAAAGAAAAAAAAATACTGAAACGATAGGAAAATGTCTCGTCCTGGTGGAGGACGCTGCGACCTTCACATCCTATGCCTGGCCTGTGGTCCTTGGGGGTTACTAAAAATTTGCGAACCGCGCAACTCATGTCCTCTGCGGAGGAAGCCTGGGCGACGTTCTCTTTAAAGGCATTATGTGGACACCGTACGTCTTGGGAGTGGAGCGGGATGTGACTAAAAGACCGGGTCAGAATGGAAAATGGCTTGTTCGGGTGGAGGACGCGAGGTATTAAAAAGATAACTGTCGCACCTAATGTGTTTTTTCGGGGGAAGCCTGGGGTACACTTTCTAAAAAGACGGTTATGGAGCTGCTATGCCCTGGGCGCACACGTCATGGGCGCCGTGCGCAAGAAAAGTGGTTACAAGATCGTCGTACAACAGAGTACGACGCAGATCTCGATGGTTTGGGCCCGGACGCGCCTATTCCGGAATGCCCTTACAACCTTGTCGGTTGTGTGAATCTCCTCATTGGTGACGAGTCCTATTCGATTAAGACAATTGGAAACACGCTTTATAACCAGTTCCGCTTTATGGCCGTGGGGGCCCGTTTTGTCATACTCATGACAGCGACACCGACGCCATGGAGTCACGATGACCTGAGACTCTGCCTAGAAAATACGCAGTATGAGCCGCATGTCCCAGCGGAAAGTCGCAAGATTCTACCTAAAATGAAAGAAGGCAATGGTGTATGACTTGTTCTGGGCGGAAGACGCGTTGGTGTGGTTGTCCGAAAACAACTGTGCGAGACCTTGATGGCTTGGACGGAGCGCTGCTGTTCGACACTCTCTAAAAGGGTAACCGTGAATTTGCATGTCCAGACGGAGTGCCGCCGCATCGTACTAAAACACAAGAACAGGATCCATATGTCTTGTTGTGGGCGGGGCCGTGTTGATATCGTTGTCTGAAAACATCGATGCAAATGGGTGATGGTCTGGACGGAATGCTGCTTGTTTCAAATCGCGTAATCCAAGTGCCATGGCTCTTCTTTCTCCTGTTGAATAATGGAGGACGTGGAACACTATACCGGAGGGGTTAGTGACGGGTTCTACCAAAACGATTCCGACAGCGGCTCATGTTTTGTGACAGCTGCCGGTTTCAAATTAGGGCGACAGATGGGCCATGGCTTGTCCTCCTGTTAAGAAGCGGGACGTACATACTTCTATGTCTGTGACTGAGCGTCCACGGCTTCTACCGAAACGAATCAGCCTACGACTTATGTCTCTTTCCGAGCGCAGGACTTCCTCATATCCTTCTACAAATGCCAGTACGTTGCGAATGTGCCGGCCGGACTGCTTCCGCTCCAAACCGCATTTCCAGATTGTTATGGCTTTCCTCTTCTGTTCTTTAAAACCTACGACTTTGGAATACATGCTTGACGGACTCCTATCGCCTGCCTTTTAAAGAAGGATTATTCTTTCGTATGCCCTTACGAAGAACTTAATCATATTATCCCCAAAATCATCCACCTACACAGATATGTTCTCCTCGACTGGTCTTGGTGTCCGAAAGGGTAATAGCAGAGGGATATGGCTTTTCTCCCTTCTTTTCTAAAACTATGCGAACTCGGGCTATGTGCTGAACGGACTCTGATAACTGCCTGCCAAGGCGTGGCTGAAATTGCGTATGTGCTATTCTAGTGAAGGAACTGTTGATTTGGTTCTCGAAAACCATACAACTGCGTGAATATGCTCCCCTTCAAGTGGCCTGGTGTCCGAAACTAGCGTTTGCAGTTGGTCATGACTTTTCTCCTTCTTATCTAAAATAGGAGGAGTGTCTCGTGTATGCTGGATAGACTGTTGTCGCCCCTCATTTAAACTGAACCTATCCTTCCGGATGCGCTGTTCCGGTGGCGAGCTTGCCTATATGGATCTCGAAAAAACGTCGATCTTTGTGAACATATTCGGCTCGGACCGGTCCAAGCCTCCAAAATTGATCCCTAAAGTTGCGAATGTGCGCTCTGCGGACCATGTCTGCTTTCAAGACATCGCGAGTTTCGACCTATAAGTACTGTTTCTCCGGTCTAAAGCAAGCGTAGCAGTGATGCATGTTCTATCTGGCAGGATCGCTCTTGACTTTCTAAATGCTCAGTGTGGGCTATCATGGCGCTTCTTCTTGCTGCTCCTCAAAATCGCGGTATTGGCCTATTCATGTTTGGCTCGGACTGGCCCTGCTGTCCAAAATTATATCCTCGAGCTAGGCATTTGCGCTCTGCGTACTGTTGCTGCTATCAAAAGGAGAAAGGGAGGTCAAGATATATAAATGCTGTTCCTCTAGTCTAAAAACGAAGCAGTTGAAGCATATGTTGCCTGGCAGAACTGTCCTCTACTTCTATAACCTAGATATACGTACTAATATAGCGCTTATTCTTACAGTTTGAAAGAGTCGTAAATGAAATATATGTTTTAGAAAGAGCACAACTATTCTAAACCGCATTAGAATATAGCAATCTCTCTCTCCTCTTCCCTTGGATTTCTAAATTCACTCCTACAAGTCACATAGAAGTTCCCTAGCTTTGAAAACCGTAGTACAAGGTACTATATGGTTATCTCCCTTTAGTTCGAAAACTTCTAGAAAATCGGTTAATGCTCCGGACCAACTATGGTCGACCTTAAAATGCCAATTCATATACTAAATGATCTCTTTTCAATAATATTAATAAAGGAGAAAGAATATAATGTGCGTGCACTGTCGCCGGCCTCACAAAATCCAACATACCACTAGCAAGCGTTCCTTGCTCTGATTCAAAGTCAAACGAGTTAGACTAATATTCGGACCGATCTGCCGCCGGTCTTCAAAAACATTACTACTCAACAAATGACTCTCTTCCATTTGCTCTATAAGCTATTGCGTACTGCCGTATGTTCTGGATAGTGTCTTTGGACCTAAAACTGATGGGAGCTCGCCGATGTGGATTTATGCTGTGCTTCAAAAGGAAACGAACGGATTATCAATGTTGCGTGCGCTTCCTTCGTACCGCATAAGGGCGGTTTGCGATATTTCATGCCTGGTCCCACTGCTTTGAAAAGGTGAAGAACCATGGGTACGCGGTGTGCGGGTCCACTTTGGCAATACAGAAGCAGACGCCACCACCCGTTATGGCACGCTCTTGTCTCTGGTCCAGAAGACTCTGCTATCGCGAACGGTGTCCTTGTCGCAAGCTTCGGGTATAAAAAGGACGTAAGTTTGGGTTTATACGTCCTGTAGCGCTGCCACAATGATTTGCCTACAACCATCTATATAGTGATATAACCTATATCTGATACGCTAAGTATAGATCGTAGTAGAGCGTTTGTTATAATATTCTATCTCCTTTAAAAATTAAAATACGCTTTCTATTTTTTTTTTAATATTTTATAATATAAGGGATTGTATAAGCCCTTTATAAAATATTTTTTTTAATTTTTTAAAGAGCTTTTTAATTATAAAACACTCGTTTTTTTGTTATATTATTATATAAGATTTATTAAAAGATTAGTCGTAGTATTACTAAGTATAATTCTCTTTTCTAAAGTTATTATTAAAATATTACGTAATTCTAGACTAACTATTTAAACTTCTACTATAGTACGTAATCCTTTACACTAATTTATTTTAATATATTTTTTATAATAATACGTATAATAACTTTCTATTACTACTAATAATATATAATCTTTTAAATAATATATAATCTTTTAAATAATATATAATCTTTTAAATAATATATAATCTTTTAAATAATATATAATCTTTTAAATAATAATTAAAGTATTAAAATAATACTATACCTACGCTAGTAGATGGATCGGGTTATAAAAGTTATAATTAGGTCTTATATAAGTAGGAATATTAAAATCCAGAACTATATTTCTAAATATTTTAGTTAATACTATAGTTATAGTATTATAAATCTAGGATAAAATAGAACTATATCTATAGAGTAATATATTAACTACCTAGAAAATTTTATTAAATAGCTCTTTTATAATATAAACGAAAGACTTTAACTATTAAAAAGATTTAAATTATAAAAGAACTACTTTATAGAATTATTTAAAAGTAGCTGATAACTATTATTATAATCTATTAATTACTTTTTTAATTTTATTTTTATATAAAATAGAGGTTATATTTATTCCTATTACTTTTCGCTCCGCCTATATATTTATAGGTAGTATAATATTTCATAACAATTAATATTTTTATTTATAATTATAAATTCTTTTTTATATATAAAGATAATTATAATACTAAGCACGCCTATCTATTAGTCTACTTATCTAGTCTATATACCAAAGAAATTATATATAGGCCCCCCTAAAACTTTTAAATATTAACTACCTAATATCTCTATAAAATTTTTACTATTTTTTACCTATCGCTCTATAGGCTTTATACTTAAATATCTTTATTATTGCTTTTACTATTACTTTTACTATTACTTTTACTACTACTATTGCCTCTATTATATCTTTTATACTAAAAAGCACCTATCGTATCTATAAAATACTCGCTTTACCTATTAACTTTACTATAAACTATATATTATATTTTTCTATTTTTTTTACTTTTACTATATTTTTATATGTGCTTATTAAAGCCGCTACTAATTCTATTAATCTAATATTTATAACTTTAACTACTTTCTTTATTAACAATCTAATTAACTTATTAAACTAATACCTATTATTAAAAATAGCTATAATATTATTTAATAAATTTAATAAATTATAATTAACTTTTTTAGTTACTAAATAGTTAAGATTAGTTACTTTTAAATAAATAAAGTATTTATACTAGTAAGTATTTACTAGAGTTATATCTTTATTACTTATATATTATATTTATATATTAATCGAATAAATAGTATGGCTGTAGTAGCTTAGGGCAACTAAAAGGGGTTTTAAAAAAGGAGGAGTAGATATATACTTTTATACTTAATATATTAAAAAAGTTAAATAAGGCTAGATTAAAAAAAGTATAGCGCTACGCTAAACCGCGCTAGCGTACTAGTATACTTAGTACGCCCCTTAAAAAAATGTTAAATTAAAAAAGTTTAGTACTAAAACTATATTTTTTTAAAAAAATATATAGATAGCAGCGGCTACTACTACATATATATCTCTTTATTCTTATAGTTAATACAGTTAAACGTTTATAAAAAATACTTACTAAGATATTATTTCTCTAAATATTATTTTTTAAATATCTAGCTCTTGTATAGTATAGTTCTCCTCTTATTAATACTAATAATAAAATATATATTTTAATTAATCTTAAGGCTTCTAAAATGGTATTTAGTATAGTTACCTAAGCTTTTTCTACTATATTATTCTATTTTATAGGTAATAAAGATACGACTCTAGTAAACGCTTACTAGTATAAATACCTTATTTATCTAAAAGTAGCTAACCTTATTTATTTAGTAGCCGGAGAAGTTAATTATAATAAAATTATAGTTATTTTTAATAATAGGTACTAGCCTAATAAATTAATTAAATTATTAATAAAAGAAGCGGTTAAAGTTATAAACGTTAAATTAATAGTATTAGCGACGGTTTTAATAGGCAGGAATATAGTAAAAGTAAAAAAAATTAAAAAATATAATATATAGTTTATAGTAGAGTTAATAAATAAAATAAATATTTTATAAATACGGCAGGTATTTTTTAGTATAAAAAATATAGTAAAGATAAAAGTAAAAGCGGTAGTAATAGTAAAAGTAATAATAAAAGTAATAGTAATAGTAAAGGTAATAGTAGAAGTAAAAGTAATAATAAAAATAAAAATGTTTTAAGTATAGAGCCTCTATAGAGATACTAAAGATAATTAATATTTAAAAGTTCTAGGGGGGCCTATAAGTATAGGTAATAGGTATTTTTTTTAGTATAGTATATAAACTAAGTAGATAGGTAAGCGTACTTAGTGTTACGTTATATTATTATTATAGGTAAAGAAGGAGATGTAATTATAAATAAAAAATATTAATTATTATTAAACACTACACTCCTTATATGTGTAGAAATAGAGTAAAAAGTAATAAGAATAAATATAATCTCTAGGTATATAAAAATAAAATTAAAAAAAGTAACTAATAGGTTACAATAGTAGCTATTGGCTATTACCTATAAAATAGAAAAATACTATAGGAAAAGCTTAGATAATTATATTTAATACTATTTTAAAAGCCTTAAGATTAATTAAAATATATATTTTATTATTATTAGTATTAATAAAAGCAGGAGTAGTATTAGAACTTAAATTTTATTAATAGTATTAGTATATACGCCGTAATATATTTTTATACTTAAAAATATTTTAGAAAATATTTTAGGAAGTATATTTTAGAAAATATTTTAGAAAATATTTTAGAAAATATTTTAGCAAGTATATTTTCTTTATATATATATATATTTTTTTTTAAAAAAAAATAAGCCTTTTATATTAAGGCTACCTAACTATTTAAGGAAAGTATTTTATTTCTTAAATAAACTAGAACCGGCTCTTTAATCTCCTAACTAGGTTATTATTTACTAAATAGTTATACTAAACTACTAATCTATTATCTAATTAGGACTAGTTTACTACACTAGGCCTATTTAGGTATAGATTTTTATCTTATTTAACTTTAGATAGTAATTTTAGCCTAAATATTTTACTTATACCTTTAGATATAACGTATTTTATATAAAAAATTTTAGCTTTCTATAGTTTTATATTAATTCTTTAGTAATACTTTACACTTTTAAAAACTTTATACTTTACTATATAAAGTAGGCGCGTTTAAAGAATACTATAATAAGAAAAGAAATTAAACTCCTAATACGTAGAAGAGACTTTAAAAATTAAGGAATCTTAGTATTTCTAGGTATATGCCTACTATACTACTCCGCCTTTTCTTTATATAATAAACGTTTAGCTGTACTATTAACTATAAAATAAAATATATTTATATATTAATTAAATAAAAAAGTGTAGCTGTAGTAGCTGTGTCGACAACTAAAAGGGGTTTTAAAAAAGAAGGAGTATATATATGCCTTTATACTTAATGTGTTAAAAAAGATAAAATAAAAAAGAGATATATAGGTAGTAGCTACTACTACTATTTATATATCTTTAAAAAAGAATACAATTTTAGTACTAAACTTTTTAATTTAATATTTTTTTAAAAGGGCGTACTTAGGCTAGTAAATTTAATCTAGGTTAGAGTTAGGTTATATTAGCCACTTAGGTGTGTACGTAAGCAGGAACATTAAAGTAATTTTTAAAACGTATATATATTTATATATTAATCGAATAAATAGTGTGGCTATAGTAGCTCGGGGCGACTAAAAGGGGTTTTAAAAAAGGAGAAGTATATATATATCTTTATATTTTAAAAAAGTATTTACTAACTTTTTAAATATAATTAATTAGATAATAATATATATATATAACTTATAGCGTATAGGCTAAAGTTAAATTATAAATTATATAGTATAAAGGTATACACATACTCCTCCTTTTTTAAAACCCCTTTTAGTCGCCCCGAGCCACCACAGCCACACTATTTATTTAATTAGTATATAAATATATAAATTATATTATTATATTATTATATAATTAATTATATTTAGAAAGTTAGTATATACTTTTTAAAAATTACTTTAATATTCTTACTTACGTACAAGCCTAGGTGGCTAATATAACCTAATTCTAATACTAGTAAAATTTACTAGTGTAATTATTACTAAAAAATATATTAAGTATAATTTTATTATATAACTTATACAATAATTAGGCTTTAAGTATAAATTTAGTCCTTAAGGCTATAATTATAAAAATAAATTTAGTTATATATTAGTATATTTACTTAAAAATACTATAAAAGTATATTAATAATTAATAAATATTAATATACTAATACTAAAACTTATACTACTTCTACTTTATTAATATAGAGTATAACTAAATTAAAAATAACTTTTTTTACCTTATTAGAGAAT
Organism: Pleoardoris graminearum; assembly: GCA_030770415.1. Lineage (NCBI taxonomy): Eukaryota > Fungi > Ascomycota > Dothideomycetes > Pleosporales > Didymosphaeriaceae > Pleoardoris > Pleoardoris graminearum. Next base: position 199,390 of record JASEKS010000001.1, on the reverse strand, counting down.
AATTTAAATAAAAATAAACTCTTCTACTTAGATAATATTATACTAAGTATTAAAATTAGGGTAGGTCTTCCGACGATATAAGTAATATTATAGATATGATTTTCCTAATGCTGTAAGTAGAAGTAGATAATCCAAATCTTTGCGTTTCGCCTCTACCGTTGCAGGCTTCTTAAACTGCTTTCCAAGCCTTCTCGAGGTAAGCTTGGACGATGTATGCAGGCTTCTTTTCTATTTCCCTAAGCAGCCGCTTCGAGCGCTCGAGAGTCAACTTATCGCGCAGAGCCAGTGGTCCGAAGAAGAGCTCGTATTCATCTTCGGGACTTTCTCTGAAACTGGGCGGTCATCCGCATAAGGTCGGTCATCTCCTTTGCTTTATCTGCTTCCGGGCAACTTTCGCCTTCATACGCCAGCGACAGGCGCTCAAAATCCTTGAGAGCTTGTACCGTATCCTTCGTCTCTCCGCCTAACCCAGAATATGCAATGAGATGCAGCACTGCTTTGGCCTCAGGAGTTTTGTCGCCAGAACGACCCGAGATAAAATCCAGATACCTTCGCAGCCATGGGGTTGCCTGGTCGTGCTGCCGTTGTTTCTGATAGCAGCATCCGATCATAGCCACACAAAGCGATGTTTCGGGATGATTAGGACCCCAAGTTCTCTCTGCGGTCGCCAGAGCGCTCCGGAGGTCGTCGATGGCGTTAGTGAAGTTTCCTTCGTTGGATTTCCACGTCCCTAATAGACGGAGAGCTTCGACCGCCATGGGGTGAGAAGGGCCGCGAACTTCCTCTATCTCCTTGAGAATGTTTGCTACGATGTTCTTCGCATTCTGATTAACCGGTGCAAAACGGAAAGGATCTACATCAACCGGGAAGGCGGTATCCAACATTTCCAGCACTCCAACATACGTTTTGATGTGCTTTTCCCCGAAGGCTTGTTTCAGCGATTCCAACCTTTTTTCCAGCCTTTCGATGGCTTCTTTCTTGCGGCCAAGCTTATTGCACGCAGCCGCAAGCGTGGACTGCGTGTCAAGCGTGTCAATGTGATCTGCACCTAGCGAATTACGCTGCCGAAGGAAGACATTAAACGCCAATGCCTCCGCCTCAGAGTTCTGGCCTCGACAGACCATTACCTTGGCTATGATGTTTTCGGCTCTCATCAACACGGCGTGGTCAGCCCCCAGGGCCCTCTTACACTCGTTCGCTACCCAGCGCGCCCAGTCTCCCGCTTCGTTCGTGAGTTCCAGCTTTGAATTCACGAACGCGATTTCGTAAGCCGCTTCCATAGTCTCGGCACTTTTGGGATTTATCCTGCGCTTTTCCTCGAATTGATCATATGCCAGCTTTTTTGCGTGTTCCCAGCGGGCCATGTTCTTATGCTCGGCAAGCTGCTGTGACACTGCGTCGGAATTCTTCGGTTGAAATACAGCACCGTGTACTTTTGAAGGCGCCTGTGGCTGCAAACCATATGGGTCTCCATACAAAGGATTTGAACTTGGTGCATTACCATGCGGATAGTCAGATGGCGGTCGAGGAGAAGGAGTTGGGCGGACAGGCGGTGGAGCCACATATGCCTCTGCCGTACCGATGGCTTGCTTTGCCATTTTGGCAATGGTGTTGGATACAATCTTGTACATCCCTCCTCTACTTCCATACTTACAAATGCTTGAATGGTCTGCGCCCAAACTGACTTGTGTCTCACGGGTGCCAGGAAGGCCGAGGATGGAAGATTCACGTTCAACGATGATCTGGAATGTTGATCAATGGTGCAACAGTGTGATTTGAGAGAAATGAAAGGCTTACAGTGTCTGCTCTGGCAATGCCGGAGCTTCCAAGACGCAGGGGCAGCGTTTCTGTAAAGCTGATGACCTTGTAGTCCTCTAGTCTCTGTTGAAACTGCTCCGACATCTGCTTCGTAAACAGCGAGTTGTGCTTCAGCGACTCAAGCAACTCATTGCTCGCGCCACCTCTTGAAAGAATCCGTATCAATTTGGCGGCTAAGAGCCCCAGTTCGACTCCTTTTGCGCCATGGTGAGGGCAGGCGAAGAAGACAAGTCCAAATGTCGCATTCTGGATCGAGGAATACGCTCGATTGTTTATGGCATTCAGAAGCGCCTATCTCTCTATTAACAAACTGTAGGTGAATAGAAAACATAGGTATACAAACCTGTTTGATGACCAATCCTCCTAAACTATGCCCAATAAATATTATCTTCGATTGATAATAATCCTAGCTTATGTTAGCAATCAGTATCAAGGGGGATAGATGCAGGGCGACGTACATCGGAGTTCCGCTCGCTGTCCAAGAGTAGCAGTAGATTGTTCGCATGGTCGGTGATACGATCCACTGATACCGGCTCCGTACTGTTTACATTCGAATTGTATCCATAGAGAAATATGCGGGCAGACGGAGTATCTTGACCCAAGAAATCCCGGGGCCAAAACGGCCCACCTTCAGTACGTTCCCATGTCTCGAAAGGGTGACGAGGTCGACCGAAAGGGTTTAATCCGTGGACGAATACAATACTGCAGTATCGTTCAGCTTCGAATAAGTCAGGGATATATCTTCCTTACTCCAACTTGTGAGGTTCTGACGGAGCAGAAACGAGTTCAAGGAATGGGTACTCGAGGCGCTCAGTCTGGTCTTCCTAGGTGTCTTCTAGCGGTTGCTTCTATTTAGAATGGATGATTTTACCATTTGCAGGAAATCCTAAAGTAGAATACAATATGTATATTCGAACAGCTACAACTCACGGAAAACTTGCAAATACTAGCAGTTTCTGCTGTTATCTTGGTGATGGTTCAGGTTCAGCCCAGTGCAAAAGGCTTTGGTTGCCTTATGAATAGATGACCTATGAGCGAGACACTCCGAAGAGCGTATTGAACTGGCTGAAAGCTGACACATGTGGCTGCACCCACCACCGCGCTTGGCGTCCGAACCACCAACCAGCCTTCAATACGCGAGACAACAGAATACGACGAGGCGACGAGGCAGTCATTAGGTTTCTTGGCAATAGAACTAGCACGGACACATTGTCGATACATAAGACCAGTCTTATGCAGGATACGGTGGGTAAATTTAGTGTCGCTAATGAGGCACTCAGCTGCAGGGATAGAAGGGCAAAACAGGAAGCAGGCCATCTGACCATAGTCGTGCCAAGAGGTGGCATGAACTAACTACTTTTAGCATGCTAAGATAATTAATACGCTATACTAAAGTAAGCAAGCTTAGTAGCTATAAATTAATTTTTATATTTTCTTAATAGTATATATTATCTAGTACTTAATACTATAATAGTAATAAATTAAGTAAAAATAATACTTAATAGTAATATAAATATACTCTAAATATATTATAAATTAATTCTAAATAGTTTCTAAATTAATTTTAGCCTAATTATAAAAACTACTATAATTCACCTACTCTATTATTAGGCTGCGATACTTATTCTAAGAAAAAAAAAACCTGTTATATATATCGCAGAGGTAATATATAAAAAAAATTTAGAGGGCGGCTAATTCTATAAAGTAAGAATTAATTTAAAATTAATTTAAAAATAATTTTTAATAAATTCTAATAATAGTAGTACTAATTTAGTAAATAAAAAAATTTAATTAATTATTTTAAGCGCTAATATAACTACGAGGAAATATTACTCTTAATTTATAAAATTAATTTAATTTCTATTTATATCTAGAATACTAAACTATATAAGTACTTTTAAATTAATTTTAAATTAATTCCTTATTAATTCTAGTATAGTTTAGTAGTTTAATAAAGATTTATTATATTTAGGCTATCCCGTTTAAGTAGTAGTAGACTAATTTTAGTTTTATTTATATTATTACTTCTACTCTACTACTTTAATTAGTTATTTAGCTCTTAGATCGTTACGTAAGTTAAATTATTTTATAATTAATTTTAAATTAATTTTAACTTTTTTACTAGGCTAATTATATACGTATAGTAGCTATTTATATTATACTTAGTTATTTTACCCTTTATAATACCTATAAGACTAAAGAAGATTAATAGGACTTTACTTATAAGTTATTACTTTAAAATTAATTTTAAATTAACTTTAAATAAATTTTAAATAAATTTACGTTATAATTTCTTCTAGGATTTTAATTTTTAGAAGTATAAAAATTAGAATATATAGGTTAAGTTTATAAAAGAGGATAAGCGGGTTTAGGAGCAGGGTAATAGGAAGGTAAAGGGCTTAAATAAAAAGAAAAATTCTCTTTTCTCTTCCTTTTTTTTATGTCTTTTAGTTTTTTTATTATTTACCTTTTACAGTATTTACTATACATTAATTTTAAAGTAATTATAAATTAATATAAAATTAATTCCCTTAGCTTATTATAACCTTCGGAGGTTTTTTTTTTTTTTTTTTTTTTAAAAAAAATAAGCCTTTTATATTAAGGCTACTTAACTATTTAAGGAAAGTGTTTTATTTTTTAAGTAAACTAATAGTAGTGTAGTACAGTAGATAAGTACTTAAAAATATATAAATTTATTAATTTTTAATATTATTTATATATTAGAGGTTTAATTCCTCTTCTTATTACAGTATTTTTTAAATATGCCTACTTTACTAGTAAAAAGTAAAGTTTTTAGAAGTATAGAGTACTACTAAAGAATTAATATAAAACTATAAAAAGCTAAAATTTTTATATAAAATACGTTATATCTAAAGGTATAAATAAGGTATTTAGGCTAAAATTACTATCTAAAGTTAGATAAGATAAAAATCTATACCTAAATAGGCCTAGCGTAGTAAACTAGTCCTAATTAGGTAATAGATTAATGGTTTAGTATAACTATTTAGTAAATAATAATCTAGTTAGGAATTAAAGGGCTAGTTCTAGTTTATTTAAATAATAAAACACTTTCCTTAAATAGTTAAGTAGCCTTAATATAAAAGGCTTATTTAAAAAAAAAAAAAAAAAAGTTAACTAATAACTAGTTTTTTAATTTTTAAATTAATATATTACTAAGTAACGTTATTAAATTACTAAGTTAAATTTAATTAGGTCTAGTTTAGCACGCTAGTTTTATTTAAAAATAAATTTTTATTTTTTAATTTTAGATAGCGGGCTCGACCGTAACGGGTCGGGTCTAATAGGTTATAACAGCACTTATTAATAGGTTTATAATAAATAAAGACTTTTTTATTTTTTTTTAACACAGATTATATATTTTTTTTATATTTATACTTTTTATATTATCTTACCTATATTTTTAGATATTTTATAAAGCTTTCCTTCTTCCTCTTCTTATACCTATATATCGCGCCGTTTACCTATATTATTCTATTATATATTAGTTACGTCTATCTTGTCTGTAAGGCTACCTCCTATAGTTACTCTAGTAAAATTACTACGCGCTATAGCTATAGTAGCTACGTTACTTTATACTCTAGTACTTTCTTTATATTTTTCTACTAATTTAGATTCTCCTAATCGCCTAGTAGCTCTTAAAACCTAGCTTTTTATTTACCTATACGTACTAGGTTCTTACCTATATTTTATAACGCTAAGTCTATACTATTAGTAACGCTGCAACGTATACTACTAGTAAAAAAGGGCTACTTATAGATAATATATAAGTAGTTATATTTTTAAATTATAACGCTTAGAGCGTATTAGCTAGTAATAAAAGTAGTTTAGCCTATAAAAAATTTAAAGTTATAAATAGTATACCTTAGCTCCGTATAAATATTACTATTAAACTAATTAAGAATATCCGGTGCTTTTATAGTAGTATAGTATATAAAAATATATAACCCGCTAGCCTAAAAATACTCTATATTTACTATATTTACTATATTTACTATATTTACTATATATACTATATATACTGTATATGCTGTATATCCTGTTATTATAGAGTATTATAATAGAGCTATAGCCTTACAGTCTATTTTTTTATACTATCTTATATTATTACTATAACTAGTTTAGAAATACTAGTATATATTAATACTCTATTATATACTATAGATAGCGTAAACTATTATTATTATATTTTTTTTCTTTGCAAATAGACGCGCTATAGTAAGTAAAAATATATAATACTTTAAATTATCTAGCTATTACTATATATACTAAATATAATACGTTAACCCGTATACGTCTTTAATATATATATTATATAACTACACGCTGCGTCTTTTATTATTATACTAAAAATACTATAGAGCTGTTTTATAGAAACCCCTATAGTAGCTAGCAGTTATTTTTTTTAAAATATAAGTACTACGCTAAAAGCGTAGATTTATTTTTAAAAAAAAAAAAAAAAAAAAAAAAAACTTTAGATAGTAAGATATACAAAAAAATATAATATACTTTAAATAAAGATTTTAGCTTTTTTATAATTTTATATTAATTTCTTAGTAGTATTCTCTATATCTAAAAATTTTATTTTTTACTAGTAAAGTAGGCGCGTTTAAAAAACGCTATAATAAGAAAAGAAATTAAACTTTTAATACGTAAGAAGACCTTAAAAACTTAAAAAATCTTAATATTTTTAGATATATACCTACTATACTACCCCGCTAACCTTTAGGTTAAAAAAAATAAATTATAGATAATCTTACCTCTTAAATTTCTTAAAACACTTATAAATTAATTAGTATATATTTTTTTTATTAATTATATATAGCCCGTAAACTCTTTTAAAGTATTTTTTATTTTTATACTAGCCTTTAAGTTAATACCTTAAAAGTACTTATTAGTTAATTTAAAATTAATTTAAAATATAGAAAATTTTTACTCTTTTATTTTATTTTATAATTATTATATAGAGTTAGTATATTATATAATTATAAAATTTAGTAAGTTTTTCTATAGTTAAATTTTTTTCTACTTTTAAGTCTTTTTAAGACTTTAAAGTAGAGTAGGTTAAAAAAGTTATTAATAGGAGTAAAATTTTTTTACTAATTAATATAAATTAATTCGAGATTAATTATAAATTAATATAGTTATAAATTAGAAATTAATTTAAAATTAATTTTAGTTTAATTTAGCTTATTTTTACTTACTTGTAGACTACTAAATATTTATTAGCTCCTTTACTTTTCTAAAATATAACTTATAAGGTTATTATACTTTTCTATAATTTTTATAAAATAGAAAAGGGCGTTTTTTTCTTTTTTAGTACTCAAATTCTCTAAAAAAGTATTTTAAAGTAAGTACTATAAGTAAGTTTAGCGTATATAGTTATAGAGTACTAATTAACTATTAAACTTATATTAAGTTAATTTAGAATTAGTTTAAAATTAATTTAAATACTTAAGAATAGTAGATACACTATAAAATATACTACTACTACTAATTATAGCCTAATAAAATAGTTCCTATGTATAGATTATATATAACCGTTTATTATTTTTAGTAGAGAAGGCTTTTAATTTAGTAGAGGACTAAATAAGGGAATAGTACTACTAGTAGACGGACTAAATTAATTAATAATTAATTCTTAACTAATACTATATACTTATATAAAATAAAAGCACCCTACTACTTATAATTATAAAAAAATTAGTATATTAAAGGAGATATAAAAAAAATAAGTTATAGTTAGTTTATATTTAACGTAAAAACATTTTTACTTAAACTATACTATTTTAGTTAGTAGGGTATAAATTAATTTATAATTAATTTAGCCTACATACTTAGTATAAATAAACTTAATTTTATTCTAAATTAACTATAAATTAATTTAAACTGTATTTATTTTTAAATATTTTAAGTTTTATTAGAGCTGGGTCTTACGTATTTTTAGTTTTATTTTAGCCTTTTTTTATTTTATATAGAACTCGCGTTTTTTATATTTAAATAAAACTCTTTTTTTTATACTAGGACTTCTTTTATTTTTAGACTACGCTTAAAGCTTTACTATCCCTTTAAATTAAATATTAATTATTAATTAATAAAACATATATTTAGTATTAACTTATAATAGTACTAGAGAGAATAATATTATAATTAAACTCTTTAATACAGAGAATCAGTATAATATTTATTATATAATTACTTTTTATAGTTTATATACTTATCTACGTTAAACTCTACTAAAAATAAAGTTTTTAAGACTTTTTAATACCTCTTTATTATTATTAAAAATAACTATAATATTATTAGACTTACGACGCTCTAGTATTATCTTAATTAATTTAATAATAATACTAAATTAATTAGCGCTTTATATACTAAGCTCTCTTTCTATATTTTAGAGGAATTAAGTATTAATACTAAGATTTTATCTAGATTTATATCTAATACTATACTTATTATAAATATAATACTTTTAGATATTTTTTATATTTATATTTATAGTTCTATTACTATAAGAATTAATTCTAAATTAGTTCTAAATTAACTTATATCTAAACGGTTTATAAAAGCTTATACCTTATTTTAGTATATTACCCCTTTAAAATAGCCTATTTTATAGTATTTATATATAACTGTAAAGTATTTTACATAGTCTTAGGTATATTACTATACTAGTAATTAAGTCTAGTTATAATAATAGAATTCTTTTTATACTAAGTCTAGTTTTTAATAGCCTAAGAACCCGTTAATCCTCGTAAATTTATATTAAATTAATTTAGAATTAATTTAAGCTACTTATACATAAGTAAGTTATAAAATTGTATATACTCGCTTACGCTTTCTACTATTAATAAAACTTGTATATAACTTTAGTCCTTTTTCGACACACTAAGTATAAAGGTATACACATACTCCTCCTTTTTTAAAACCCCTTTTAGTCGCCTACACAGCCACCACAGCTATACCCTTTTATTTAATTAATATATAAATATAATATATATATAACTTTAGTTTAAGTTCTTACCGTATTTAAACTATAAAGTAGCCCTATTAATACTTTAAAAAAAATAGATTTAATAAAATTGTATATAGCTACTAAGCTAAAATAGCTATAGATAATACTATACGTTTAGGGTAGTAAGATATCTCCTAAAACCTTGAAAATAAGTAAGAATTTATTTAGAAATAATTTCTAATTAATTTATATTTAGGTTAGAATTAATTTATAACTATACTAAAATTATTTTATAATTATTTTATAATTAATTATATTTACTTACTATCTATTTTATATTTATATATTTGTATATTAATCGAACAAATAGTGTGGCTGTGGTGGCTCGGGGCGACCAAAAGGGATTTTAAAAAAGGAGGAGTATATGTATGCATTTATATTTATATTTATATTAATAGTAACACTAACAGGACTGTTTCTATATAAATATATTTACTAAAAAAATTTTTTAGTAAGTTTTTTATAAATAGTAAAAAACTTTATAAATACTTTTTTATAGAGTACAGAGGTCTGTATATTAGTAATAATATACCTAAAAGTAATAACTAAAGTTTATATAAAAATTAATTTAAAATTAATTTAAGATATACGCTTTCTATAGTCTTTAAGAAATAATATAAAAGGAATTTTAGACTATTTACCTTAAAATTACTAAAATAATATATTAATTTAAAATATATTTTAAGCTATAAGTAAGATAGCCTACTATTAAAAAAGATAGATAATAATATTACCAGTATTTATAAAGAGAATCATTTAGATATATATTTAAAAATAATTAAAATTAGTTTTAAATAAATTTTAAATTAATTTTAAGAGAATTTTTATTTATTATTATTAGATTACTATAGTGTTTCTTCTGCTTAAATATAATACCTTTAAGGCCTCCTCTATATTGAAACTTAAGAAGTCTTTTATAATAAATAAGTTTTATAATTTAATTTTTATCTATAAAGGCAGTATAAAACTATTTAATAAAAGTATACCCTTTAGATTATAAAAATAATAAGAGGGCTTTAGACTTTAAAAAGTCCGCTAAATTAATTTAATATAATTTTAAAAATAATTAAGCTTAAAACTTATTTTATATTATTTCTAGATATACCACTAGTTATAGAGTACGTAAAATATTATTTATATAATTTTAATCTATAAGCTATAGTAATAGAGGTTTATTACTATATTTACTAGTTAATACTAGTAAAATATATAGTGTTTTAGAGGAAAAATATAAAATAATAATATTAAAAATAATACTATAATTTTATTTTTTAAGTTTACTATATCCCTAAATATAATTTATACGTAAATATATTTACAATTAATTTAGAATTAATATATATTATATGTACTATAATATTTAAGTCGTAAGTATTATAGTTTAATAATAATATAATACTATAAAAAAGGTTCTATTAGACTAGTAAAAAGACTATATAAATATTTAAAATTTACTTACGCAAAGATCCTCTAAAAGAAATACTTTTTAGGAGTACTTAGACGCTAGCTTATATAACTAATATAAAAAGGTGCTAATCCTATAATTAGCTTAAATTAATTTATAATTAATTTATAATATATATATATAAGACTTATAGTTTAATTTAATAGATATAGTCTTAAGCTATATAATAGTTTTACTAGAGTATAATACTTAGTTTAAAATTAATAATAAAGAGCTTTATAGTAGCTCTTTACTCTATATTTTTTCTTATTATTTTAAATTTAAAAAAGAGAGCTCTTAATTGTCCGTAGCTTATTATATAGTTTTAAAGTAATTTTTATATAGAAAATATTATATAATTAATTCTAAATAAATTTATAATATTTTATACTAAAGTATTAAAGTACCTAATAAAAGATATATATATTAAGAAAAAAGAAGTAGATTTATTTTTTACTAATTTTACTTACTTTAGAGTATGAAATCTAAAAAAGTAATTAATTACAATTAATTTAGAATCGATTAATAATTAATTTAAAGTTATTTATACTCTTATTTAATAAAAGTAGTTTTTTCTATATTAGGTCTTTTATAGGTATTACGTCACTATTAATATAAATAATATAAATATATTTTATTTTATATATATTTAGATACTATAAAATAGAAGTAATATGCTTAATAATATAAGTTTTTAAAGCGTTACTATTACTATTTCTATTTATAAGTATAATATAATTTTAATATAAATTAATTAAGAATTAATTTACTTTATAAAGATATAACTGATAAAGTATTAATTAAAATTATTATTTACCTTAATAAGACTTTCTACTTTTTTAAAAGGATTAGGTATTAGGTTATCTTATTTTTTATATAGACTTAGAAACAATATTATAATATATTTAAATAAAATATAGTTATAAATTAACTCTAAATTAATTTAGTTATAAAATACTATATATAAGCTAGCTAAAACTAAGTATTTAACTAAAGCTAAGTGCTTAGATTAGTATACTAAAATTTTTATACTACTAAAAGTAGTTAGTTTATACCACCTCTTAGTATAACTCTAATTAAATAACCTACCACTATAGGGTAAAATAAAGAGGTAATATTTACGTTAGAACTGCCATACAAAGGTGCAATATAAAAGTAAGAGCTATACCTATATATAAGCCTTAGAGAGCGCTAACTTAAGAGTTTCTAAAGAGGTAAGCAGAATACTTAAAGGTATACTATAGTTACTAAAATAAGTATTTTTTTATATTTATCCGTAGAAGCTATATCGACTTAGTATATACTACGTCCTTACTTATAATATAAAAGTAGGACAACATTAAAAGCGCTATAACTAGGGCCTATTAAATATAGGATTTTTTAAATATTATAGCTAATAGAGTAATAACTTAAACTAATAACTTATTAAACTATAGTAGTAATAATAGCGAGATAATAATTATAAAATAGTAATAGTTTATTATAGGCAGAATTATAAAAATAAAAATTATATATAGTGCGTTTAATATATAATACGTTTAAAATAGTAAGCGTAATAGTTTTCTTTTCTTCTTATAAATACTATATACTTAAAGTCTAAAAATCTTTTATTATTATTATATTTATAATATCGGCGTTTTAGCGTTTAATAATTAGTTTACTAAATAACTTCTAGCGTACAGTATAGGCTTTTACTAATAGTAATAACTAGTTAGATTATATTAAAAACTACCCTAACTTCTATCTTAATACTATATAAGAGGCTAGTTTATTTAATAGACTAAATTTTTTAGTTAATATTTTTAATTTTAATTTAATTCTAATACGCCTTTTTTTACTTAAGATAAATATAATTCTTAACTTTAATAATATCTATAAGAACGTTAAAGTTTACTTTAAATTATATAGTAATATAGTAGATTTTATAATATAATAGTATAAAAAAAATAAAAGTTTTTTATTTAAAATAGAAAACGGCGGCGGCGGTAGTAGTAGTAATAGTAGTAGTAGTAGTAGTAGTAGTAGTAGTAATAGTAATAGTAGTAATAATAGTAATAGTAGTAGTAATAGTAATAATAGTAGTAGTAGTAATAGTAGTAATAGTAATAATAGTAATAATAGTAATAATAGTAGTAGTAGTAGTAATAGTAGTAGTAGTAATAATAATAATAGTAATAGTAGTAGTAATAATAGTAGTAATAGTAATAGTAGTAGTAATAGTAGTAATAGTAGTAGTAGTAGTAGTAGTAGTAGTAGTAGTAATAGTAGTAATAATAGTAATAGTAATAGTAGTAGTAGTAGTAGTAGTAGTAGTAGTAGTAATAGTAGTAGTAATAGTAGTAGTAATAGTAGTAGTAATAATAGTAGTAGTAGTAGTAGTAGTAGTAATAGTAGTAATAGTAGTAGTAGTAATAGTAATAGTAATAGTAGTAGTAATAATAGTAATAATAGTAGTAGTAGTAATAGTAGTAGTAATAGTAGTAATAATAGTAGTAATAATAATAGTAATAGTAGTAGTAGTAGTAGTAGTAGTAGTAATAATAATAATAGTAGTAGTAATAGTAGTAATAGTAATAGTAGTAGTAATACTTTTATAATAATAAAAAAAAACTTCTTTAAAGTAATAAAGGAAGTAAAGCTTTAGTAAAAAAAGCTTATTAAAATAGTTAAGATTATTTAAGCGTAAAGATATATATATACGTAAGAGTAAGGTTTTTAAAGTAGATAGTAAATAGTAGAAGAATACGCTATAGCGCTATAAGGTAGTTATAAAAGCTTACTATTAGAGAAGTTAGTAGTTATCTTAAAAGGACTAAGGGGTCCTATAAAAAAGGTATTATTTTAATACTTTAATTACCGTCTGTTTAAAAAGGTTATAAGTTATTAGCGCTAGTAAAAAAGTTATTATAATTACTACGTAAGAAGCTCGTTAAGAGTTAGTTAATTACGTAATATAATAAAAGTTTAAATAATTAATTTAGAATTGCGTAACGTTATAATAATAACTCTAGAGAAGAAAACTAAAATAAGTATAATTATTTTACTACTATAAATCTTATAAAACCGGTTTACTTACTAAAATATAAGCTAAGCCTAATATATATATTAGTATAGTTACTCTAAACTAAAAATATACTAGTATAAAAAGTTTATATTTAAAAAAGTTAGTTAAATTATATACTAGTCTATATTAGGCTTAGTTTATATTTTAGTAAGTAAACCGGTTTACGAGATCTATAATAATAAAGTAACTATATATACTCTAGTAACTATAGTAGAATTCTTAAAAAAACTATTTTTAAAATTATTAAAAGTAGAGGATTTTATACGTAGTAGAGTATATAGGGGTTAAATTAATATTTATTTAATTATAATAGAACAACCGCTATAGTAAAATACTAGTAATACTTTTTACTATTATAATACTAATAATAATTACGTTATTTAGATACTGTTAAAATAGATACTTAGACTTTTTAAATATTTAAATACTTACTATTTTTACTATAACTTCTTAATTAACTTTATAATATTATATTTTACTATATATATTTTTACTACCTTTTTATTAATATATTTTTTATATTTGTATATTTATATATGACTTTATAGAGTGCTATAAAAAGCTTATATATTAAACTAAAATACTATACTTAATAAAATAGCTATACTATAGTAGTTATTTATATTTTATTAAGTAGAACTACTAAGTAAAGACCTATTAAAAAGTAATAAGTACGCCTAAATAACAATCTAGGGGTATAAATATAGTAAGGGAACTCTATTAAGTACTAAACTATATATATAATAAAACTAAAGATCTATATCCTTTTTATATAAAAAGATTAAGCTATAATTTAATAATATTATAATTAAAGTCTATAATAGCTAGAATTAACTTATATTTAGTAAGTTTATACGGCTTACGTAATAGTTAATAATTATATAATACATTACGCTATACCTTTTTTTAATTTAGCCTTACCTAACTTTTTTAATATATTAAGAATAAAGATATATATATACTCCTTTTTTAAAGTCCCTTTTAGTTATCCTAAGCTACTATAGCTACACTATTTATTTAATTAGTATATAAATATAATATATATATTATATATAAAATAATTATACTACTAGCTTTTATAAGTACTTTTTTTTTTATAAATAAACCTTATATTTAAGGCTACCTAATTATTAAGAAAAGTCCTTTATCTTCTAAGCGAATTAATAACCAGCTCTTTAATTCCTAACTAATGTATATAGGTTATATTACTAAATAGTTATACTAAACTACTAATCTATTACCTAATTAGGACTAGTTCGCAACGCTAGGGCTATTTAGGTATAGATTTTTATCTTATCTATCTTTACATAGTAATTTAGCCTATATATCTTATTTATACTTTTAGATATAACGTGTTCTATATAAGGATTTTAGCTTTCTATAGTTTTATATTAATTTCTTAGTAGTACCCTATACTTCTAAAAATTCTACTTTTTACTAGTAAAGTAGGCGTATTTAAAAAATACTTATAATAAGAAGAGGAATTAAACCTTTAATATATAAACAATAACGAAAATTTAAAGAATTTTATAAATTTAATATATTTCTAGACACTTACCTACTATACTACCCTACTTTATAAGTACTTAAAATATTACTAATCTAAATTAGAATTAAAAATAGTACGAGTACTCTTTAGTTTAGTAAACGCGTTTTTAAAACTATTTAATATATTTTAAGATACAGTCTAACGTATAGCGATATACACTTTATAATATAAATATATACTATTTAATAGTTTTAAAACCTACTATTTTTCTCTCTACTAACTAAATAAAATATCTAATTAAGCTGTATTATATTTTTATACTTCTTAAGTCTACTAGCATTAATTTTTAAACTAAGTAGTAGTTAAGCTCTAGTTAACTTATTAAGGAGAATATAATATAATAAAAAGTATATAAACTAAAATAAAGTATATTAAATCTAAAAATTAAAATTTATATTTTAGTAAGTAGATTTAACTAAATATTACTAGTAAAATATTATCGTTTTAAGTCTATCTAAAAGTAGAACAGTTTTATATATTTTAATTATATAGTAATTATATAATTAACTAGTAATATTTTATATAGATACTAATATTCTTAAAAGTATAGAATAGTATTTTAGTTTAATCTATAAAAGTTATAAAGGGTTTTAGATTATTTATATTTTTAAGACATAAATACCAGCGGAGCTATAATTATAATTATACTTAATAAAACTCTATACTATTTAGAGCTATATATAGTACTATTCTCTTTAGTTATATTTATAAATTATAATTTCTAATATTAGATCTATACTAATACGGATTAAAATTTTTTTTACTAATTTTATTAAAGATAGATATTAGTTTAATAAAACTTATATATATTTGTATTTATATATTAATCGAACAAAGTGTGTGGCTGTGATGGCTTAGGGCGACTAAAAGAGATTATAAAAAAGGAGAAGTATATATATGCTTTCATACTTAATGTGTTAAAAAATAAAGAATTCTATTTAAACTAATTCTAACTTAGAGCTATATAGAAATATATAAATAAAAATATAGTTAAAAAAAAAGTATTAAGTATTAATAGGACATATTTTTATATATAATAAAGTTACTATTAGTAACTACTTACAGAGGGATAACAGCGAAAAAAGTACTTAAAAAAGAGTAGTTTTTAAAAGTTTAATAACTCTATAAGTATTATATATAACAATTTAAAAAAAATATTTAATTATAGAAAAGGTTATATAATATAATATAATGAAGCCTAATTAGGCTTAGCGTAATAATAGCCTTAGATATATAGTCTTAAACTTAGACCTTTGTTTTACTTAACTTTATATATATATAACTTTTTAACTAGTGTATTAAATTAACTATAAAATAGATATATATTACTTTTGTATATATATTACTTATATAAATAAATATAGCATAGATTAATAATATTTTACTACAATAACCTTATGTTTTATTAAAATATAAATATAGTAAAAATTATAAAACCGTGTTATATATTTTACGTAATTATAATTTTATATAGTTTTAAATATAATTTTATATATATTAGTGATAATTAATAGTTTATAGTATATTACTATTATTAGATAATATAAACTTAAAATTTAGTTAACCTAATTAGGTAATAAAAAATTATTAGCTTTGTAGTATTTATTATATCCTAAAATATAAAATAATAATTATTTAATTAGATTTAGTATATAAGATGTTATAAGACTTTGAATTAAAAAAAATTTAAAAACTTTTTTAGTTATTACTAATTTAATATCGTATTAAATTAAATAATTATTTTATATAGTATTTTAAATTTTTAAAAGTAAGTTAAATATATAGTATTTTAAATAACGTCTAAAATCTCTAAATTAAGACTTTAAATTTAAAATTTAAATTACTAAATGGTTAGATAAGAAATAATACTTAAAATACATTTTATAAATAGTATATAATAATTATATATTTATATACTAATCGAACAAATAGTGTAGCTGTGGTGGCTCGGGGCAACTAAAAGGGGTTTTAAAAAAGGAGGAGTATGTGCATGTCTTTATTATAATAATTATAAATATATATACATTTTATAGCTAATTCTAAACGCTAGTTAAAAAGTTATAAATACGTAAAGTGAAGTAATAAAAACGTATTAAGTTTAAGACTATAGAACTAAGGCTATAAATACGCTAAGCCTAATTAGACTTATATATACTATAATATATAACTTTGTATATAAGTAAACTTTATTTTAAATTTTAAAATATAATACTTATAGAGTTATTAAAGTTTTAAAAACTACTCGTTTTTAAGTATTTTTATTCGCTGTTACCCCCCTGTAATTAGGAAGAAAAGTACTATATATATTATAAAATTTAATAACTAGCTCTTAAAGGTACTGTATTAAGTTTAATTAAGAAAAGTAGTACTAAGATAGATATATAATAACTACTTAATAGTACTTACGTAATAGTATTATAGCTTAGTATAGTTTATTATTTTATATAGTAATTTATATTAGCGTATTTACTATTATAAACTAATATTAAGTAGATATTTATAAAAAAAGAGCTTTTTTGACACATTAAGTATAAAGGTATATATATACTCCGGCTTTTTTAAAAATCCTATTAGTCGCCCTAAGCTACTACAACTACACTATTTATTAGATTAATATATATATATATATATATATAAAGAGGTATTAATATATTATAATTATAGTATATAATATAAAGGCATACACATACTCCTCCTTTTTTAAACCCTCTTTTGGATCACCCTAAGCCACTACAGCCACACTTTTTATTTAATTAATATATAAATATATATAGGGGGGTGAAATGGAAATAGCGTAATTAAAAAAGTTATCTTTTTTAAAGTTATATAACTTTTTAATTAGTAAGCTAAAAAATACCAAAAAATAGCGTTTTAAAAAAAAGGACTAGTAGATTCTATTTACCCTGTTAGGGGCTGCTTACTAAGAGGTTCAGGGGTAGTAAAAAATTAGTAAATATAGAAAATTTTTAGGGCCCTACTTTAAGTTAGTACAACTTTTTATTTAAGTTATATAATTAGCTTATTTTTATATATATAATAATAGATACTAAGTTATATTAGTATATTAAATATTTTTATATATTTATATATTAATTATATAATTATATATAAAAGTCACTTTTTCACATTTTTAATAATAAACTAGTAAATAATAAATTACTAGTACTTAGTATAGTAGCCTTTAGTTTCTATAACTGCCTTATAACGGTTAGGAAGAGATAAAATACAGTTATTAATAACTTTTTATAGTATATTCTACTACTTTTTATTAATAACTCTTTTAAAGGCTTCTATACTTTCTAAACTAGATCCTATACCTAAATTAGTTATATTAATATTATTTAGCCCTAATTTTAATATACTCTATATATTTTTTATAGGGGCTAAATCAGGGCTATAGGCTAGGTAAAGAAATAGTTTAATTTTGTTATTTTTAAACTAAGTTAAAACGTTCCTAGTTTTATAAATAGGGACGTTATCTTATTAAAATTACTAACCTATATTAATATTATTATAAAGATTATAATTATAATATAATATAATAATATATATATATATATATTATAATATTATTAAAATAAGGGATAAAAAAGTATTAAAAAACTTACCACTTTTTATATAGGGTTTAACCTTAGGTATAAGGACTTTGTTTATATAGTCCGTACTAGTAAAAAAAGTAAAAGAATTAAGTATTTTAATAAATACTAAATTACTTCTACCTCTTACCTAAATTGCACCCTAAACTTATAGGGTAAGATCTCGTCCTATAAAATAATTAATATAATTAATATTAAAAAACTAAAACTATAGCTTAAAAATATATAAAAAGTTACATATTTTAATAATTTAAGAAGTTAAAATAACTTACTTTATAATTAGCTAATAGCTAGTTCTCTTCTAATTCTATTATTACCCCTTTTTCTATAATATTATTTATTTTGCTGTCCCCTTTATATTGCTAACTTATTAGAAAAATTTTTTTTTTTAAATTTATCTTTCTAATATTTTTTAAATTGTCTTTAGCGTATTTTAATTGTTTTTTAGCGTTTTCTTTGTTGATTATTAGTTTTTTTTTTACTTATATTAATAGAATAGACCTTTTCTTTTAAAAAAAATTATAAAGTCCTTTTTATAATATTTAAACTATTTTCTATTAATATTTTTTTATTTTCTTTTTTAGGACTTCTAGTTAAGTCCCTATTAATAACTCTTTTATTTTTTTAAATTAACTTTGTTATTCCACTATGTTTAACCTTTTTTATATTATTATTATTATTATCTTTTTTATTATTTTTATCTTTAATACGCCTTATAGCGTTATAAACAGTACTTAGTAATTTATTTAAAGTAGTAATAATTAAAGTTAGTAAATTATTTACTTTTAAAAGAAGATTAACTTTATATTCAAGTTTTAAGAATTTTGGCTCTATTTTAAGGAAATAGAAGTTAAAGTTTATAAAAGTTAAAAGATATTATAATATACTATAATATTAATAATATATTACGTAATTAGTAATTATATAAGTCTTAGTAATATTTTTATAATTAATATAATTATATAATTAGATTACTAATATACTTTAAAAAACTGGTTCCGTGACCTATACTTAGCCTAAAAGGGTATAGTTAAAATTTTAGTTAAATATATTTACTAACTAAAAAGTTTTAAGAACCTAAAAAAGGGGTTTAAAAAATAGCTATATTTAGGTAATTTTATTTTACTACACGTAATTTATAAGTAGTAAGTAAAATACTTATTACATTCTTTATAATTTTCTCTTTAAAACGGTATTAGTCACGTATTTATAGAGTTAGTAATTAATTTTATATAATTTTTTAAAAAAGGTAACTTTTGTAATTACGCTTTTTCCTTTTCACCCCCCTGTATAGTATACGTTGTAGCGTCTAAAGTACTATTTATTAATAATAGTATAGTACTACTTTATAACTACAGGGGGGTGAAAAAGAGAATAAGTAATAAAAAAGGTTATCTTTTTTAAAGTTATATATCTTATTAACTAGTAGCCCTAAAAATACTAAAAAAATACTATTTTAAAGACAAAATTAAATTAGGTTAGTCTATCTATCTAGTAGCTGCTTAGCAAGCTATTTAAGTATAATTAAATATTAGTAAAGTTAGAACTTTTATAGAATCTTATTTTATACTATAATAACCTATTATTTAATATATAATATTACCTTCTTGTTATATATAAAATAATAGATATTATATTTTATTAGTATTTAAATTATCCTTATATATTAATATATTATTTATATAATTATTAATAAATGTAAAAGTTTTAAACTTTTAATTATAAAGTAGTAGATAATATATTACTAGTATTGAGTATAGTAATCTTAAAATTATATAAGTATCTTATAATAACTAGGAATTAATAAAATATAATTATCAATAACCTTTTATAGTATTTTATACTAGTTTTTAAAAATAGCTTCTTTAATAGCGTCTTTACTTTTTAAACTTAATTCTATATATAAATTAGCCTTTTTACTTTTATGTAGCCTAGATTTTAAATAACGTAATATATTTTTTATATAGGCTAAATCAGTGTTATAGGCTAAGTAAATAAAAAATATACTTTAATTATTCTTAAACAAGTTTAAAATATCTATTATTTTATAAATAACGACATTATCTTATTAATATTACTAATATAAATATATATGAATATAGGGTTTATAATTATAATATTATATAATAATATAATAATAAATATATACTATTATATTATAAAGAGTACTAAAAAATCTATTAAGTTACTTACCCCTCTATATCTTCGATTTAACTTTAGATATAAAAACTTTATTTATATAGTGTTTACTACTAAAAAAAAAAAAATTAAATTTAGTATTATAGTAAATACTAAATTACTTTAATTTTTTAACTAAATAGTATTTTAAATTTTATATTTTAAATCGTAACTAATAAATTAATTAATATAATTAATATTAAAAACATAAAACTATACTATATAAAAATATAAAATATAATATATATTAATATATTAAAATATTAAAATAACTTATTTAGTAATTAGCTATTAGCTAGTTTATTTTTTACTCTATTATTATCTCTTTTTTTTATAATACTTCTTTTTAATCTCTTTTATTTATACTACTAACTTATTAGAAAATTTCTTTAAAAAAAAATTTATCTTTTATATCTTTTATATCTTTTATATCTTTTATATCTTTTATATCTTTTATATCTTTTATATCTTTTATATCTTTTATATCTTTTATATCTTTTATCTCTTTTATCTCTTTTATCTCTTTTATCTCTTTTATGTCTTTTATCTCTTTTATCTCTTTTATCTCTTTTATCTCTTTTATCTCTTTTATCTCTTTTATCTCTTTTATCTCTTTTATCTCTTTTATCTCTTTTATCTCTTTTATCTCTTTTATCTCTTTTATCTCTTTTATCTCTTTTATATTTTTTATATTTTTTATATTTTTTATATTTTTTATATTTTTTATATTTTTTATATTTTTTATATTTTTTATATCTTTTATATTTTTTATATTTTTTATATTTTTTATATCTTTTATATTTTTTATATTTTTTATATTTTTTATATTTTTTATATTTTTTATATTTTTTATATTTTTTATATTTTTTATATTTTTTAATATATTTTAATTATTTTTTAGTATTTTTTATATAAATTAGAGTATTATTTTATTTACTAATATTTATTTTATAATACTTTACTTTATAACTATTTATATAGATAGTTTTAAAATATTTTAATAATTTTCTAATAAAATTTTTATAATTTTTTTTTTTTTTAGGCTTTTAATTAAGCTTCTATTAGTAATTCTTTTTTCTTTTTTATATTCTTTAGAAACTATACTCCTTTTAACGTTATTTATATTATAATTATTATTATTTTATGTATAATATATTATAGAGTATTATAAATCCTATTATAAGTTTATTTAAATTAAAAATAATTATTAGAATAGGAGTATTTACTTTTAACAATATATTAACTTTAAATTTAAATTTTATTAAATTTAGTACTATTTTAAAGAAATAGAAGTCTAGATTTATAAAATTATAAAAATATTATTATATACTATAATATTAATATTATATTATATAATTAGTAATTATATAAGTAAGAGCTTAATTTTTAATATTAAAATAATTTTATTATTAGATTACTAATATACTTTAAAAATTTAGTTCCGTAACCTACACTAGAGCTAAAAGAATATAGTTAAAAAAGTTAGTTAAATATATTTACAAGGTACAACGTTATAGGAGTCTAAAAAAAAAATTATAAAAATTACTATATTTAGGTAATTTTAATTTATTACACATAGTAAATAACTAGTAGCTAATATCCTTATAATATATTTTATAATTTTTTTTAAATACTATTATTCGCGAATTATTAAGCTTAGTAATTACTTTTATATAAATTTTTAATAAAGGTATCTTTTTTAATTACTTTTTTTTTTTTTTTTTTTTTTTTTTTTTTTTTCTTTATAAAAAATACGCTTCTTTTTAATAAAAAAAAATTAAAATTTTTAATAAAAAAAAAAAAAAAAATTTACTTAACCAATAATAAAAAATAAAAAAAAATTTTTAAAATTTTAAAATAAAATAAAATAAAAAAAAAAAAAAAAAAAAAAAATAATTTTAAAAAAATATTATAATTATTTTTTTTTTTTTTATTTTTTTTTTATTTATTTTATTTGTTTTTTATTTTTTTTTTTTTTTTTTTGTTTTTTTTTTTTTTTTTTTTTTTTTTTTTTTTTTTTTTTTTTTTTTTTTTTACTTCCCTATAAAATACGCGCTTCGAGTATAGTAAAAAATATATAGAATTTTAATAAAATATAAATACTAAATCTACTCTAGCCTATACTATAGAGTATAATATAATCTTTAAATTTTTAAATTAAACTAAATTAAGAAGAAATATAAAGTAGTAAGTATATTTAATATAATTACTATACTACTATTTATCTTTATTAGTAACCTATAAAAGTTTATTTTTTTACGTTTATCTATAAGAGCGACATTAACTTAGTGTACGCTACGTTCTTACTTAATATAAAAATATATAAAAATAAAAACGCTATAACCTAAGATCTATTAAATATAGGATTTTTTAAATTTTATAGCTAGTAGAGTGGCGGGGTGACACAGTAGGTATATGCCTAAAAATACTAAAATTTTTTAATTTTTAAGGTCTCTTCTGCGTATTAGGGGTTTAATTCCTCTCTTTATTACAGCGTTCTTTAAACGCGCCTACTTTATATAGTAAAGTGTAAAGTTTTTAAAAGTGCAGGGCACCGCTAAGGAATTAATATAAGGCTATAGGGAAGCCAAAATCCCTGTTACATTCTTAGGCATATCTTACTATCTAAGGTTAGAAAATAAAAATCTATTCCTAAATAGGCCTAGCGTGGCGAACTAGGCCTAATTAGGTTTAGCTTAGTAATTTAATAACTATTTAGTAATATATTAATTTAGGAATTAAAGAGCTGGTTGTTAGTTCGCTTAGGAAATAAAGGACTTTCTTTAATAGTTAGGTAGCCTTAATATAAAAGGCTTATTTTAAAAAAAAAAAAAAAAAAAAAAAACTAGTAGAGTAATAACTTAATAAATAACTTATTAGGCCGTAACTATAATAATAGTAAGGTAATAATTATAGAATAGTAATAGAGTATTTATAAGTTATTATGTTAAGTAAAACTATAAGTAAAATTATAAACCGTAGGTAGCGCGTTTAAAATAGTAAATATAATAGATTTTTCTTTTTTTTATAAATACTATATAAAGTTTAGAAATTTTTTATTATTATTATATCTATAACGTTAATATTTTAGCGTCTAACTATTAAGCTAGGTAACCTATAATATATAGTATAAGCTTTTACTAATAGCAATAACTGGCTAAATTATATTAAAAACTACTCTAACTTTTATTTTAATATAGTATAACTAGCTAGCCTATTTAATAAATTAGATTTTTTAGTTAATATTTATATTTATATATTAATTAAATAAAAGGGTGTGGCTATAGTGGCTGTGTAGGCGACTAAAAGGGGTTTTAAAAAAGGAGGAGTATGTGTATACCTTTATATTTAGTTAATATTTTAAATACTAACTTAATCCTAATATGCCTCTTTTTACTTGAATAAAATACTATTCTTAATTATAATAATACCTATAATAATTACAAAGTTTAATTTTACCTATATAATAATATAGTAAAATTTATAAAAATATAGTAAAAGAAGAATTATATTCTCTATATTTAAGGTAGAGAATAATAACAATAATAGCAGTAGTTATAGTATTTTAATAATAAAATAAAAACTTTCTAATTTTTCGACACATTCAGTATAAAGGTATACACATACTCCTCCTTTTTTAAAACCCCTTTTAGTCGCCCCGAGCCACCACAGCCACACTATTTGTTTAATTAATATACAAATATAGAAACCTTCTTAAAGTATTAAAAAAAGTAAAGCTTTAATAGAAAAAGCTTATTAAAATAATTAAAATTATTTAAGTATAGGGATATATATATACGTAGAAGTAAAGTAAGTAGTATATAGTAAAAAAAGGGTACACTATAGTACTATAAGGTAGTAGTATAAAATTATTAGGGGAGTTAGTAGTTATTATAAGAAAATTAAAGAATTCTATAAAAAGTACTATATTATATTTTAATATTTTAATTACTATCTGTTTAAAAACATTATAAGTTATTAGCGCTAGTAGAAAAGTTATTATAATTACTACGTAAGAAGTCTATTAAAAATTAATTAATTACGTAATATAGTAGAAGTTTAAATAGTTAGCCTAGAGTTACGTAATATTTTAGTAATAATTCTAGGGAAAGGACTATAAAAGTTTATACTTAGATAATTTTAGTATATACCTTTTTTAGACTAGTGTCTCGATGCTATACTTTATCTCTTTTTATATAATACTTAATTATAATAATTTTATTAATATAGGTGTAGACTTATCTATAAAAAAAACTATAATATTTTATAAAATACTAAAAATTCGCCATTTAGAAATATTATTAAATAGAAAAATAATATTAAAGATTTTATAACTACACTACTATACTAAGTAATTAATAAATAAAAGTATGTTATTTACTATTAATACAGGAAATAAAAAAGATTAATAAAGAAAAATTTTTTTAAAAAATAAAATAACTTTTTAATTAGTAAGCTAAAAAATTAGAAAAACAGAGCGTATTAAAGAAAAACACTTAAAGATTCTATTTACTCTATTAGGGACTGCTTACTAAGGGGTTTAAAAGTAAAAATAAATTAGTAAATATAAAATATTTTTATGGCCCTCCTTTAGGCTATTATAACTTTTTATTTAAAGTGTAAAATTTGCTTATTTTTAAAGATAGTATAATAAATACTCTATTCTATGAGTATATAAATTATTTTTATAGTTTAATATATTAATTATATAATTATTAATATATAGTAAATTATTACATTTTTAACACTTAACTAGTAAATAATATATTACTAATACTTAGTATAGTAGCCTTTAGTTTCTATAACTACCTTATAATAGTTAAAGAGAAATAAAATATAATTATTAATAACTTTTTATAGTATATTTTTTGGCCGGTAACTACTATTATAATCTATTAGTTACTTTTTTAATTTTATTTTTATAAAATAAAATAGAGCTTATATTTATATTTATTATTTTTTACTACGCCTATATATACAGGTAGTATAGCTTTTAATAATAGTTAATATTTTTTATTTATAATTATATCTCCTTCCTTACTTATAACGATAATATAACGCGACACTAAGTATACCTATCTACATATCTAGCCTATATACTTTTTTTTTATAATAAAGTTACTATTAGTAACTACCTAATTAAAAAAAAAAGTACTATATATACTATATAACTTAATAACTAGCTCTTAAAGATACTATACTAAGTTTAATTAAAAAAAGTAGCGCTAAGATAGGTACGTAATAACTATTTAATAGTACTTAATAGTATTATAGTTTAGTATAGTTTATTACTCTATATAGAAACTTATACTAGTATATTTACTATTATAAACTAATACTAAATAAGTATTTATAAAAGAAAAAATATTAATATATTATAATTATAGTACGCGTTACAGCGTCTAAAATACTATTTACTAATAATAGTATACTACTACTTTATAACTAAAATACGCGCTTCTAGTACGTTAAAAAATAAAATTTTAATAAAATATATATACTAAACTTACTTTAGCCTATACTATATAGTACGTTAAATACTTTAAACTTTTAAATTAAACTAAATAAATAAGAAATATAAAGTAATAAGTATATTTAATATAATTAATATACTACTACTTATCTTTACGGGTAACCCGTAAAGTTAATACTTAAGTAAAATAATTTTATACTAATAAATATAGAGTTACTGAAGAGGGTTAAAAAAAAGCTATTTAGGTAAGTAAAAAAGCTAAAAATTCGCTACTTATAGGTACTACTAAGTAAAAAAAAGATACTAAAATTACTATAGCTATACTACTATATAAAATAATTAATTAATAAAAGTAAGTTATAAGAGAAAAGCGCTAGTAATTATAGAGTGCTAGAGTATAGAGACAATATAATTCTTTAATAAATAAATAAAAGTATTATAGGTAATAGTTTAAAGTGTAAAAGGCGTATATAATCCTAATTAGAGTAATATAAATAAAGGTATACACATACTCCTCCTTTTTTAAAACCCCTTTTAGTCGTCCCGAGCTACTACAGTCACACTATTTGTTCGATTAATATATAAATATAAATATAGAGTAATATAAAATAAAAGTTACTAGTATATAAAAGAGAGCTGTAGCTTAATATAATAAAGGATATTTAAAGGTAAGTAAAGAGGGGCTTTTAAAGGGAGAATAATAGATAGCTAGTATAGGAAAATATAAATAAATAGCTAAGTATATAATTAAATAAAATAAAATATTTTATATTAATTATTTTATTATAACTCTAAAACCTTTAGGTTGCTATTAAGACCGGAGCCTACGTACTAAAAAAACTAAAAAATTAAAAAACTATATATAGGCCCCCCTAAAACTTTTAAATATTAATTACTTTAGTATTTTTACCTACTAAAGGCTTTACTACCCTTTACTTTTGTTTTACTACTCTATAGGCTCTACGCTCTAAACTTGAAATATTTTTATAATTACTTTTATTTTTACTATTACTATTACTTTTATTATTACTTTTACTATTACTACTACTTTTACTTTTACCTCTATTATATCTCTTATACTAAAAAGTATCTATTATATTTATAAAATACTTATTTTACTTATTAACTCTACTATAAACTATATATTATATTTTACTACCTTCTTAACTTTTATTATATTCTTACCTATTAAAGCCGCCGCTAATACTACTAACTTAACGTTTATAACTTTAACTACTTCCTTTATTAATAATTTAATTAACTTATTAGGCTAATGTCCATTATTAAAGATAGCTATAACTTTATTTAATAAATAATAATTAACTTCTTTATAGGCTACTAAATAGATAAGGTTAGCTACTTTTAGATAAATAAAGTACTTATACTAGTAAGTATCTACTAAAGTCGTGTCTTTATTACCTATTATTAAGTAAAAGGATATTACAGGAAGAGCTTAGATCGAAAAGTAATAAGTACGTCTAGACGACGATCCAGGGGTACGGGAAGAGCTTAGATAACTATTTTAAATATAGCTTTAAGATTAATTACTAGATATACGTTATTAGTATTAATAAGAGGAGGACTATATTATATAAGAGCTAGAGATTTTAAAAACGACCTTTTAAAAAATAATATCTTAGTAAGTATCTTTTTTTTTATTTAATAAACGTTTAGCTGTATCAATTATAGAAAAAAATAACGGAGAGATATATAGGCAGTACTCTACGTATCTCTTTTTAAAAAATATAGTATTAGTACTAAACGTTTTAATTTAGTTTTATATAACTTTTTTAATATATTATAGGGGGGTGACAAAAAAAAGACAAAAGAAAAAAGATATCTTTTTTAAAATAATATAACTTTTTAACTAGTAGGCATAAAAATATAAAAAAAATACTAATATAAGGAGAGAGGCTAGAAGATTCAATTTACCCTATCAGGGGCTGCTTACTAAGGGGTTTAGGGTTAAAAAAAATTAGTGAATATAGAAAATTTTTAGAGTCCTACTTTAGACTATTATAACTTTTTATTTAACGTGTAAAATTTGTTTATTTTTATATATATTATAATAGTATCTATAATATATAAGTATATAAAATATTTTTATATATTTATATATTATTTATATAATTATATATAAAAGTCACTTTTATAAATTTTTAATAATAAACTAGTAAATAATATATTACTAGTACTTAGTATAGTAGCCTTTAGCTTCTATAACCGCCTTATAACGGTTAGGGAGTAATAAAATATAATTATTAATAGCTTTTTAAGGTATTTTATTTTACTCCTCTATAGTAGCTCTTTTAAAGGCCTTTATACTATTTAAACTATTTTCTACACCTAAATTAGCCTTTTTATTTTTAATTAGCCCTAATTTTAATAAACCCTATATATTTTCTATAGGGGCTAAATCAGGACTATACGCTAGGTAAGGAAATAGTTTAATTTTATTATTTTTAAACTAAGTTAAAACGTCTCTAGTTTTATAAATAGGGACGTTATCTTATTAAAATTGCCAACCTAAATTAATATTAATATAAAGTTTATAATTATAATATAATATAATATATATATATATATATATTATTATATTAATAAAAACAGGGGTAAAAATGGTTATATAACTTACCCCTTTTTATTAAGGGTTTAACTTTAGGTATAAGGACTTTATTTATATAATCCTTACTAGTATAAGAAGTAGAAGAATTAGGTATTTTAATAAATACTAAATTACTTTTACCTCCTACCTAAATTGCATCCTAAACTTGTAGGGTAAGATCTCGGCCTATAAAATAATTAATATAAATAATATTAAAAAACTAAAACCATAGCTTAAAAATATATAAAAAGTTATATATTTTAATATTTTAAAAAGTTAAAATAACTTACTTTGTAATTAGCTAACAGCCAGTTCTGTTTTAACTCTATTATTACCCCTTTTTCTATAATACTTCTTTCTAGTCTTACCCCTTTGTATTACTAACTTATCAGAAAATATAATCTTTTTTAAATTTATTTTTTTTATATTTTTTAGATTGTTATTAGCGTATTTTAATCTTTTTTTTAGCGTTTTCTTTATTAATTATTAGTTTTTTTTTACTTATATTAATAGAGTAGCCCTTTTCTTTTAAAACCCTTTGTAAGGATCTTTTTGAGATATTTAGATTATTATTTATTAATATACTTTTATTTTCTTTTTTAGGGCTTTTAATTAAGTCTCTATTAATAACTCTCTTTTCTCTTTAAGTTACCTTAGAAACTCTACCCCTTTTAATCTTATTTATATTAGTATTATATTTTTCTTTATTTTTAATACGTCGTATAGTATTATAAATACTATTAGGAGTTCTTTTTAAAGTAGAAATAATTATTAAAATAGGAGTATTTGCTTATAAAAAAAGATTAACTTTAAATTTAAGTTTTATTAAATTTGGCGCTATTATTAAGGAAATAGGAGTCTAGGTTTATAAAATTAAAAAGATATTATTATATACTATAATATTAATAATATATCACGTGATTAGTGATTATATAAACCTTAGTATAATTTTTATAATTAATATAATTTTATTATTATATTACTAATACACTTCGAAAATCTAGTCACGTAACCTATACTAGACCTAAAAGGGTATAGTTAAAATTTTAGTTAAATATATTCACTAACTAAAAAGTTATAGGAATTTAAAAAAGGGGTTAAAAAAATTGCTAGGTTTAGGTAATTTTAGTTATTTACTTCTGCTTAGTAAGTAGTTAGTAATATTATAATTACAATCTCCTTAATTTTCTTTTTAAAACGGTATTATTTACGTATTTTTAAGACTATTATTTAATTTTATATAAATTTTTAAAAAAGGTATCTTTTTTGAGTTATCTTTTTTTTTGTCACCCCCCTGTAAGTATAAAAGTATATATATACTTTTTCTTTTTTAAATTCTTTTTTAGGTCCCCCCGAGCTACCACAGCCACACTTTTTATTTAATTAATATATAAATATATATATATTATTTTTTTTATAATAGCTTTTGTAAAAAACTTTATACTTTCTAAACTTAATCTTATATTTAAATAAACCTTTTTATTTTTATTTAGTTTTTATTTTAAATAGCCTTATATATTTTTTTTTATTATATAAAAAAGGTAATATGTAGTATTAAGACACTAGTCTAAAAAGGTATAAACTAAAAAAAGTTATTCTCCTAGATATAATTAAAAAAATAAGCGTGTATATAAATTGTAAATATATATATATATATATATATATATTTTTTAGGATATATTTATTATAAGGACCTAATTAGGGCTATAAGATAAGTAAAATAGAAGTTTAATTTTATTATTTTTAAACTAAGTTAAAACGTTATTTGTTATATAGATTTTAGCTTTATTTTATTAAAATTACTATCCTAAAATCTTATTTATATAAAGAGTATTATTATAATATAATATAATAATAATAATATATATATATATATATATATTATATTAATAAAAAGAGAGTAAAAAAAGAATTATATTACTTACTACGTTTTATACTTAGCTTAACTATAGGATTAAGAACTTTAGTTATATAGTTCTTACTAATAAAAGAAGTATTATTATTAATTATTTTAATAAATACTAAATTACTTTTTTTACCTATTTATATAGATCTTTATACCTAGATAGTAATATTTTAGTCTATTATTTAATTAGCATTAGTAATATAAATAATATAATATAATAAAATAATAATAAGTAAAATAATAAATAATATAATATTAAATTTTTTTTAAAAAACTTGTAGGATAATTAGCTAGAAACTAATTATTTTTTAATTTTATTTTTACCCCTCTTTCTATAATAGTACTTTTTAATTTACTCCCTTTATATTACTACCTTATTAAAGAACATAATTTTTTTAAATTATATTATTTATATTTTCTTTAGTATATTTTTTATATTTTTTAGTATTTTCTTTATTTATAAAAGGTTTTTTAGTCCTTATATTAATAAAGTACTTTTTCTCTTTTAAATAGTTTTATAAACACATTTTTATAATATTTAAACTATTTTCTATTAATAGTCTTTTATTTTCTTTTTTAGAAGTTTTAGTTATATCTCTATTAATAACTTCTTTTTCTCTTTAAGTTAATTTTAAAACTCGTCCTATTTTAATTTTATTGATATTATAATTATTTTTTTTTAATATCTTGTATAGAATTATAAATGTTTTTTAACTTATTTAAAGTTATAGTACTTAAGAAGGAGAATTATTTACTTTTAAAAGTAAATATACTTTAGATTTAAATTTTAAAAAAGTTAGCGCTATTTTAAGGAAATAAGAGTTTAGGTTTATAAAAGTTAAAATATTTGTTAATATACTATAATATTAGTAATATATTACGTAATTAGTAATTATATAAGTATAGACTAAATTTTTATATATTTATATATTAATCGAACAAATAGTGTGGCTGTAGTGGCTCGGGGCGACTAAAAGGGATTTTAAAAAAGCAGGAGTATATGTATACCGTTATACTTTATACTAAATTTTTATTATTAATATAATTTTATTATTAGATTACTAATATACTTTAAAAAATTAGTTACGTAACCTAAACTAGGCCTAAAAGGGTATAGTTAAAATTTTAGTTATATATTTACTAACTAAAAAGTTATAAGAACCTAAAAACGGGATATAAAAAATTACTATATTTAAGTAATTTTAGGTTATTATACGTAATTAATAAATAGTAAGTAAAATAGTTAAAACGTTTTCTATAGGTTTCTCTTTAAAAGCGTATTATTCACGTATTCTTAGGCTTATTAATTAATTTTATATATATTTTTAAAAATGATATCTTTTTCGATTACTCTTTCTTTTTTTACCCCCCTGTAATAACGTTAATGCTAATATTTATAGAGCCTTAGAGTAAAAACACGGCACAGTTCTTTAATAAGTAACTAAGTATATTATAGACGATAGTCTATAGTATAGAGAGCTTATATAGTTTTAATTTTTCGATATATTAAGTATAAAGGCATACACATACTCCTCCTTTTTTGAAACCCCTTTTAGTCGCCTACACAGCCACCACAGCCATACCCTTTTGTTCGATTAATATACAAATATAAAATATATATAGTTTTAATTAAAATAATATAAAATAAAAATTACTAGTATATAAAAAAGCGCTATAGCTTAATACTATAGAGAATATTTAGAAGTAAGTAAAGAGGAATATTTAAAGGGAGGATAATAAATAGTTAATATAGGAAAATATAAATAAATAGCTTAGTATATAACTTAATAAAATAAAATATTTTATATTAATTATATTATTATAATTTTAAAACTTTTAGGTCTCTATTAAGACTAATTAATAGGTCTAGTATAAAAGAATACTAAAAAGATATTAAACAATATATATGTTTAAGGGAGGATTATATATAAAGGAACATTAATCAATATAGGAATATATAGGCGAGTGATAATAAATAAGAAATACAAAAAGATATCTTTTTTAAAATAATATAATTTTTTAACTATTAGGTATAAAAATAAAATAAAATACTATTTTAAAGAGAAAGACTACTATAATTAATTTACCTATATAGCGGCTGCTTACTAAGGGTTATAAGAGTAAAAAGAAATTAGTAAATATAAAAAATTTATAGTATCCTCCTTTAGACTATTATAACTTATTATCTAAGATATATAATTAGCTTTATTTTTATATATATAATCTTAGAGGCTATATTTTATTAGAATATAGATTATGTTTATATATTAATATATTAATATATTAATTATATAATTATTAAGAAAAGTTAAATTATTTTATTTTTAATAATAAACTAGTAAATAATATATTGCTAGTACTAAGTATAGTACCTCTAAGTTTCTATAACTACCTTATAATAGCTAGGGAGTAATAAAATATAATTATTACTATCTTTTTATAGTATATTATACTACTTTTTAATAATAGCTCTTTAAAAGGCCTCTATACTTCTTAAACTTAATTTTATACCTAAATAACCTTTATATGTTTTATTTAGCCTACATTTTAATAAATCTTATATATTTTTAATATAATCTAAATCTAGACTATAGACTAGGTAAGGAAAACGTATAATTTTATTATTTTTAAACTAGTTTAAAACGTTTATTAATATATAAATAGGGAAGTTATTTTACTAAAATTACTAACCTATATTAATAGTAATACAAGGTTTATAATTATAATATAATATAATATAATATATATTTATATATTTATATATTAATCTGATAAAATAGTGTAGATATAATCGCTGTATAGATAACTAAAACGGGTTTTAAAAAAGAAAAAGTATATTTATATCTTTATTAAAAATATATATATAACTAAGTATTATATTATATAAAAAAGATAGAGTGTAGCGTCGAGACGCTAGTAAAAAAAAATATAGACTAAAAAGTTATTCTTCCGGATACAATATAACTAAGTATAAAGGTATATATATATTCTATCTTTTTTAAAATCCCTTTTAGTCGCCTATATAGCCACTACAGCCATACTCTTTTATTTTATTTATATATATATTATATTAAAAAGAGAACTAAAAAAATATATTAAATTACTTACTACTTTTTATTTTTAGGTTCACTTTAGTTATAAGAACTCTATTTTTATTTCTTTATATTTATCCATAAAAGCTATATTAACTTAGTGTACACTACGTCCTTACTTAATATAAAAATAGATAAAAAATTAGCGGCGCTATAACTAGGGCCTATTAAATATAGAATTTTTTAATTATTATAGCTAATAGAGTAATAACTTAAACTAATAACTTATTAGGCTATAGCAGTAACGACAACAGGGTAATAACTATAAAATAATAATAAAATATTTATAAGTTATTATTTTAGATAGAGTAGAACTATAGACTTTATATAGCGCGTTTAAAATAGTAACTATAATATTTTTTTTACCTTTTTATAAATACTATATACTTAAAATCTAATAATTTTTTATTATTATTATATTTATAATATTAGTGTTCTAGCATTTAATAATTAAATTAAGTAATCTCTAACGTATAGTATAGGCTTTTTACTAATAATAATAACTAGTTAAATTATATTAAAAACTGTTTTAACTTCTATCTCTACGTAGTATAGTAGGCTAGTCTACTTAATAAACTAAATTTTTTAGTTAATATCTTTAATTTTAATATAATTCTAATATGCCTTTATTTACTTAAGATAAACGTAATCTTTAGCTTTAATAATGTCTATAAAAACGTTAAGATCTATTACTAATTATACAGCGATATAGTAGGCTTTATAATATAATAGTATAAAAAGAATAAAACTCTTTTATTTAAAATAAAGAATAGCGGCGGCGGCGGCAGTAGTAATAGTAGTAGTAGTAATAATATTTTAATAATAAAAAAGAAAAACTTTTTTAAGTAGTAAAAGAAGTAAAGCTCTAATAAAAAAAAGCTTATTAAAGTAGTTAGAATTATTTAGGCGCGGGGATACATGTACGTATAAAAGTAAAATAAATAATAGTAGTAAAAAAATAGTATACTATAGCGCTATAAGGTAGTTATAAGAGCTTACTATTAAAAAAGTTAATAATTATTATAAAAAGATTAAGGAATTTTATAAGAAGTACTATACTATATTTTAATACTTTAATTACTATTAAAAAGGTTACAAGTTATTAATACTAGTAAAATAATTATTATAGTTACTATATAAGAAGCTTATTAAGAGTTAATTAATTACGTAATATAATAAAAGTTTAAATAGCTAGTCTAGAATTATATAACGTTACGGTAATAATTTTAAAAAAAGAGAACTTTATTTTTATAGTTTTTACTAGTAAAAGAAATAAAAAAAATTAGGTATTTTAATTAATACTAAATTACTTTTCCCTCTTATCTAAATTACACTCTTAATTTATAGAGTAAAGTCTTACATACGCTAGTAAATAGGTTAAAGTTAAATTAAGATTAGGTTAGCTTACGTAAGACCCTAACCTAGTTATACCCCTAACCTATTTTTTTTAACGCTAGTATAGGTTAGGGTTAGGTTAAAATTATATAAACTAGATATTAGAGTTAAGTAAAAATTATATAGATTATAAGTTAGAATTAGATTATAAAATTTAGATTAGAGTCTTCTAATTAGGGTATATATTATAGTTAGTTATTATAGTATATTATAATTTATAAAATAGATAGTTATATTTAAGCTATAATATAGTTTTTTTATTATTTACGCTATACTCTATACTAATATATAAAAATTAAAAACCTAGAATTCCTACTATACTTTACTAAGTACTTAAGCGCTAGACGCAAATTTTTAGTCTAAATAGTAAATTTTTTAGTATAAATATAATTTATATTATAGTTTAAAATAATTAGTATATAGTAAATAATATAGTATAGATTATTATACTCTTAAAATATCTAACTAAGAGGGCTTTAGAGGCTTTTTATATAGTTTATAATATAAAAGATTAAAATTAGTAATTTTTACTAGGGAATTCTATAGTAGTAATTTTACGGACTAATTAAGTAAAGAGTATTTTTTTAATTAAAAAGCTAGTTTCTCGCTAATAGCGTTAGATTTTATAGAGGGTAACAGCTATATAATATTAATATTTAACTGTTATTAAAAGCTATAATAATCTATTTTTTAGCTTATATTAGCATTTTTTTTTGACTATTTACTATCTTACTACTAGTAGCTGTCTTTTTAAGCTACTTAAAACTTTTAGGAGCTTTCTTAAACTACTTTTTAGGGAAAGCTATTTTATAAAAAGCTATTTTATAAATAGGTTTTTTACTGTAATTTAAATAAATACGTAATATTATAATAGTAAAGTAAATAATTAGACGTATATTAGGCTATTATAATTATATATAATAATAAGGAAAAGGTTATTAAGTTAATAGTAAAGTAGGTAAGAGTAATAATTAAGTATTTATACGTAATTAGGCTAGTAGTATATAGATTATTACTAGTACTACTACCTAATTACGTATAAACTATTTTTTAAATTAAACTAATATTTTTTACTTTTACTACTCTACTATACATTATTTTATACCCGACTTATATATTATTATATATTTTTATTATATTAGCGCACCCTATTATAGATTCTATTAAGTATAAAACTTTTAATTATATAAATAGGCTACTATTGCTTAATAAAATTAAACTTCTAATAGGTTTTAAGTATAATAAGTAAGATAAGTTTATTAGGGTAATTAATATAGTTATTTATAATAGTATTTTTTAACTAGTATAAAATTTTACTTATAAAATAGATAAAATTAATAAAATTTTTAAATACGCAGTATAGGTAGTTTATAAAAAGGTTATTTAATAAATCTATAAGTACTATTTAAGGGCTAGCTAAATTTAAGCGCTTACGCTATAGTATAAAAAGATTAATTAAATATAAAAAATATAAAAAAAAAAAGACTTTAGAAAAAGCTACTGCGGTAGATTATTTAATAAAATTCTAATTTATAAAAAAGCTTAAAGCGACTAAATAAAATATCTAAAAAAAAAGTAGTTAAAATAGAGTTTAAAAAGCTTAAGGAAAAAAAGTTTTATAATAAAAAAAGTAGTAAGTTATTATAGCTATTTATTATAGTTTAATACTAATATAGTATAGCTAAGTAGCTATAAATAAAACTTAAATATATTTTTAAAAAATAAAATAATATTATATTAAAAGTTAATAACAGGCGGTATATAAAGGCCTTAGAGAAACTCTTTTAAACTAATATAAGCGGTCCTAATAAAAAAACCGAAAGTTATATAATAACTTATATATATAGAGTAAATAGTACTCTATAGAAAATTATATAAAATACGTATTTAGCGGGATTAGTAAAATTAAGATTAAATATATTTAAAAGTAAAGAAGCTAAAAATAAGTAGTATATCTTTATAGAGAATATAATATTAAAAAAACTAGTAGTAGTAATAGCTTAAAATTAAAAATAAGTTTATTATATTATTTTATTATATATACGTACTAACTACTACAGGAAGCGTAAGCTAATATTTTTTAAAAAGTTTTTTAGTAATAGTAATATAATTTTTAAAACTAATAAACTGTATATTTTAATTAATAAAAGTTATAAGTATAAGAAAGAGGTTAATAATAATTTAAAGATTAATAAGTATTATAAAGGGCTTAATAATAAATATAAAATAAAAGAATAGTAGTAAGAGTTATAGATAGAGCTATAAGTAAAGAATAAAAAGTCTTCTAAAAAAAGTAAATAGGATAGCGCTTCTAAGACAATATAAAACGGTTTTTTTAATAATAATATATAAGTAAAAATTATTAAATAGTATTACTGTACTAAGATAGTTAATACGTACTTTAATATTAGCCTACTACTAATAACTTAAGACTATAAAACTCTATTTAAAAGCTTTATTATATAATTTTTTAAAATTAAATTTTTTTAGAATTATAAATAGTTTATTATATTTATATTATATAATATCTTAGTTATTATTATACTATATTAATTAATATATTACTTATTATTATTAAAACTAAAGTTTTATTTATAACTTTAAAGTTTTATAGATTTATACCTATTAAATACTTTTTAATTTCTTTTTAAAATTATTATATATTAGTATTTTAGAAAAATATTTAAAATAATAAGTATAAAATAATTATAATCTTATATATAATTATAAGTATTAAAAATAGTATATAATATTTTTAAAAGTAAATAAGAATTAATTATTAGAACTTTTTAATTATTAAATATTATCTAATAATTAACTAATATAAATATATAGTATATTATAAACTAAATATTTATCGTATATAATTAGAATACTATTAATAATTTATTAATTAAATTATTATATAACGTAAATTAATTATACTAACGCTATAAAATATATTAACTATTTTAATATTATCTAAAATTAAAGTAAATTTATTATATAATATATTAATTAATATACAGTATTATATATTATATATAATTATATATTTTTTAATATTTTATTAAATAACTACTGTTTTATTAAAAATATAATAATTATAGATTTTATTATATAAATTATTAATTATTTAATATTATATTAGTAAATGTTATATATATATTCTGTATATAGAATTAAATTATATTATAATTATTTTAGTTACCCTAAGTTACTATAGCTACACTATTTGTTTAATTAGTATATAAATATATATATATATATTATAATATTATATTTAATTTTAATTAATTTTAGAAAATTTTAAAATATTAAAAAACTAATCCTTACTAATATAGTAATCTAATTAATAAATTATTAATAGTATTATAACTATATACTATATGAATGAAGGTATACACATACTCCTCCTTTTTTAAAACTCCTTTTAGCCGCCCCGAGCCACCACAGCCACACTATTTATTCTATTAGTATACAAATATACTATATATATTTAGTTTATAATATATTTTATATTTAGTTTATAATATACTATATATTTATTTTAATTAATTATTAGATAATATTAAATAGTTAAAAAATTATAATATACTTAATTCTTATTTACTTTTTAGAATAGTATATGCTATTTTTAAAACTTATTATTATAAATATTTTAATTTTAATAATAAAAAATATATTAAAATTTTTTTAAATTATTATTAATCTTCTTCTCTTGCTTATTATTTTTTTTATTTAAAATTTAAAATTTACTAGTCTTAGAAGTTATATTATTATTATTAATAAGCTCTTTTTTTCGCTTTTTATAGTATTTAGGATATATATATAATAAAATAATAGATTAAACTTACTTTTAATTTTAAGCAATTACTATTACTAGTTTTTTTTTAATATTATATTCTTTATAAAAATATACTACTTTATTTTAGTTACTTTACTTTTAAATATATTTAATTTTAGTTTTACTAAACTCTTTAATATATATTTTATATAATTTTTTATATAATACTATCTAAACAATATATATAAATTACTATATAATCTTTAGTTTTTTTATTTAAACTATATATATTAACTTAATAAATTTTTTTTAAAGTCTTTATATACTATCTTTTATTAACTTTTAATATAAAATTTTTTATTTTTTAAAAATACCTATATATTTTATTTATAACTACTTAGTTATACTGTATTAATATAAAACTGTAATAAATAGTTATAATTATTTACTACTATTTTTAATATAAAATTACCTTTTCTTAAACTTTTTAAGTTTATTTTAACTATTTTTTTAAGGTATTTTATTTAGTCGCCCTAAACCTTTTTATAAATTAAAATATTACTAAATAATCTACTATAGTAGTTATTATTAAAGCTTTGATTTTTATATATTTAATATTTAATTAATCTTTTTATTCTACAGCGTAATTATTTAAGCTTTCCTAGCTCTTAAATAGTATTTATAAATTTAGTAAATATATTTTTTATAAATTACTTATACTGCATATATTAAGAATTTTATTAATTTTATCTATTTTATAAGTAAA
This sequence comes from Pleoardoris graminearum, assembly GCA_030770415.1. Taxonomy (NCBI): domain Eukaryota; kingdom Fungi; phylum Ascomycota; class Dothideomycetes; order Pleosporales; family Didymosphaeriaceae; genus Pleoardoris; species Pleoardoris graminearum. Next base: position 159,705 of record JASEKS010000001.1, on the reverse strand, counting down.
ATCTTATACTAATTAAGAAATATTATTATAAATAATTATATTAATTAATCTACTATAGTTACTTTACTTATTATATTTAAAATTAAGTACAATTTTAATTTTATAAAATAGTAATAGTCTATTTATATAATTAAAATATTTTTATTTAATAGAATCTACAATATAATATACTAATATAATAAAAATATATTATAATTTATAAGTTAAATATAATATAGAGTATAGTAAAATAGTAAAAATAAAAAATACTAGTTTAATTTAAAAAATAATTTATATATAATTAAGTAATAGTATTATTATAGTACTAGTTTATATACTATTACTAGCCTAATATTTTATATTTCTTTAATTATTACTCTTATTTATTTTATTACTAACTAACTTACTTTTTATTATTATATATAATTATAACAGCGTAATATACGTTTAATTATTTATTTTACTTTTATAATATTACGTATCTATTTTAATTATAATAAAATAGTTACTTATAAATAATAATTTAATAAAGTTTTTAAAAGTTTTAAATAGTTTAAAAAAATAACTACTAGTAAAAAAGGTAAAAAATATAATAAAAAATTTATAAATATTACTACTGTAAATACTATAAAGAAATATAATATTAATTTAAAAAAAAAAATTTTTATAGCTATTAAAAAAAGTTAAATATTAATATTATACAGTTATTACTTTCTATATAATTATATACTAATATACGATAGTAAATAAGTTAAAATTAAATTAAGATTAAGTTAGCTTATATAAAACTCTAATTTAATTATATTCTTAATTTAATTTTTTACTACTAGTATAGATTAAAATTAAATTAGGCTTGTATAAACGAGGTAATAGAGTTAAATAGAAATTATATAAATTATAAATTAAAATTATAATATAAAATAAAAATTAGAATTTTTTAATTAGAGTATATATTATAATTAATTATTATAGTCTATTATAGTTTATAATATAAATAATTATATTTAAACTATAATATAATATATTTATTATTTATGCTATATTATATACTAAATTAAATATTTAAAAATTTAAGTTATATTTTTATAAGTACCTTATTACTAACTTAGTATTTTTAGTTTAAATAATAATATTCTTAGCATAAATATTATTTATGTTATAGTTTATAATAATTAATATATAGTAAATAATATAGTATAGGTTAAAGTACTTTTAAAATATTTAACTAAGAAATCTTTTAGAGCTTTTTATATAGTCTTTAATATAAAAAACTAAAATTAAAATTAATTATAAATAAATTTTATATTAGTAAACTTGCTCTTTTACTAATACTATTTAATTTTATAAAAAGTAAATAATATTTTATTATTATTAACAGCTATAGAAATTCTTATTTTAGTTTAAATTAATATTTTTTAGGAATATTTTTATTAATTATTTTTTTATATTTTTTACTATCTTTTTTATTTTTATTACTAGTAGTTATTTTATTAAGTTACTTATATCTTTTAAAAGCTGTTTTAGACTATTATGTATAAAAAATCTTTTTATTTTAATCTAAAGAGATACTTAATATTATAAAAATAAAATTAGTAATTAAATATATATTAGACTATTATAATTATATAAAATAATAAAGAGTAGTTAGTTAAATTAGTAATAAAATAAGTAAAAGTAATAATTAAGTATTTATAAAAAATTAAATTATTAATAGTATATAGACTACTACTAGTACTATTATCTAATTAAATTTAAATAATTTTTTGTAATAAAACTAGTATTTTTTTTTACCTTATTATATTTTATTTTATATCTAATCTATATATTATTATATATTTTTATTATATTATTATACTATATTAGTAATTCTATTTAGTAAATAACTTATAATTATATAAATAGACTACTACCGTTTTATAAAATTAAAATTTTACTAAATTTTTAGTATAAGTAGTAGAATAAGCTTACTAAAGTAATTAATATAATTAATTATAATAGTATTTTCTATTTAGTATAAAATTTTATTTATAAAGTAAATTAAATTAATATAATTTATAAAATACGCAGTATAAACGGCTTATAAAAAAATTATTTAATATATATATAAGTAGTATTTAAGGACTAGCTAAGAGTAAGCGCTTACGCTACAATATAAAATTATTAATTAAATATAAAAAATATAAAAATATACATTTTTAAAAAAGCTACTATAATAAATTATTTAGTAAAATTCTAATTTATAATAAAGCTTAAGGCAACTAAATATAATATTAAAAAAAATAGTAGTAAGAGTAGAACTTAAAAAGTTTAATAAAAAATTTTATAATAAAAAGAGTAGTAAGTTATTATAACTATTGACTATAGTTTTATACTAATATAGTATAACTAAGTAGTTATAAATAAAACTTAAATATATTTTTAAAATGTAGAAGTATATTATGTTAGAAGTTAATAATAAATAATATATAAAAGCTTTAAATATTATTTTTAAGCTAATATAAGTAGTTTTAATAAAAATCACTAAAAGATATGTAATAACTTATATATATAATATCAATAATACTCTATAAAATATTATATAAGATATATATTTAGAGAAATTATTAATATTATAATTAAATATATTTAAAAGTAAAAATACTAAAAATAAATAGTATACTTTTATAAAAAATATAATATTAAAAAAGCTAGTAATAATAATAGTCTAAAATTAAAAGTAAGTTTATTATTTTATTTTATTATATATACGTAGTAATTACTATAGAAAGTATAAGTTAATATTTATAAAAGATTTTTTTAGTAATAGTAATATAACTTTTAAAACTAATAAACTATATATTTTAAGTAATAAAAGTAATAAGTATAAAAAAGAGGTAAATAATAATTTAATAATTAATAAGTACTATAAGGAAATTAATAATAAATATAAAATAAAATAATAATAATTAAAGTTATTAGTAAAACTATAGACAAAGGATTAATTATATTTTAAAGAGAGTAAATAAAATAGCGCTTTTAAAATAATATAAAAGAATTTTATTAAAAATAATATATAAGTAAAGATTATTAAATAGTATTATTATATATAAATAATTAATATATACTCTAATGTTAGCGCGCTACTAATATTATAAAATTATAAAACTATATTTAGATAGTTTATTTTAGGATTTTTAAAAATTAAATTTTTTTAAAATTATAAATAGTTTTATATATTTATATTATATAATATTATAGTTATTATTATACTATATTAGTTAAATTATTACTTCCTATTATTAATACTAAAGTTTTATTTTTAATATAAAAATTTTATAAGTATATACTTACTAAATACTTTTTAATTTTTTATTAAAATTATTATATATTAGTATCTTCTAAAAAATATTAATATATAATAATAAATAGTATAAATAGTATATACTTTTTTAAAAAGTATATAAAGATTAGATATATTAGAACTGTTAAATTATTTAATATTATTTAATAATTAATATAAATAAATATATAGTGTATTATAAACTATATATTTATAGTATAAAATTATAATCCTCTTAATAATTTATTAATAAAATTATTATATTACTTAAATTTATTTTTTTATAAAATACTTATATATTATAATTTTATAAAGAAATTAGAAAGTATATAGTAAGTATTAATATCAGACTCGACCGTAACGGGTCGGGTTTAATAGGTTATAATAATACTTATTAATAGGTTTACGATAAGTAAAGACTTTTTTATTTTTTTTTAATATAGACTATATATTTTCTTTATACTTATACCTTTTATATTATCCTGTCTATATTTTTAGGCATTTTATAAAGCTTTTCTCCTTTCTTTTTTTATACCTTATCTATCTTATCTGTAAGGCTACTATCTCCTATAGCTATTTTAGTAAGGTTATTACACGCTATAGCTATAGTAGTTATACTGCTTTATACTCTAATATTTTTTTTATATTCTTTTACTAATCTAGATTCCCCTAATGGCCTAGTAGTTTTTAAAATCTAGCTTTTTACTTACCTACGCGTACTAGATTTTTACTTATATTTTATAATACTAAGCCTACGCTATTAGTAATACTATATAATATATACTACTAGTAAAAGAACTATTTATAAATAATATATAAGTAGTTATATTTCTAAATTATAATACTTAAAGCGTGTTAGCCGGTAATAAAGGTAGTAGTTTAGCCTATAAAAAGTCTAAAATTATAGGCGGTATATTTTAGCTTTATATAAGTTATACTATTAAGCTAATTAAAAACGTTTAGTGCCTGTGTGTTAGTATAGTATATAAAAATATATAGCCTACTAGTCTAGAGTTATTTTATATTTATTATATTTACTATATATACTATATATACTGTATGTCCTATTATTATAGGGTATTATAAGAAGCTGCAGCCTTATAGGCAGCCTATTTTCTTATATTTTTTTATATTTTATATATATATATAGTAGCGGGGGGCGCCGGTGTATATTAATACTTTATAGTATACTAGTAATAGCGCGAGCTATTATTACTATTTTTCTTTTTTTTATAAATAGACGCGCTGTAGTAGGTAGGAATATATAATATTTTAAGTTATTTAGCTATTACTATATATACTAGGTGCAACGCGTTAACCTATATATATTTTTAGTATACGCGTTATATAACTGCGCGCTATATCTTTTATTATTATACTAAAAATACTATAGAGCTGTTTTATAGGAACCCCTATAGTAGCTAGTAGTTATTTTTTTTAAAATATAGGTACTACGCTAAAAGCGTAGATTTATTTAAAAAAAAAAAAAAAAAAAAAAAAAAAAAATA